>VZTJ01001390.1:55642-100069 GCA_013397795.1 Orthonyx spaldingii
CTGCTTAAAAGGAAAAAAAAAAAAAAGGCATGCTTTTAATATGCTTCCAGATGGGGGGAAAATGATTTACATGGGAGTTTATTTCCTCTTTGCTGATATGAAAGAATTACAGATACAAAACCCACTGATCTATAGAATAAAAAAAAAAGAAAAGAAATGTTATTTTCCTGTAAAGGTATCAGTTCATTTATATTCATTTAACCATCCATCCATCAATTCACTTTCTCACTCCCTGCACATTCTCTCTGCCTCTGGTAAACCTACCCCACCAATATACTTTTCTGGAATATACAATGAAGTTTCCTTAAAAAAAAGAAATGATATGAGATTCAGCTGGAGTAGGTAAAGCTAAGTTTCCCTTCTCCTCCTCTTCCCAGCTCCTCTTTTATGTTCCAGACTTTGAGTAAATTAGCAACGTGACAAACAAAATGGTTTAGTTGGGAAAAAAATGTCTGTGTATATCTATAAATAATATATGCAATATAGGTGTGTCTATATGAATATAGAGAGAGCAGGGTTGGTGTGCTCAACATGTATGTGCTGCGTCCCTGTGCTTGTGTGATACCAACAGCTTGTTCTCTGCCTCTAAAATAAAATTTACACATATTGTACAGCTATTTACAGCATTCATATATCCACGGCCCCAGCTTTAACCGTGCACCCAGCCTGCGTATGCTGCAGATATGCACAATATATACGATACCCCAGCACATGCAGAGGCTCTGAATTGGAGCAGAACACCTGGATTTAAACATAAAATATTTCCCTGAATTGTCAGCACGTGTCCTTTGGGAGGGCTGGGACACCCATGGTGTGGATGGTGGGTGCCCATATTTTGGGTGCTCTCTGGCTCAAGCTCGGCCACGCACAAAGCACAGAGCACAGGGCACGGCTCAGCCCGGCAGCCTCCGACCTCCCAAACCCGAGGGCCACCACTTCTGTACTTATTGGCATTTTGGAAGGTACCTGGAGCTGAGATTCAAATTCCCTTGCAGGAGAGTGGCCAGAGAGCAAACGCAAACCTCTCCCCTGACACCTCCGAGCACCAAACCAACCCCACCTGGGCGAGCCCTTCCCGTGGCCCTGCCTCTCCGGGGTGTGAGGAGGGGACAGAGGTGACTTCCTTCTCCCCATGGTCTCGGTGTGATGGCTCTTCCTCACAGGAATCACTCCAGGGAGGGTGAGCCATGAGCCCAAAAACAGATGCTGCCAAACCAGCCGTCATTTCCCAGACACCTTCGCTCAGGCTGGAAGCGGAGGGATGCGGAAAAACTTCTTTTTCTGCTTTAAAAGCAGTGGCAAGAGCTGTGTGAGAAGTTGCTTTTTTCTTGTTACAAGCAGGTAAATAGAGAGACAGCCAGATTTGGAAATGCCTCTATACATACAGATAAAAATATACGCCTTTATCTCCAGCCAGATACGGATACAGATCCATGCAGAATTTTCCTGGCGGCTGCTGTTAAAGAGCCCCAGCTGGCGCTCAGGGGGTCCTCACCAGCCTTTTCCAAAACTCCTTTTGCAAATAAAGGCATCAGGCAACCCCCCCCAGATCAAACGGGCTGGTGGCACTGCGGAGCCCAGCGCCTCGTGGGTGCCTGCCCTGTGCTGAGCCCACGCGCCCGCGCTCCACATCAAAGGCTGGAATTCCCAGGCTCCGTGTTGGAACTGACACCTGCAGATCTTCCCCTGCCTCATGTTTCCAACCCGGACCTGAACAAATACATAATCATATCACATAGCATAATTAACAGTGCTATCACCATGAAGGACTCTTAAAGGGAAGGCTGTTGAAAGAGAGTTCCTGAAGATAATCCTTTTAAAAGGTTTCCTTAAAATGCAATCACTAGCTGGAATAAGGCAGGTTTAGTTCCAACATCTTAATACCTCTGCAGAGCAGAGTTTTAGATCTTGTTAATGTCTTTCCTTTAATAGTGGCTTGACTTTTGATTTGGGACTTGCACTTCTTGGAGCATCTCGCTGCTGTTGTGCTTCTCAACAGAGAAGGTCCTTGAGGAGGCCCAGCCAGGCTCCCCACCCCATTGACCCGTCGGGGACTCACAACCTCGCTCCTGCTGGAATTCCAATGCGGACCCATCCTGTCTGGGCTGGTGTCCTGCACTTGTGTCTAATGACCCATTTGAACAACTTTCAGGATGCTGTTTAATTTGGTTTTTTTCCTCATTCTGGACAACACCCCAGCTCCTGGCCCATGGGGAATGGGGTTCAGCTGCTCTCCAGCTCTTTCCTTAGCGGTGTCTCTCGACTCCTCCACTGTGCTCAGAGAACTCCTGCGTGGCGTGGTGCCAGGGTTGGTGAGTAAATTGCTTGATTTTGGCTTTCCCAAATGATGTCTGTGTGAAATGAGCAGAGCCACACAGTGAGCTGCATGTCCAGGGGATAAACGGGCATCAGTGGGCTCTGCTTGGTGCTCCCCTCAACCCTTCTACCTCAGCCTCCCATCCCAGGAGCTCTTCCCATGGTTATTTTGCATCCTCACATTTCTCAGGCTTTGCATGGAGAGAGCAAAGCTTGAGGAACTGGGAGCACCCGGTGGAGCAGACCCCTGGTAGGAGACCCTGGGAGCAGCCAGGTCCTGCCTTTTGCTGTCACTGCTTGTCTGGGGCTTCAAGCCAGGATCCAGCCTCCTGGGTTTTAGCAGGAAAAGCTTAGATTTGGGAAAGATGTCATCAAATTGGTGTGGAAATAAGTGAGGGCTTCTGGAGTAAGGGATGATGGACACCTCCTCCCAACAGCAATGATTAAAAATACAAAATAAAAATGAAATTCAGTTAAATCAGATATTTCTACCTCTCTGCCTTACAGCTGTGGACAATCCTGTAGACTATCCCAGTGCAAACTTCTCCGTTGGTGGCAGGTTTGGTGTCCGATCTCTCTAATCCCACAAGGCCTCTGGAAAACTAGGGATCCCCATTCCCAGGGAAGTGTGGATCAGGCTGTCGTGTTGTGATGCTGTGTGTAGGGAAAAACAGTTCGAAAGCAGCAAGAGGTGTTTGCTGTGCTCTGGCTGTTGTCCCCTCTCTCTTGGAGGGTGGCACCGCTGGCGTTTGCCCAGCGTGGTCAGAGGTGGTGCCACCAGAGCTCAGCCCCTCCCTGCGAATGACAACGGTGAAACCTTTTGGGTGTCCCAGGACAGCAGGGTCAGGTCGCTGATGGCGCAAACATTTTCAGCTCTTTTTGCTTTGAAATGAGTGTACGAGACAGAAAATGCACTGCTGCCCCTTGTCACCTGCGGGGCACTGGCACCACTCAGCCAGAGGGGATGGGGAGGCCGAGGGGACCCACAGGAGCTGCCACCCCTGAGGGCACCCGGGTGGCACAAGGGTAATGCCCATCCCTGGTGTCAGCGAGGAGCTGGGGTCTCGTATCGCCCGTCGGTGCCACGCTCCGTGGCGGGGGTCCCGTGGGCCAGGGTCCCCTTCCCTGACAAAGCTTTACAAACCAAACCTGCTCTGTTTGAACAATGTCCCTGCCACCCGCTTGCCCGGGTTTTGGTTTTCCTGGTTTGTCTTTTGGCTGCCGCATCCAGGTTTTCTTCCTTAGCAAGGTCAGAGCCCTCTGATTTAGAGGATTTAATTGCTTTTAATTTCTCCAAATTTCCGTGTAGGCATTTTAATGCTTGCCTCCTTCCTTCCCCGAGAGCTATTAGCGTGAGTCAGTTTTTTTCCTGACATAGACAAGGGTTTTTCCCCCTCTCCTTCTACTCCTTCCAGCCCTACTTACATGGGAATTCCCCCAGCAGGCACTGAAAGAAGAAAGGGAATTAGATCTTTATCAGAGCCTTACTTTCACCCAAGATTTCCTTAGATCAGGGAGTTAAATAGAGGCCAACAGAAGCCAAACAAATGCTTTCTCTCCTACCTAGAAATAACCCCCCTGCAGCCAAAAGTATTCCCTCTCCTCCTTTGGAGGCGAACCAGGAGCTGGTGTGACTGTGTGTCCTTCTCTCGGGTGGACCAGTGTCAGTCCCGTCATGGTTGGATTTCACGGGTTCTCTCTTTGCCCACAGAGTGCCAGGCAAGACAAGAACTACATTTCTAGCAGAAAAAAACCAAATAGGAAAATAGAGAAAAAGAAAATGAAATCCCAGTGTTGCTTCGAATCCCTGCCAACTTTCCAGGCCTTTGTAACTCAGCCGAAAATAAGGCCACAAACCCATTTTTCCTCATTTGCAGGTCACCTTGAAGGGTAGATGAGGAGCTCTTTCAATAGCATTTCTTTCAAGGGGATTTCAGTGAGAAAAGTAGCAATGATTGAAATTCCCTGTTTCCTTCCAGCTCCTCAGGTTTTCCTGGAGGATATACAAACACCTGGGCAACTCCCCACTGTGGATTTTCGCTCTGTTGTGGTGACATTGCCTGACTCGAGGGACTACAGAGGTTTGGTGCAAACATGCTTTAATATAATTTTTTAATCACCTCTTGGCCTCCCAACCCACACATGCCTGTTCAAATAGCAGCAGGGCTGGAGGAGATGCCTAAGGAAAAATGGAACAGCATCCGCTTCCCACTCAAACACAGCTCCTCCGTGAGATCTCCGTGGTGTCCTGGTGAAAAGCACCTTCCCAGCCCAGCACACAAGCGTCAAAAAGCCTGGAAAGGAGGCGCAAATTGGAATAGTGAGGAGAAGAGGTGGCCTGATGCCTTCTCTCTTGGGGACAGACGGGTGGGTGCTTAGTGGCATCAGGGTGTTTCTGTCTGCTCCCAACCTGTGTCGATCCTCCTTCAGTGTGGGGCCGAGTGGGAACAGGGCCCCACAGGTCCCTTCCCTTGCTGAGACTTTGGGAACAGAAGGTCAAACGGTCCAGGTGCTTTAGTTTAGTCCAAGTGCTTTTCCCAGCCTCAACTGATAAATGATGAGCAAACCTTTCCCTCCACGTGTACCCATGTATATGGATGGACACGGACACACACACACACACACGTGTGTATATAAATAGATCTCTTTAAATTTAAACAGATTTATGCCCAAGGACAGGAGGGTGGGTATGAGGTCGTTAGAAAGAAAGAAGGTATAACACATCCACATGTTCTGTTGTGGAGATTAAATCTATAGCAGGTTGCATGCAGTGCTAATACTCCTATTAATTTCTATTTTTCATTGTTGTTTGCACATTTGTCAGGCCCCGATGAAGGGATAATGAAGCGAGCGGATGTTAACTGCGAATTAATCAGCCCTGTCTTGGAGTGTAACACAGGTTCCTGTTTGCTGCCCCTCTTCTCCCAGGAACGATAACACACTTTCTGTATTTCCACCAGGAAAACCTGCTGGATGCTGCCACAGAGCAGAGAAAGAAAGAAAAAGGAAGAATGAGAGACACTTTGGCTGAGAAACTTCCAATTCTCCTTGAAACTGTCGAGTTTGAATTGTAAGAAAGCTGAGGAAGCTGAGGTCGTGCTAGTTTTGCAAGAGGAGCTTGTTGGAAGCGCTGTGTTGGCCATGGGCAGGTTGGACCGTTCGTCGTGTTTAACTCCTGGAGTGTCAGATCCTTTTGAGAGTTTTTTTTTAACTGGGATGTGTCCCTGCCCATGGCAGGGGATGGGAATGAGGTGATCTTTAAGGTCCCTTCAAACCCAAGCCGTTCTGTGATTCCCTGACTCTCTGAACGGTTGATGTTGTGCATGAGGGATGGATGTATTTAAAAATACTGGGAATGTTTTATTGCAAATTGTCTTGATTTACTTTGGAGCTTGGTGTCTGTGAGCCTGGTCGGGTTGTGGTGTCTCATGTTGTGAGGCAGGAGGTTCCCTTGTGCTGGGATGGATGGGAACAGAGCTGGAGAAACCCCGGGTCCCTTGGCAGAGATTGGAGTGGGAACTGAGGCAGAGTCAGTCACCAGCCCAGGAACGCATCCCCTCATGGATACACACTTGGGGTGCCCTGCCAGCATCCCTTGGGCAAACACCATTGCTTTGAGCATCTGCTTTTTGCAGTTTGGACTTTCAGCCAGGAAAAACATGGGAATTTCTGCTTGGGTGTTGCATTTCTGATGAATTGAGCTTGGCTCTATGCAGAGAGGCCAGTGGACTTCAACAGCCTGGCCTCATTTTGTGCTTGAGAAAGGAAATAAGCGTAGATTGGGATTGATCATTAATTGCTCACCCTTGTGATGATGACTTGGTGCTAGTTCTGGCACCAACTCAGATTTCCTTCTGGGCAACTTCCTTCCCCTTCCCCATATCGCAGGATGCAGATCTTTGCAGCCAAGTCCATCCCTGCTGTGTCAACCTGGGGAGTCTCCAGTTTCCTGCCGCAGCACCGGTACCCAGACCTCATCCTCATTTCTTGGATATTAATGTGCCACCCTGCCCAGCTTCCAGGGTGCTTGGATGATGGCATCCATAGATCATTTACCTTTCCAGGGAAGGAAATACTTGGTCAGACCGAAATTACCACTAGTACATTCATGTAGCTGTAGCAGCTCTCCTCCGGCTCAGGGCACACACCAGCCCCAATAAGTGGGTGTCTGCCTCATAAATACAGAAAACTTCCAGTGCTCCTAAAGATGGGCATCTCATGGACAAGTTCGTACTGCCCAGGGCAAGCAGCGCTCCGGGCTTGTGTCCTGAATAATTAGGGAATCTTGCAAGATTTAAATGTGTCGCTGTTTATTGGAGAAGCGGCACTGTAGATGATTTGGGCATTCCTTAAAGGGATTTCTCCCAGCATTTGTTCCTTCCTTTTATCACCTTCCTCACTCCAGTCCTTAGCACAGTCCTCTCTCTTTTATTGATCAAACACTTGATCAGTTGATCAATTAATCACCTGATTGATCCAGATTTTTTACATATCTGCCCCAACATTTTTTTTGTCTTCCCAACCTAAATTTGTCACAAGTCTTTCTTTTTTGAAATGCAAGGTTTTGACAACAAAGTGTTCCCTGATCATTGTCCTTCCACACATTTCCCAGGATACTGCCTGTCCTGTGATCTCTATGCTTTATTTGGAGGCACTGGGTGACAGCTTTCTGCAGAGCTTTCCTGGAAAAGCAGCCAAACCTCACAGTCTACCCTGTGCTTGGGGCAGAAAATCTCTGTTCAGGCTCCATCCTCTGCACTTGGCTCATCGGGATTAAAACCACAACTTTCTCATTGTCTCTTCCCCTCTTTTTCTCCCCTTCTTCCTTGTGTCTTTCCCCTCCTGATGAGTGCAGAGAACATATTTTCTCACAAATGCTTAACTCTGTGGGTCTCAAAAGGGACGGATTTCGTTCCTCACCCACCATCTGCACTCCGAGCTCTCCAAGCTGAAACATCTCCATTCATTTTGTGGGCCACGGGAAAAACAAAGCAGTGGAGAGGGATGTAAGTATCCTGGAATTCACTTCTCTGGTGGCACAGTGTTGACCCGTGGCCACTTCTGGGACTCTTGCATAACGCTTTAAGCCTCGTGTTTCTTTTGTTTTGTGCCCAGCCCAAGAATTCAATTTTTAATAAGAAATCCCAGAAGTGTCTGTGAAGGATCCGGGCTCCCGCGCTGCGCAGACGTGGGAGCTCCCACTCACTGCCGCGGTCCTGTGGTCTCCATCTCCCGGGATTAATGAGGGTCCAGTGTAGTCCTTGCCTTCTCCTCTTGCAGGAGCATGCAGTGGAGCTCAGAACTGCCTCTGCCTCTTCAGGCATCTTCTCCCTGGCATCACGTGCACGTGGCTGCTGCTTGGAGAGCCTTGGAGAAACAGGAGAAAGGCTCTCAGCGGCTTAGGCAAGGATCTGGTTTCCTTTCCTTGCTGTCCCCGTGGCGGGAGGAGCAGCACGATTTGGGTCTAGCTTACCCTGCCTAAAGTCTCCAGAAAGGCACCTGTTAAACCTGACTCCAGCTCTTTGTCTTTTGGGATTCAGCCCTACCTGGCTGATTGTCTTTCACAGGTCCTGTGGTCTTTCAAGAGATTGTCCAGAGCCGATGTGGCTGCACCTTCCCTGGAAGTGTCCAAGGCCAGGTTGGACAGGGCTTGGAGCACCCTGGCGTAGTGGAAGGTGCCCCAGCCCATGGCAGGGGGTGGGATGAGGTGGTCATTAAGCTCCCTTCCACCCCATGATCCAAACAGCAGAGACCTTCCCTCTCCTCCCACACCAGGGCTGGGATTTGAATGTGGTGATCAGATCCGTGCAAACTTCATTGGAGTTAAGGATCCTAAATCACACAGACTTGTCTAAAAATAAAATACAGGCTCTAAAACGTCTCCAAGCAGTTTAGTTCATTTTTGTGGTGAGATGTGAGGTATTTCTAAATGGAATCAGGAATGATGGAAGCAGCCGGGCACATTTTAATTCTAATTTTTCCTATATATCAAGCGTTAAATTAACAAGCGAGGGAGAACCCTCCTGAAGAGCTCTCTGCGGTTTAGACAGGCATATCAGGATAAAATTACTCTGGGCTTGCCCATGGTTTGTCTGGATCCTCCTGGAGCTGCACCAGTAAAGAGCATAATTGTGCTGCTCTTCGAGGCTTTGGGTTTGGTGCTGCGGATCCTCCCCTCTGACTCGCCCGGGTTCCTCGCTGGCGTTAGGGAGCTTTTCCCTGGAGATGGTTTTCCATCCCAGGCAAGGGGCAAAGCTCCTCAGAAGGTGAAAAAAGGGAGAAGGGTTCAGGAGAGAGACTTTTATTTGTAATCGTGAGGGTGGTTGGCTCAAATAACAGAATTTGAGGATCACAGGATGGTTTGGGTGGGAAGGGACCTTAAAGCCCACCCAGTGCCACCCCCTGCCATGGCAGGGACACCTTCCACTGTCCCAGGCTGCTCCAAGCCCCAGTGTCCAACCTGGCCTTGGAGACTGCCAGGGATCCAGGGGCAGCCACAGCTTCTCCAGGCACCCTGTGCCAGGGCCTCCCCACCCTCCCAGGGAACAATTCCTTGTGTCTGTCTGACCCAAATTTCCCCTTTTTCAGTTTGATCCACCCACCTTGTCCTGGCACTCCAGTTCCTGCTGAAGAATCCCTCTCCAGCTTCCTTGTAGCCCCTCCAAGTTCTGGAAGTTGCTCTGGAGTCTCCACACCTTCTCCTCTCCAGGCTGAACAGCCTCAGGGTTTGTTGTTTGTCTCCAATGTTTGATAGAGAGAGTGTTTGATAGGGAAGTCTGATCTTCTCAGGAAATATTTGGCACTCAAAGGGATGGTTTCTGCTTCTGAAAGATCAGTGCAACCCACAAATTATTTTAGTATCATCCTACAGATTTAACTTTTTGTGTCTGTAGTGAGAATGAGGATTGCTGTCGCTGCACTCAACTTGGAGTAATTCAGTGTAAAATCAGAATGCTCTTAAAAATCTTTTCTTTGCTGCGTGGCCGTTGATTTGCTTTAGTGAAAAGGAGGCACTGAGGTTTCTGGAGCCATTAACACCAACACAGGTCACCTCTGGGCATGGCACAGCTGGCCTGGACCACCCACGTGCGCCTCAGATTGTCCTGGCCCTGAGTAAACAATTGTGCTTGACTTCCTCTGAAGCTCAGTTATGAAATGCATCAGTGCATGGAATATGATTCTTTTTTTCTCACTCCAAGTCCCAAGCGGATTGACTCCAGGTATCCCCACTCCATGAAATATTGTCTCTGCAGCCAGGGAAAGCAGTCTCTCTAGTATGAACCTTGATATTGTCACATCTTCAGTCTTTCAGGGATTTATGGACTTTGCCAATACATGGTACTGACTCTGGACACCAAATGCCTAATTTTCTCCAAATTTACAATTATTCCCTTTCCACTTTTTGCATTCTAGAGCTGTGGGAGCAGTGTCATTGTTCCCAATTCATGGATGGGAGAGTTGTGTTGCACAGAGATGCCTGGGAAGTGTTCCCGAGTCTGCTCTGCATTTTGACTTCCCCCTGCAGTGGCAGTTTGGTGAGGAATGTGTGTGTCCATGGTTTTGTGTGCTGACTTTAAACCTGTTATTCCTTGTTTTTAAGGTCTGGCTCCCTCAGGGTGAGCATTCCAAGAGATGATCCTTTTTCCCTGTAGAGCAGAAGTGGGAAGAAGCAGGAGGAAGCTCCACCTTTTTCAAGTCAGTGTATTTGGCCACAGTGATGGACCCTGAGATTGTCCAACTCCTTCCAGGGGCGTTTCCAGGTGTCATTTACTGTAGCAAGATGCTGGCTCACTCTTTAGGAGGTTCAGATTGTTTAGTGTCCCCACAGAACTCTGAGTGGCCACATGGATCTGGAGGTCAGGAGATCTCCCTCTTCCCCAGCACACCAGACCCTCCTTGAGCTCATTTGTTCTTTGCTCACCATTGCTTATGACTGACAATGTCATGTAGGGGAAATGTGAACGTTTTCACGTGGGGAAAACCACACAGATTTTGATGAAAGATCTTGATTTCAGACTTCTATCAAAGAGCAGCACTGCCTGTTCGTTGTGGAGGTGTGTTGGGACTGCCAGCTGGACTCCCTTAGGGAGGCTCCAGGTTTAGGGGGGAAGAAGCCCCACAAACCCCAACTGCTCCAACCCAGCTACATCTGCTGGATCAAATAAAAGCTGAAACTAAAAACTAATTCAGGAACAGGTGTGAGGGCACAGTCCTGCAGAAGGTAACGTTTGCATTCCAAAGGTTATTTTCCAGCCTATTTCTCCAAACACCAACCTACTGGATGGTATCCTACCAGTCCTTGGCATTCCCAGCAGACTTGCACATACTCCAGAGGTGGCAGCAACAGGAAGTTTAGATTCCCTACCCCACTTTTTCCTGGCTTTAAAGTTGCCCCCTGACACACATTATGAGCCCTGTATTTGCTGCAGTGTTGGCAAACAGCGGCAGGAATTACAGCGCTCCTGCTCAGGATGTTACGGATTCTGATCCGGGCTGCCAAAAAATTCCTGCCACGTTGCCCTCCCTGCTGCTGCCACTGCAAATACTGAACTTTACCCTGGCATCATCACTGACTGCCTCCATGCCATCCTCGTGGACACGTTTATGGCTGGCATTAAGAATATATTTTTCATCTCTTCCATGTTTTCCCAGGTCCTTGAGGCAGCAGGAGATGACAAAGCTGGGGAGCCACTGCAAGGGCCACGGAAGCATGATGCACACAGCCTCCTCTTACTGCCTTTGGGAATGCTCAGGTCTCCGGTGGATATGTGCTCCTCAGGGAGGCTGTGGCTCAGGGGAAGCATGGGAGGTGCTGGTTGGGTGTCTTGGGAGCTGCTGGGGAGTTGGTTCTTCATTGCTGCACCCTGACCTGTTGGTTTGTCCAAGCTGCTTCACACGAGTGACAGAGCAGTAGAAGACATGAGATTGCTATTTTTTTTCCCACCTTCCCCCTTTGCAGTCTCCCAGAGCTCCCATTTGGACTCCAGAGTCCCACTGAGCCCATGACAGAAATGTTTAGGTGCTGTTCTAAAGCTGGGTTTAGCAGCATAAATGCGCTTTAATGCACAGCATTCCAGAGAGTGTGTTGCCTTCTGTCCCTTATGGAATGGCTGTCTGGAGGGATGGAATTCCAGCTCCCACCTCACCACACCATTATTGACAGGCTGGCTGGTGCATTATTTAGGTAATTTGGCACATGCCATACGGCAACCACCCAGACAGGACAAGTGGTGTCATCCGACAGGCCCAGGCATCCCACCCCTGCATCCAGAGGGTGACAGAGCTTTGGAAGGGCCTTCAGGGAGTGATGGGCAGTGTTGGCACCCAAGGGGACCATCATGAGGTTCCCACATGGAAAAACCCAGCAGGACACGTGCAGGGAGTCCCTGGTTGGGTGGTGGCTCCTGGTGACTGCTAGAGGGTGGCTGCTGAGGGCACCCACACAGGCTTCTGGCCCTGGCACAGGCTGCCCAGGGAAGCTGTGTCTGCCCCATCCCTGCAAGTGTTGGATGGGACTTGGAGTGACCTGGGAAGGTGTCCCTGTCCATGGCAGGGGGTGGAACTGGATGAGCTTTAAGATCCCTTCCAGCCCAAGCCATCCTGGGCTTCTGTGGGTTCACAGATACACATGTAGGTGTTGGCCAGGGCTGGTGATGCTGGTAGGAGTCAAGGAAACACGACAAAAGGAGCCTCCCCAGACTGGTCTGATTCCTACAGCCTTTGGCTGTGCCAGCACAGAACTTCAGAGGAAGCTCAGCTGCAGGTGCTCTGTGACAGCCTCAGAGGGAATCTGCTCTGATGGTCCTCTTGAACTGCTGAGAGCATCTCCTGCTCTCCGAGGGCACTGGCAGCACTTGTGAAAAGGGAAAACCTGCAGAGCCTGGGGTGCTCTGTCTGAGGTAAGGGGTTCACTCCCACTGCTCCAGGAAGCTTGTCCAGGAACGATTTCCTGAACTATTGTAAGAGCCATGATGTTGTGTTAAAATAAACCCAATTGTTGCCTTTTTCAACCTAGAAATGAAACTTGAGATAGTTTTTAGTATAGGAGGTAATATAAAAGCAGATCTTTATTTGGAGACCTCCAGGGGCAGCCATGGAAAAATGTCTGAGAAAGCTCACTCCACAGGGGTACGTACAGTTTTATAGGTTTTAGGAAACGACCATAATTGATAAAAAGCACCAATTAGGAGGACAAGTGGGGATGCAATTCCCCCCCAAGTCAAGCCCCTTCTCTGGAGTCCCCCCCCCTTGGTACCAGTTGTACTTTGCTCATGAAGATGGATCTCAGAGACCCAAATTCCCGAGAAGAACCAAGATAGGACAAGGGTTTGGAGCTCTGGAATTTGTTTTGTCTTCTTGTTTCGGAAAGGGCATGGAAAACTACTGGGAAAATCAGCCACTAATACAACAGGTTATAAATACATGTGCAAAAAATAGACAGAATAGATAAGGAAAAAAAAAGGAAAAAACCAAAACGGCATCACAAGGTCTCTGCAGGAAGTAGAGGTGAGGAAGCCCGAGTGCCATGAGCAGTGTGAGGGCTCTGACCCACCTTCATTAGTGCTGCTGTCTGTGCCAGGTGAGTGATTGCAGTGCCCCCTGTGCTGAGGGCTCTCCTGGAGAGCTTCCATTAGGAGGCAGAGCTGATGAGCTGCAGCGTGGGGACCTCAGGGAGCCTCTCCCAGATTAGTCACGAGAGCCAGTCCTTGTACCACACTCGTCACCAGCTCGTGTCAGAGTGCTCCATGAAGAGCTGCTGCCCTTGCACAGAGGAGCAAAAATGCTTCCCAGGGTTTCCTGGAGGGCCGGAGGTGGAGAGCGGTTTCTGTGTCCTGGAGCAGGATCCCTGGCCTCTGTTTCCAGAGGGAGAGATGTACAAGTCCTGGCTGGAAAACTGCAAAGCACCCCTGGCCCTTGTAGCCCAAAAGGCAGAGGTAATTAAGATGTGGGAATAAGCTTCTGGAGGGATTTCAACAACCCCTGTTGTGTCTGGGGAGACTGACAGTGTCTCCATCAATTCTCTTGGAAGCTGTCCACCCCTTTGCCCTCACTTCTTCAGTTCTCTGAGGAAATCTCCATCTCCCACTTGTCTTCTGCTTCTTCTACTGCAGTGAGGGGCTGCAGCTGCTTCCAGCACAGGACCTCCAAGTCTGATGCTCTGCTTCCCTGGTGGGTTTCAGCAGCCCTCCCAGCTCCATGGATCATCCATCCTGGCCTTCTACCCTTCCAGGGTACTGGGAGCTCTGCTGCTGTCTCCTGTCAGGGCCAGAGTCTCCCAGGGGGTTCCCGTGGGGTCCTGGCTCTCTCACAAACCAGGAGAGGTGGCTCATGGCAAATGGACTTCATCCTTTCTTCCAAGGACAGCAGCTTCTGGGTGCTGGTAGCCTGAGGCTGCCTTGGCCTGGTGGAAACTGCCTTCTGCACTCAGAAGCTGCAAGATATAAACCCCAAAGGTGCCAGTGAGCTAAAAGAGGTTCTGTGTAAATAAACCCTGCTGCCTGCTGTTCTGTATCTGTCTGTGCTACTGCTTTACAATGTCTCTGCTGTTCCATCTCCAGTGTGTTGCTGCAGAGGTTCCAGTTTGCCTTGAAGTTCAGAGCAAAGAAATTTCAAAAGCTGATCCTGGGGAAGCTCCTGTGAACTCCTGGCGAGGAGATCAGGGAGGACACGGGAGATTTTGGATGTCACAAGAGCAGCAGAAAGGCAAAATATCACCTCAGGGTGTCTGTGGCTGTGTCCCTCTGAAGTGACAGTCCTTGTCCTGCACCCGCCACCAAACTCCACCAGCTTGGGAATCCAAACATTGCTGCAGCAGCAGAGTCAGCCAAAACCCAGCACGGTGTCGGGAGAGGCTGGTGATGGGGAGATTTCTGCCTGATGGGGGGCAGGACAGTGATTTCATGGCTTTTTTGGGTGTCTTGTAATTATGAGAAGATGCTCAAAACTGTTTCCTGCTCTCAGCTTGCAACGTGGGGGGATGGAGGCTGATGGAAAAGTGATGGGAAAATGTTTACAAGCCTAACTATGAGTGAGGCTTCTCTAACAGAGGATTTAATCTGCAGGACATTGTTATCTCTGCTAAGTTTTCTGTATCTTAGGTACTCAATAAATGATTGCTAAAGTCATTCAGCATTCTCCTCTCAATCAGAAAACACAGCCCCGTGTCAGGTACCCAATCACACTCTCATTCAGCAAACAGAACCCAGGCAGGGCAGGCCCAGGGTGAGGAAACTGTGAAAATAGGCCTCAAATGCAGGCCTGGAGCTTGAAAAGATGATGGAAACACTCTGTGGCTGGAGATTGCAGGAATGAGGTAAGGAAGAGCAGTAGGAAGTCACCCATAGGGAAATTACATCAGAACCACTTAGGGGATGGCAGCCAGGTGCTGCAGTGCTCAGCTATGCCATGAAACATTTCCCTGACTCCCCACTGCTGAAAAAATCGTGGTTTTCTGTCTCTCCATGCCCTGGGGCACTTCCTTGTGTCCTGCATTCTCCCTGGAATTGTGTGAAGCACAATATTCACAGAGGTGCTGTCCTTCAGTGCTGACACTCAAGGCATATTGGTCTTTCCCTTGTCCCCATCCCTCTCTTGATGCCCCTTCTGGGATGGACCCCATGGATCCTCCCCCTCCAGCCCTGTGCGTCTCTTCTCTGTGCTGCATTCCCACTCCTTCCAGCCTGAAATTCCAGCCGTGTGGGGCTGTGCCCCCTCTCCAGTGGGTGCAGCCCCATTCCGTGATGTCCCCGTGAAAGATTTTTCCAGCCTCGTTGTATCTCAGACAGGTGAGTTTGGGCACTGGAATTGGAGGTGCCAGGCTGAGCTGCCACCGTGCTCCCCTGGGATACGAGTGCAGCTTTGTCCCCTGGTCCCTGGAGGATGGAATTTGTCCCCGTGTACACAGCACTTTCACTCTGCCTCTTCAGCCCTGGGTCAGGTTTAATACAGTCGGTGAGAAAAGCTTAAAAGAGCAAGGTTTGAGATTGAATTATGGTCTAATCTGCCACTAATAGAACCTGACCAGCTCCATTATTCACTGTCAAATCACTGCATTTGCTATTAAAACACAGTGTGAACTTCCCTAATTTCTGTCGGGTTAGGACCATATCCATCATCCTCGCCTGAACCGACACCAGAGCAGTGCAGATAACACAGACAAATTTAATGTGGTTAATTCACCTTAGAAAGCTTGCTCTGGTGGTGCTGGGGAGGGAGGGGCTGGGCAGTCCTAGGAGGAAAAGGATGGATGAGAGCAAGCTGCAGTTTGACATTGCAGGGGGTAATGAAATTGCACAGGGCCTCTTTAGGATGGGAAGGGCTGAGCGGCCCTGGCGCTCTGGCAACCTGACCTGACACTGTGCTCAGAGGGAGGGGACAGAGGAGGGACCAGTGCCAGGTTCTGGGGCAGGAGAAAGGGAGCAGAGACCACAACCACAGGCCCCAGACGTGCAGGTACACCACCCTTGCTGCAGCTTAACGTTGCAGTCTCTCTTTTTGTGGCCTGTGGACAGGACAGAAACCAGCTCATGCTTTTTCCCAAGTGATGCCATCCTTGGGAAGGCAGAGGTGGAATCGAACTCTTTTCCTTGCTCTCTGGTTGGCATCAACCCTCCACACGGATGGCAAATACTCCTTCAGAGTAAATGGAACTGCTTGTTTGCAGCATCCTGAATTGAACCAGCAAGTCCCCAGCAGATACCTGGAGAGTCAAACAAAGGTTGCCTGGCCTGGTTCAGCTGTGACTCATACCAGGATTTTGGCTTTTATTTGCAGAAGTGGAAAGCAAGGCTGTGAAATTGGTGAAGCAGCAAACAACCTTTGGCAGAAATTCTGTGTTTATGTGCTATCTCTTCCTTTTCTGTCTTCTATGTCTGTGCTAATTCTAGAAATAAGGAAGTATGAAAGCAAATCTCTGCCACGCTGACCAAAGAAAAGGGAGCTAGAGACAGATGAAACCATTACAAGCATTTTCAAGGGTAAACAGATCCTGATGGCAATGGGGATTAGAAGAATTCCTTAGAGAAAAAGTAGGACTTGTCATTACCATGTGTAATGAGTTGACACTGGTGAAGAGGGACTTGTCACCACAGAAATGACAAATATTGGGAAAGGTTATCTTAAACAGTTGCAGCTGGATGGTGAAGACTTCATCTGGCCTCTCTCTCCTGGCTGGAATGAGTCCAACCAGCAGGCCTGCCTTTGGAAGAGTTTGTGTTTTGCTCATATTTGCCTTCAGCACAGCTCCTGTGTTGTGAGGACCAAGGCTTTGGGGACTCAACCAGCCTTCAGAAATTGGTGCATGGATCTGCCTCACAGTCATGATGTGGTGTATGAACATGTGAGTGCTGCTCCTTCCAAAGGGGAATAACCCAGGAATGCTGAGGGCTGTCTGGGTAAGCCCAGTGTTGTAGATCCTTCTCAGCTGGTAAAGCTTCCTATATCTTTATTAGATCTTTCCCATGAGGATCTCTGGACCCTGGAAAAGCTTTATCCCTTCTCCTGCCTGTGTTCAGGGTGTACTCACCTGTCCTGACAAGCTCTGTCCCTTGACCTCCCAAGGCCTCTGTCTGGTCCAAGAATTCATGGACAAGAAGAAGCAGCACTTTGGCTTTTATCAAGGCCAGCTTCTCCCATGTTCATGGTCCTTCCAGAGCTGCCATTTACACATCCTCCATCTGGGCATGAGGATGAAGCTGTTCAGGAATTCAGCACATCCACACCCTGGACCAGCACTCACACCCCACTTCCACGGCCCTCCGAATGCCTACCAGGGTGTTTGGGAGGGTTGTGTACACAAGCACCAGCCTTGCCACACAGACGGGCTTCACAGGCGCTTCCCAAGAGATGGGCAAGGAACAAGGCAGACAGGGGAGGCCAGGAAGCTGTGGGATCATTCCTGATTGCCATCTCCAAAGGAGCTCTGCTAAGGTGTAAAAAAAGCAGGGTGCTGCAGGGTGCTACAGGGTGAAAGGTCTCACAGGGTTAAAGATCCTGTCACAGATGTGTCCCCACGGTAATTAAGAACTTGCCAGGAGCTTCCAAGTCTCGTGGGACAGGAAACAGCACATGTCAGCCCCCAAGTGTGTGTGCAGCTCAGTCTACAGAGGATCACACAATTTCTCTGGGAAAGGACCCTCCTGAAATGGTGGGAAAGGCACTGCTTGTCCTGTAACAGCCAGGGCAGAGCTTCTGCCTCAAGCTGGATCTCCTGTGCACCCTCAGCAAAGCCCAGGCCACCAGGGCCTGTACAGGGCGAAGCTGCTGTGCCGGAGACATCTCTTGCAGCAAGGCGGATGGTGGGGGCCGCAACCTTCCGGAAGCGTCTCATGCACGAAGCCGCTCGGCAGCTCCACAGCACTCGCACACACACCGGACAGCTTTTGGAACGCATCAAGGCAAAGAGGCAGGAAGGGTCTCTGTGTAGAGTTCCACGGGAGAGATTTATTCCAGCCTTGCACGTGAAGGAGGCCAGGGACGAAGATGAGGACCATGGAAGGGTCCAGGTATAAATACAGGGTGGGGGGGGTATCAGGCACCAATGATCTGAGGGCATGGAGGCGGCACACAGGTGGGGCTGGGGCAAGGGAGCCGATAGGGAAATTCTAAGGCAGTGGCAATGGGGCAGGGGCCAGTGGGGAAACAGGGAAGAGAGATCTTTCTAGGGCAGGGACATATAAGGTATAGAGAGGCAGGGAGGCCAGCCGGGGTAGCAGAACTGGGGTACATTAAGATAACCAAACAAAGCATCCTGGGGGAAGCCTTTTCTGTCACCCTGACCTGAGCAGGAACTCAGGGACTGTCCCACCAGTGGGCTCTCCGAGTCCCTTGTTCCGTGGGCCCACCGGCCTCCACAGACATCCCTGCTCAGCCGTGCAGATTGCAATCCTGCAGGCACACACCTGAGGCTGCCTGAAGGAGAAACTACAGAGAAAGGGACAGCACAGGGTCTGTTTGCTCTTCTTCCACGCCCATCTGCAAAGTGGTGACGCTGAACTTGAACAAACAAAGATTTGTGATGCTTCCTGAAGACACCTTCTCCTAAACACTCGTGCTGGGTTTGCTCAGGTACGGCCTCTGCAATCACTGGGATAAGGAAGGCAGCCAAACCCCACACTCCTGTGCCAGAGCCTTGGGACTCTCAAATGGTGATGGCTTGGCATGAACAGACCTGACACCACTGTGCCAGTGCCTGATACAGAGCCACAGGGGTAGGGTGGGGCCACCAGAGGGGCACTCTGTACATGGTTCCTTCCCCCTCTTCTGCAGAGCAAGGAAGGTGAAAATCACCCCCATCCAATTTGTCAGCGCAAAGGCTGAGCCTGGTGGCATGGGATGACCTATGCCACAATAGATGAGGCAAATCCAGCAGAATAGGAACTCCAGAGAAAGGTTTCTCCTTCTCCAGAGTCTCCAGCCTTCGCTTACTTTGCCTCTTCTGGGTTGTCCTCTCCCCAGAGTTGACTTTTTGCTCTCCCAGGTCTTCCATTGCAAGCACTTCAGTGTGGACAGGGGAATGGGTTCTCAGCAAGGGCTAAGGGATTATTCCTTGGTGATGTGTTTTAGTTGGGGAAAAGAAAGGACTAAGGTCAACATGGAATCATAGAATCATAAAATGGCCTGGGTTGGAAGGACCTTAAAGCTCACCCAGCTCATCCCTGCCATGGGCAGGGACACCTTCCACTATCCCAGGTTTCTCAGAGCTCATCCTGCACTTGGATCTGTGTGAAGCAATCTGACTACCAGGATCTGTTTGAGGGAACTATCCAACTTCTTCCTGGATTGTGCTGGTGGACCGAGCTCGGGGAGGATCCCTTTCCCTCCTGCAGCACCATCCGTGCGTGTTTGTGAGACCCACAGGATACACCTCGGGTTTGTTGCTGTGGATAGTTTTGATGACAGATTTACATCTGCACACATGAGATGAGCACTGCTTGTTGTCTTTGCCTCCCCCCTGTATCCATCTCAATGAAAAGGTGCAGTTGGAGAGGGTTTTTTGAGGGACAGGAGTGCTGCAACGCCTGTGCTGCTCAATTATTCATTCCCCATTTCTGCATATACAAAAGGTTAATCCAGGAGGCGCCTGCCACACAAGGAAAGCAGCTCTTTGGAGACAGCTCCATATTATTATTTTTTTTTTTTCCTAGTGATTTTTCAAGAATTATCTCTCCTCTGTTTCTCCTCGCGCGGGGGGTGTGGGGGAGGGAGCGTGGAGGATAATGAAGAGCTTCCTCTTCCCTGACACACAGCTCAAGGAGAATGTTGACGTGGTTGGTGTGGGCAGGATGGAGGATGAGTCATGGCAATTTTGGAGTTTGAATTCTCCACCTCTCTAGTTCTCACCTTCACCAAGATTTCCGTACCAGGGGATAAATGCTGGGACCTCTGCCTCCCTCTTGTCCCACTCCCACAAATGCCCCAGGTTTAGAGGTGCTGAGTAGATCTGCTGCCTTCTTAATAATAAAGATGTCAGGCATTCAGTCCTTTGAGCAAATTCTGCCCTGTGCCATCCAGCTCACACTGTAGGGCTCCAGGGTGGCCTCATCCCTTGGCATTCCATGAAATAATGCTTCCCAAGGATATGGAGGAAGAAACTTCTGCTTTTGCAATGAGACCAGGCAACAAAACAAGGCAGGAGGCAGTGTGGCACGGCCAGTGCTGCACCAGCCTGGGAGAGAAGGCTCCAGGGCTGTGTCCTCAGCAGACATTGCCGTGGAAAGCACATTCTTCCACCAGAGCAGCTTGTAGGGGAGGCTTGCAGAGCTCTACATCCTCCTTCTTCTCTCAAAATATGTGGTTTTCCTTGGCATCCAGAGGCTCTACCCTGCTTCTGTTGGAGAACTCCAACAGGACCTTTGGAGAAGCCCCAGTGACCACCTCATGGCCTTGCTCTGATTTGTTTTTGTGCCTGGAACTCAGGACAGGTTCCCTGTGCTGCTCTGAGCTGCCAGGACCTGCAGGTGAGCTGAGACCTGGAGGGGAATCAGATCCAGGAATGGCTCGTGCCTCACCCTGGGCTGCCCTGGGGCTCGTGGGGAGCTGAAGGGACACAGCCAGACAGGTGTGACCTCAGCCACCCACGGCCACACCTGCCCTGGTGACCACTGCAGACAACTGGGTGACCCTCAGCTCTTCCATTATTCATCCTGTTGGGCTGATCTCGCTCCTGGAACTGTTGGAAAGGTCAGCTCTGTATTAAGGTGCTGAATGGGAAGGTGCCACGGGCTGGAAATTGAGCCTGTCACAGCAGAGTGACTCTTGAGGATGGTGTTTGATTTGCCATTAATATTAATTGTACCTTTTGAGGGACACTCACAAAGATTTGCCACGTGGTAACTGATCCCAGCAGTGTTTGCCTTTGCAAAAACATAAATACTGTCCAGAAGTTGTTCTGAAGGGGCTGAACTTCCTCCTGCAAGAGGGCACAGAGGTGAACAAAGAGGTGTCCAGAAGATCCAGGTGAAATGGAGCCTGTGGGCCATGCTGCCCTCAATTCCCATGCCATCCCACAGCTCCTGGGACGCCAGGGGAAAGCAGGAATCTCCTGAAAACCATCAGGATTATCAGGCAGGTGTGTGGGCACACAGGCAGCAGCTGGATTTCCTGCTGCTGCTGTTTGGTGCCATGCAGAAGGACACCGTGGTAACTCAGGATTTTCCGTATGAAGCCACAGCACTGGGTCTTCTCCTGCCACAGCTGACCAGGCCACACAAAAGTCACCTTGCTGAGAGTTTTCTTTCACTCCCAAAGAACCCAATCACCTTTGTGTGGGTCTGTGCTTTCCATGATGCATTTCTGCCTGTCCAACAGGGGGAAATTCATGTCCAGGGGCCACATCCGCCTCCTTTTCCACAGTGGGATGGTGCTGATCACGAAACTGGGGGTGGATTTATAACCTCTGTGGGCTGGCTGATGAGAAGGGGAGAGCCCAGTGTTTCCAGATGAATTGCACCATGGAAGGACACATTTCCTTACCTGCTATTGTTGCAAAGTAAGTTTGGCTAACAATGGCTGTCTGGGCTTTTCCACACTCCACTGAAAAGCAGCAACAGCTTCAGCTCCACACTCCCAGACCCTGTTTTTTTGGAGAGGACAAACCGTCCCGTGGAGGAGCCAGTAAGCCCTGCTGCTCTGGGAAAGAGTGCAGATGATGTGGTTTGATGGCTACAAGTGGTGAAAGGAGTCAGCACTTCTGAGTCATTTAATTGACCAGAAATACTTGTAAACTTTCACTGGTATTTCCAAAAAAGTCTGGGAGGAAACACCCAGGAAAAGTAAATGTTTCCTTTTGGTCTTCCCGAATGAAGAGCTTCCCATTTACATTACAAACACTGAGTGAGGAGCAAGGAGCAAGTGAAACTTAAAATAAATTACCAACAATAGGGAAGAAAACCTGTCTGTGCTGATGGGAAAGTTTGACCCAAGCTGTGGCAGGGAAGCAGGAATCCTTTCTCTAGGAATACAGAATGTTTCCAGTTTGGAGCTGGCCAAAGAAAACCCCAACTAAACCAAAAAGAAGTGCAGATCCCAGAAGTCAGCTGGGATGGGGATGATATTCCTGCCAGCTTAGGTTGTGTTAGCTAAGAAAGACTGTTCAAGGAAGATTTTTGCATATGGTTTGGGGACTTTGAGGGCTCCAGGACTTAAAAGCGTGCCTAGAGGGGATTGTTTGTTCTGTCATTGTCCCAGACAAGAGTCTGGTGCTTGGGTGAACATCATTTGTTTTAACAGAGCTTTTAATCTGCAGGCACAGAATCTGTGCAACCACGGCAGCTGCTGGAAAGAAGTGCAAGGTCCAGGGGCTACAGACCTTGATTTGGGACTGGAAACAAATCCCATCATCCCAATCCCAAGTTATTTCTTTGTGTCTCGAGATCTGTCTGTCTCTGTCATCATTTGTTTAAAGGAAGGCGAGGGACCCTGTTTTAAATTGTGCAATATTATCGGGATGTTAGGATTGCATTTTCCTGGGCAGAGAACCAAAATTTGAATCTACCTGGGCTGGACAGTGAAAGCAGTGGAATGTTCCTGCCCCAGGCTGTAACTGAATGGAATTAAGGCCTGTGGGCTGGTGGGGTCCTTAGATGCCGTGTGAGACCTGGAAAACCACCTTCAGGAACACCTGAACCTCTGGTGGACCCTGGAGAAGGTGGACCATGGACTTCTCCAGATCTCTGGTGCTTCCCACTCCAAGGTCCAAAGATGGCCAGGTAGGAACATTCCAGGCTGATTCCTGTGGCCATTTGGCCAAACCTGAACACTCAGGGAGATGAAGCTGAGGGAGGGACACTGATTTCTGCTCAAAGACTGACCAGTGGTGGCCTAAAGGCTGAGCACTTCCCAATGATAAAACTGGAGACGCTAATTACAGGGGGTGTTAATTCACACCCATTTCATCCCTGGTGTGAAGGAGGGCTCGGTATTTTGGTGAAATCACATGTGGAGCTCTTTTTTTACTCTAAATGCAGTGGGCAGTTGTCCCACCATCCCATAAAAGCTGTTGCATGATGAACAGACAACCAGGAAATACGTCCTGGAAGAACTAACGCAAGAACTGCTGGAGAATCAATGAAATCTCAGCGTTTCAAATAATCAAAGACCAGTTTTCACACAGTGGGTGTTGAAGCAAGGAAATCCTTTACACAGGGAGCTCCTGAGGCCAAGAACAGAGCAGGATCTGGGAGATGATCCCACACTTCCATGCACACCAAGAACCCAAAGGTGGGCACAAAATCATGGTTGTGTCTTGACCTTTAAATACTGGAGACCTTAAATATCCCACCAAGGATCAGGGTCTGGAGAGGAAGGAAGGATGACCACCACTGGTCTTTGTCTCGTTGGGACACGCAGTGAACGTTCCTTTGCTCCCAGCCAAGTGCACTGACCAGACACATCCAGCGGGATTGGAAAGGTGCTGGTCAAGCACCAATCACCACTTTGCCTGTGAATGCAGCTCCCTAAAGTGTCCAAAGACCCCATGAAGACCACACAAAACTCCCCCCAGAGACTTTAGAGCCTTACAAACCCCTGGGTTTAATAAGAGTTGAGCATTCCTCCCCAGGCATGTGCAGCAGGGAGGGATCCTCATTTTCATGCCCCTCCAAGCTGCATATTAATCCCAGATGGATCCTCCTCCATGGAGACCCAAACAGGACAACACCCCCGGGATCCTCAGCAGGCCCCAGCCCTGTCCCCTCCCCAGCACTCTCACACTCCCACACATCTGAGTGCAGGATTTTCCAGAGGCATTCAGTTCCTCTGGGTTTATCTGGGAGCAGGCTGCTCTGGCTAAAATAGCACTGTGCAGCAGAACAGAAAATAAGATGTCACAGCAAACTAAACATGTTCACTTTCCAAACACACTAAAAAGCTCTGGGGTGAGCAGGGATGGGCGAGGGGCGAAGGGAGCAGGTGGCCCTGCCTGACCCCTCGATGGGTGGCTTGGGCTGGCCATGCATTTCTATCCTGTCATCATTCCCAGGGAACAGCTGCGGGAGATGGACACAGCCCAAGCCTATCTCCTACGACATCTTTAATTTTTGCCACTAAAGAATACATTTCATTTGCAGTAACATCTTATTTTCTGTTCCACTGCACAATTTTATTCTAAGCAAGGTGGTTTTCTCCTGGATAAACTCTGAAGAACTCCCCAGCTTTCCTTTCAGTAAGAAGAGCTTTGGAAACCCTGCATTTATTTATTGGTTCATTTTTATTTCCTGTTCTTTTTCTGCCATGTTTAGTATGACTGACTGACCAATTCAATAAAAAATGGAAAACTTGTGTGGATTGTGTAATAAAGCAGAGCAGGTTACTGAGGGGGCTGCATTATACTCGCAATATTCTTTACAAAACCCAGATTTGAAACCGAGATATGCTGAATGAGATCGGGCGCTGATATTTCATTTCTGTTCTTATTATTGCTGTGAATAGGAACAGTCACCAGGACACATCTCCTGAGACACCCACGCTCTTGGGAACAGCCCCAGTGCTCCCTGGAAATACAAACCAGACCTGGAATTGCTCCTCTCCAACGCTGGGAGATGAGACTGAAAGGTGTTTAGGGCAGGAACTGACATTTGCATTACGCTTTGTGCAGGGTTGAGTGTGAGGGCAGAGTTCTTTTTGCTCTGGGCTGGGAGTAAACACTACAATACTCACAGAATCCTGAAATTGTTTAGGTTGGAAAAGACCTTAAAGATCCCTGAGTTCCAGCACTTCCAAGGCACCACTAACTCATGTCCCCAAGTGCCACATCCACCTGCTCTAAATCCCTCCAGAGATGGGGACTCCACCACCTCCCTGGGCAGCCTGTTCCCAGGCTTGACAATATTCCTTGCAGCGAGACATCCCGTTCCCATGTCAGGGAAGGGAATTTCCCCCCTCTCACTACCGGGGAACCTCCACAATGATCAGAGAGAATCCTTTCCCAATAAATACAACTTTCCTGCCTGTGTGCACGGCACATGTTCATCTCGGTTTTGCTGTCAAACCTATCCCAGCTCAGGACTTCTACACCAACATCTTCCTGTCACTGACAACTTTCTGCATGGAATATTTGCTTTATTCCCACTCTGCTGCATATATGGAAGGTTTAGTGCAGCAGTTGCTTGTGTCCGAGGAGAAAGGACATAATGAGGAGGTTTTCCCTCTGTGTAAGGGATAACAACTGTGTGATGGCACTACCTCTGCACAGCAGATGTATAAAATCAAGGAGTTTATTTTCACCTCTCTTTTTTTGGTGGGAATTGGCTAAGACAGGCCATGGTTATGGTATGACCTTAATTGTGTGCAGCAGAGTCCTTTTGGGGTTGTTTCCAGGTGTTTTCTTCCCTACTCCTGTGCTAACACACTGGTTACACTGCTCTGTACAGGTAAAAAGTTCAGCAGCTGATGGAGAAAATGTTATCCCCCAGCAGCTGCTCATGAATTCTTATGTGCCAGCAGCAGTGCATGAACCATTCTTTGTTGTGAGATAAAATCTGACAGAAGAGCATAGCTCCTGACAGAAAAATCTGATGCAATTAAGTTTCTGTGCACAGCTCATAAACTTTGATATGGCAAATAATGGCTAAAATTGATCTTAAATCCAACATTAAAATGTGCCCAAACCCCCCATGTTCCACCAGATCAGCTCCAGGTATCCATCTCTGCCCTCTTGGTGGAGGCAGGGCATGTTTTTCTTCCACACAGAAATATCAGGCAACAAAAGAAAAAAAATGGGAGAGGCTGGGGATAAATTTCAGGCAAATGTGAATTTCTAGCACTGCATATTAGCAAAGCTAATGAAGCAGGACAAAAATGACATGGGTTGGCCTTGAGGAATTTTTCTTTGTGGAAGCTCAGTCATGTAAAGGAAACCAAGACCATACACTCGATGTCCTCACCAGTTTGGACCATAGCTTTGACTGGGCGGCTGCTACAGACCCCTTTGGGTCTCTGCTGTGCTGCATCTTTGGAAAAAATCTGTTTTGGAGGAAAACTAAAGTTTCCTGCTTGTGCCTTGTGGGTTGGGAGCAGGTGGGAGATGGGGACATTGCCACCCGTGATGGCAACGTCATCCTGGCTGGGAGGAGACGGGAAAGAGCACGGCTGGGAACCAGCATGGAATTCACACCTCCTGGAGCACATGGAAAAGGGAGTGTGTGAGTGTCTTAGGTACAGAACAACACAATGTGGAGAGGGAAAGGACGTAGTGAGGACTGAAAATATCCAACCACTAAGAGAAGCTTCCTGTGGACTCAGGACAAACCTCAATATTTGCTGTTTCCAGCAGCACAGCTCTGGTGTCTGGCACACTCCTTGATCCCAACTTCTGTGGCAATCCAGAGACTGGCAGCACTTGTGGAATGAGCTACTTTAAATATGGGCAAAGGCATCCAAATCTGACCAAAGACCATCCACATTAACTGAACTGTTAAGAACAGCATCATGGAATTGTTAAGGTTGGAACAGACCCATCGAGTGCAGCCATTGCCCAGCACTGGCATTCCCCACTAACCCATATCCCACATCCACATGGCTTTTGAACCCTTCCAGGGACAGTGATTCCACCACTGCCCTGCGCAGCCCAGTCATGAAATACGAAAACAGGATCAATAAAACAATAATAAAATAATATTAGGAAGCAGTCCCAGCTAAAGAATGAGCAGGAAGTTCCCTGTATCCATGCACAGAAATACTGGGGATTTTTTTTTCCATCCACTGTGTGCCCAGAGCCTGCCAGACTCCGTGCTCACCCCACGGCTGGGAGCTGGGAACGGACACCTGAGCACAACCTGCCTGCACAGAGGAATTTCCTGAGACGCTGCACTTTGGAGATGCCAAATGATCCTATTACAGACTTATCAAAGCAGTGGGGATTAGTAGAGATAACACAACTTTCAGCACTGGTCTCTGCCTTTCTTTGCTCTTTTGTTTGTCTAAATAGCTGTTTTGGTGAGTGCAGGGAAATAATAGGAGGCAATTATTGCTCCATGTAATGTTCCATGTTTGGTTTTGTAATCCTTCAGTTCTGTTTATTCTCATTTTGAGCAAAAAACTTCCCCCTGGAATATGCTAATCGCCTTTCAGCTCTGCAGAGCTCTCCTCCTGCAGAGGCTCCTGGCTTTGTGTCCACCTGATGGCAGCGCAAGGACAGCGCTGTCCCCAGGGCCCGGGGCACTCAATGCCCGTTGTTTGGGCTGCACGTCCAGGCACAAAACAGCGGCAACAAATCCACCCAGGCACAAAACAGCAGGAACAAATCCACCCAGCAGCCCAGCACCGGGAGCTCCCCCGCTGGCAGCCCTCCGTGGCTCAGCTCCTTTCACCTTCAGGAAGGCGGAGAGGGATTTTGGATGGTGCGGAAGGAGCTGAGGGAACCAGAGGGCTTTGCAAAAGCAGCTTTTTGGAGAAGCTGACCTTATCTGAGCTTTTAATCAGCTTTTAGGTCCTGAAAATTTGTACCCAGCCTCTCCTTAGTTGGTGATCTCTCCTAAAATCTCCTTAGGAAGATCTAGGGAGGGGTTCTTGTGTGCTTTCCACGCCTTGTCCCTCCAGCCTCTCCTTGGGAGGTGCAAGGAGATGTCTGGGAAGCACCACTGTCCCCTGAGCACCATTAGGGGAGGCTGGTGGGACCTGTAGCCACAGGATTATTGCAGGGGGACGGATTTTGCCCCAGCAGGTCTCTGTCACATAGTTCTGCAGGTAACATCGGGGATCAAAACTGGGGGGACATCAGCTTTTCCTGCCAAATGCCTCCCTGGAAGCTGAATCCCCCTTTCCTGGGAGCCCCAGCAGGCAGGTGGCAGGAGATGGTGTGCCAGTAGATTGAAGAGCTATTGCTGCCCTGTGGCTGTGTTTCTGCTAATTGAGGGACTCCAGGAAGAGATCTAAAGACTTGTTGTGACTGCCTGGGTCACAGAATCATGGAATCATGGAAACCTACCTTCACTCTGGAGCCTGGGAGCAGCTGTGCAGAAGCTGGGAAGAAAGGACATGTTTAAGTACTTTGCTGGCTCAGGGCCTCAAATGGTGGATACAGAGTGGATGAAGGTGTTCCTGGATGGAAGATCATCCCTGGAACATCAACTGACAGGCAGAGTGTTGGTGCCTGGTGCACTTGTGCATCTCCAAGGGGATGGTGTTCATTCTCCAGACCCCTCCTGCAGCTTGGTCTGGAGCACAGAATCATGGAATCATGGAATGGTTTGAGTTGAGAGGAACCTTAGTGCCCATCTAGCCCCTGCCCCTGCCATGGCCAGGGACACCTTCCACTGTCCCAGGGTGCTCCAAGCCCCGTCCAGCCTGGCCTTGGACACTTCCAGGGATCCAGGGGCAGCCACAGCTTCTCTGGGCACCCTGTGCCAGGGCCTCATCATCCTCACAGGGAAGGATTTCGTCCATGTATCTAACCTAAATCTTTCAGTTGGAGTCATTCCCCCTTGTCCTGTCACTCCAGTTCCTGATGAGAAGTCTCTCTCTGGCTTGCCAGTAGCCTCTTCAGACCCTGGAAGGTGCTGTGAGGTGTCCACACAACCTTCCCTTCCCCAGGCTGGGCATTCCCAGCTGTCACAGCCTGATTTCATAGTGGAGGTTCTCCAGTCCCCTCAGCAACTTCATGGCTCTTCTCTGGACTTGTTGCAAGAGTTCCATGTCCTTCATCACCAACCCAAAAAGGCACAGCTGGGGAGGGATGTGAGCTTTGCCAATCTGAACTGTCTCTGCTGGGACACAAAGAACACCCAAAAACTATAAGGGAATCACTAAGGCTGGAAAACACCTTCAGATCATTCCCTTTGGCCAAGTGCCACCATGCCCACTTAATTCTGATGCCACATCTGCTTATGTTTTGAACACCGTGGAGTTGTTTATGCCCTGATTTGAGGCAAACACAACTCCCCAGGGCATCAGGCCTGTGGATTGTTCCCTGGAGCACAGGGATGCTCCCACAGGGAAACGTGAGTGCACGTTCAGTGTTTGGCTGAGCTGAAGGAGCTCTTTCACTCAAGGTTTTAAAGCCCGAGGAGCAGCCTGCTTGTTGTTCCTTTGTCTCATTTGTGCAAGTTCTGTGTGGCTCCCTAAATCCTGCAGCTGGTGCTGGGAATTACACGGGCCAGCACTCAGCCTTGGCTTGGTGGGTTCGCTCCTCCCGCTCCTCTGGCGACTGCGGAAAACAAACCCGGAGCGTTCATAGCGGATTAAACAGCAAGCCTCCACCGATACCCACCCACAGCAGCTCTCCAGCAGAGCCAGGACAGGTGACAATATCCCACAAATATACATAATAAAGCTCTGGAGAAGTGTGCTGGGAGCTGGGCTGGGGGGGAGGAAGGAGCCGGGGAAATAATGCATAATTCACAAGGCAAATTAATCACTCCTCTCTCCTCTGCCTGTTGCAATTATGTGGAACACAAGTAATAACCAGGTTACTATTTTTTATTATTATTATTTTTATAGCAGGAGAGTAAACAGTGGGGCTGGGGACATTTGAGCGAGGACAGGCTGAAAGCTCCAGTCACATTTAGAGTGGTGCCTCACCAAGATTTCTATCTGGCTGTCCTTTCATTGTGGAAAGGGCTTTTTTTTTTTTTTCCTAATTCTTTCCCCTTTAGATTGGTGGGGAGTTGTGGAAAAGAGGAGGGCGGGGGGTTGGTGCGCGTTAGAGCAGAGAGATTGGGTAAAATTATTTTCCTTCATGCTTGGCTAGGCCTCAGTGTGAAAAAGGGGACCCAGCTTAGGGCTGGTGGGAGATGGAAGATAAAAGCAGCTTCATTTCTCACTGACCTTCCATGCGTTCGGCCCGGCCGCGCAAGGGGGGAAGGAACAATGGGAGCTACCTCCAGAAAAACCAGCCCTGAGCACCTGCACCCGGCTCCGGTGAATCCAGGTGGGGAAAACCAAAAAAAGTCAGGGCTGCACCTGGAAAGGGTTTCCAGAGCCCTGTGGGAGGTGGGTGTGGAGTGGCTGTGGTGGGTGTGGGCACCGGGAGTCTCTGGGAGATGGGGCAGGGTGGGATCCATGCAGCCATCAGGACTCATCAGGAGGATGTAAATCAGCCTAAAGAAATCCCATGGACTGTCTAAGGAAATCAAATCCGAGTCCCAGTTCAGCAAGAGATTTGATGCAACACTCACCAGCCATTAGCAGGAATAGGAGCAGGCTCGGAAGGGATGCCTGAGCCCCTCACTCAGCAATCCTGCACAGCAAAACCCTTTGGAAAACACCTGCTTTGTATCCTAGGAGGAAGCAAAGCTTTGCATTACAGTGAATCATGGAACCATCAACTTCTTTGGGTGGGAAGGGACCTTACAGCCCATTCAGTCCCACTCCTGCCATGGCAGGGACACCTTCCACTGTCCCAGGCTGCTCCAAGCCCCATCCAACCTGGCCTTGGGCACTTCCAGGGATCCAGGGGCAGCCACAGCTTCTCTGGGCACCCTGTGCCAGGGCCTCACCACCCTCACAGGGAAGAATTCCTTCCCAATATCCCATCTAACCCTGTCCTCTATGGCACTGCAAAACCCTTGTCCAAAGTTGCTCTCCAGCTTTTTTGTAGCCTCCCTTTAAGGGAAGGTGATGTGGACTGAGTAAAGGTGCGATGGAGGATGGAGGGTGCAGCTGGTCCCCCTTGGCACAGGTGCAGGGAGTTCGCCAAGAGCCTGGTGGGCCTAAAAAAGGGTTTCTGGAAGGCTGAGAATGTTCTTAGTGCTGGGTGAATCCCTCCTGGAGGGAGGTGGTCTCTGCTCTATGCCCTGAGAGGAGATGCTTCTTTATGTTTTGTTTTCCTCGTTCACATCCCTGAGGACTGGGGTGCTATTTTAAGTGGGAAGGCAGAGAAAAGTCTCCTACACTGAGTAGGGCTGGCTGTAGGCTCTGACATCCTGGTGCCCTGATGATGGAAGACAGGTGGGTATTTGTTCTTCCTTGCTCTTTTCTCCACTCAAGTGACTTCCATGTCAAAGTGCATCTCCTTCCTGGTCCTCATGTGGTGATTTCATGGTGGGGTTCACTCAGTGATTTCCTCACCAAGAGCTTTTAGATGACAAAAAGCTCTTTTCAGCCCCCAGTTCTAGACCTGTTCCTGCACTTTGAACAGTGCCCTCAGCTCCTCGAGATCCTGGAGGCGATTTCAAGCCCTCCTTGATGGTAACACAGCTCACCCTGCAGGCCCAGTTAATTAGCCCAGGATTACTGAGGTGCTAATACGTCGTGGAGCTCTTTAGCACCTTTTGTGTGTTTGTAGTTTTCCCAAGAGCTGAGGGTTTGTACAGGGCCTGTGACACGGGAATTCCTTCCTTTCACCTACCTACGGCCCGAAATGCAGAGGTAAAACACATCAGCAGGGCACCCACCCCTGGGCAGGCGGTTTCAGAGGCAGAGCTGAGCTGGAATGTGGCTGTGGAAGAGCTTCCTCCTTGTATTTCCGTGTGAGTAAAATCAAAAAGGGAGTTAAACCCTTTTTAAACTTAAATTTCCACTGACATAAAAGGCTCATCAGCCCTTGGTGCTGCTGTGTGAAGTGTCTGGCCTCAGATGACTGTTTTGCTGATGAGATCTTCCAGGTTAGTCCTGGATGCTTCCCGGGACACCTGCTCCAATTGGGCACCAATTAAAACAGAAAGTCTCTATTTAGGCAACAGACACCTGTTTGGGATGAATCTGAATTATAGGTGGGGGAGAAAGTGCTTTGTGCTTGTCTGTAAATGATGCTGGAAATCGGGAGCTTATTTCCTGAATCGTTCTTTGAAATGCCATGGAAGTTGAGCAATTAATTCCCTGGGAAAGCCCAGGTTGCTACTTTTATAAAAGTTGAAGTATTATAACTTTAAACATAAACATCAGATGCTTTTTAACCAGTTTTCCAGCTGAAGCTTTCCCAAGGAACTTTATTGTGTCTCCCTCAAAAGTCCTTCCTGTGGGAACAGTGAACAGAGAAGTGCTGTCAGACAAAACCCTGATGTAAAGAAAATGAGAGGTGTCACACGTCCTTCTGGTCCTTCCCAAGTGCTTTTCCAGCAAGAAGGAGCCTCCTGCCGTCAGGAACTGGGCTTATACTGGTTGAGCCACCCAGGTGCCTGGTGAAGCGGAAATAGGGTTTGGGGGAGGTTTGCTCAGCAAATGGATTTTGGGGAGTCCAGGGGTGCACCTGGGTCACCTCCCCAAGCCAGCTTATGCCGCTGAGCTGGAAGGCATCCACTCGATGTATTTTTTTTTTTTTTTTTTGTCTCCTGGTTGTTCTTGTTCTCTTTCAGAACCCCCAAAATTCTGCAAATTCTTATTGCTGCAGATCCTCTGTCTTCCTCCTTGACTGCTCCTCACATCAAGACAAGGACTAACCCAGGGAGTCCTTTAGCGAAAAAAACCCTTATGGAGTAGAAATCTTTCTTTCCTTTAAAATAAATCAACAAGAGGGGGTTTATAATTTCTCCAGAGGGAAAATTGCACCTGCCAGTCTGTTTTCTCAGGCCTCAGCTCTCGAAGCACTTGAGCACAATTCCAGCTTGAATTGCAGGAGTTCTCCTCCTGCCTGGCTCCCGTCAGATGACTCATGGCTTTCGAAGTTGGTCACGTCCTTCAGGATCCTGCGGAATTGAATGGAGCCTTTCCTTCCCTGCAGCTCAAGGATGTGGGATGGGAGCCATCCTGCCTTCCAACCTGCCTCCTGCCCAAGCTCGTGTCAAAATGTTCTCCTTCCAGAAGCTGCAGCACGGTTCTGTTTGGCAGACAGGAACACAGGGACGTGCCGGGTGCTTTGCCACGTTCCCCCCACAGGGAACAATTTCACATCTCTTCAGTTTGAACCAGGGTTTTGTCCGTGTCTCGTTAACCCCCTTGCTGCCCCGCTGCAAGAGATATTCCTGCATGCCCAGCTTGGCCTAAATCTTTCTTTCCAGCCTTAGAAAGGCACTAGAGGCAGAGTTGAGAGAGCCTGGATTTTAAGTTAGAGGGACGCTTTGCATCGTGTCTTGGAGCTGGTGGACTTCGCCTGCAGCTGAGCCCTGGGATGAGGGGTGATGGTTTGGAACTAAAAGAGGGTAGGTTTAGACTCGATGTAAGGAAGACGTTTTTTACAATGAGGGTGGGGAGGCCCTGGCACAGGGTGCCCAGAGAAGCTGTGGCTGCCCCTGGATCCCTGGAAGTGTCCCAGGCCAGGCTGGATGGGGCTTGGAGCATCCTGGGACAGTGGAAGGTGTCCCTGCCCATGGCAGGGAGTGGGACTGGTTGGGCTTTAAGGGCTCTTCCAACCACAATCATTCTGTGATTCCATGACCCTGCAGTGCCAGGATGATCCTGCTTTGCCTTCTGCACCACCAGTACCCAAGAAGCATCAGATGGACCTGCAGGCCCTAGAGGAGATTTTCTCCAGAGTGTGAACTCAAATCCACACTCTGGTCCTACCTCCCTCTGTGCTCTGAAGTTTCCAAGGGAAATTGTAGCTGTTCCCATTTCACTTCAGGTCTTGAGCACCTTCTGGGAAGCTCAGTGAGCTCCTTTGTCCCGTTCCTTGCAGACACTGGGGTTCTCCTGTTGTTTTTTTCTGGGCTTGTCTTGGTTCAAGTGTCTGCTCCAGCCTGCCATGGAATTCCCCCAGTCTGAATTCCTGCTGCTCTTCCTGCCCAGGGAAATCACATAAATGTGTCCTGCTTATGCCACCCTTCACCAAACGAGGAGAGCACTGCAGTTGGATCCTGGGGAGGGATTTTGAGTTCTGGTCTGATTTTTAGGTCCTGAAGTCAAACAGGACCAGTTCCACCCCCCAACAAAAGCTGGGCAGAGCAGGAGGGGCCATGACAGGTTGCCAGCAGGGCAAATGCTGCCGTTGAGTTTTCCCTTCCTGCCCCTTCTCCAACGACGGGAGCCTGCCCCATCCCTTCACCCCATGAGCCCTCTCTCATGGCAGGAAACTCTTCAAGCTCACATAGCCTTCAAATCAAAAAAATTACTTGTTATCCATCCAATTTCTCTGAGAGGAAATTCTATTAAATCCCCAGAAGAACGTGCATTATGGCTGTACTTTCCGAAGCAAACCCTTGAATAAACTTTTTTCCTTATTCCACATAACTCCCATTATTGCTGTCATTATGAAGCAGATGAACATTTTCTAGAACAATTAGACGCGGGTGTATGGAATAAAGAGCGGAGTTCGCCTGAGATCATTGAAACCTATCTGTTTGGGTGATTCATTTTCTTCCAACTAGGCTGCCCATAATAAGCTTTTCTTCTCTGGCTTTGTCTTGTTTCCCATTTCAGGCAGCCACAATGCCCGAAGAATTGAAAGAATGTCTTTCCCCATGTCCTTGTGCCGTGACTGAGCCTCGCAAACAAAAAAAAATAAAATATATTTAAGAAAAAAATAAAGCAGAAAAAGAGGAGAAAGAGGGGGCAGAGCAGATTATAAATAAAACAAGTGGTGAGGGTAATCTGGGGCGTGAGGGCCTTGAGTAATGTTATGGTGTAGAGGATGGGAGATGAACTCTTTGTGCTCCTAAATGGAAAAAACCATCTATGTGCATAAGAGATGACAGAATATTCCTTGTCTTGGACTGGTTCTCGTGTCAGGTGGAGCCACATGCTGAGAAAACTTCATCTCCTGCTTCCACAATTTCAGTCAAGTCCCCAGTGTTCCAAAGGTGACCCTGTGGAAAACGAAATTTGGCTCTCTGGGTTATGTGCCACAAAGGTGACACAGCTGGTCTGTGGGGCTGGGGCAGAGCAACGGAAATGGTGCAGAAACCTTTGCAAATGCAGGGTGTTGACCTTCCCCATGCCCTCACCCCAGGGCATCCTGCGCTGATCCCCAGCGTGGGCAGCAGCAAAGGGATTGGGATTGTGCCCCTGTGCCCCTGTGCTCAGGTGAGACCCCACCTGCAGAGCTGCCCCAGCCCTGGACCCAGCACAGGGAGCACCTGGAGCTGCTGGAGAGAGCCCAGAGGAGGCTCCAGGATGGTCAGGGGGATGGAGCAGCTCTGCTGGGAGGAAAGGCTGGAAGAGCTGGGATTGTTCAGCGTGGAGAAGAGAAGCTTTGGAGTGACCTCATTGTGACCTTCCAGGACCTGAAGGAACTGACAAAAAAGGGGGCGAGAGATGATTTCCAAGTGCCAGGACAAGGGAGAATGGCTTCAAACTGACAGAGGGCAGGGTTAGATGGGATATTGGGAAAGAATTCCTCCCTGTGAGGGAGGTGAGGCCCTGGCACAGGGTGCCCAGAGAAGCTGTGGCTGCCCCCGGATCCCTGGAAGTGTCCAAGGCCAGGCTGGACAGGGCTTGGAGCAGCCTGGGACAGTGGAAGGTGTCCCTGCCCATGGCAGGAGTGGCACTGGATGGGTTTTAAGGTCCCTTCCCAACCCAAACCACTCCCTGATTCTGTGATTACTGACAGAACTGCAGCTGGCTCCCACTGACGCTTTGCCCACATCTTTATTTCCTGGCAGCTTTTCTTTGGAGCTGTCAGGATGTGTCCATGACTCCCAGCCAGGCTGTGCCATTGATGGAGCAGCAGAGCCCCAGCAGCTCCAATGCCTGTCCTGGGGAAGGCTTCTCCTTCTCAAACTGGCTCCTCTCCCTGGGGCAAGAGCTTTGTCCTGCACATAAAGTGCAGTTTCCTCCTCAGTACCTCACAGATGGCTCTGGTGCCGCCCATCCCAAGTCGATCAGCCTGAATTTCCTTGTTTTGATGGTTTCTCACAGGCAGCTGCACCTCACTCACAGGAGTGGGTACTGTGAGGCCCCTCCTTGGAGGGCTCAGAAAGAATTTCCATGTGTTTTTTTTTTCCTGAAATACACCTGGATAACGAGAGATGACTGATAGGACAGGGAGATTCATGGAGGGGGATGAGCTTTGTAGGGGGCTTAAATAATATTTTCCTTGTTCATCTAAAATGAAACACGAGTCTGCTGGGTGATCTCGTGCTGGTTCACCTCTTGTTGCAAGGAGGACGACAGCAGTGCAGCCGAAATTCCTGTCTGATGGCAGGAATGAGCCTTGTGGTTATCACCCAAATCCCCATGGAGCAGCCTGGGATTTTGTCAGCACTGCTGTGAGTGCTCTGGAAATCTCCTGGACACCTCCAAGAACGCTTTGCACATTGGTTTGCAACTCAAGAAATTGTTGGAGAGCGGAAGGAAATAAAGAGCTTGCTTTGAATCTTTTAAAACAGCAGCAGCTGACGTGGGGTCTGCCCTGGACTGCTTTTGGATATATATATTAGCAGGGATTGAACGGAATGGAAGCTGCTGGAGTATGTGAGGCAAGGGAAAATGTTTTTCTAAGGAAAAGAAATGGTAAAACTTCAGGGAGAAAGCAGAGAATGCGAGACCTTGAACCGAGCCTCTTTGGGGAAAGGGGGGGATGAAACAGGAAAAGAAAGTGCCCACTTGAATAATAGACTAACTGGCGACCTTGAACATATATGTGTGCATAATGAGAGTGAAACAAAGAGCCTCTGAATATCAGGCATTCTTAGGCTGCAGAATAATAATCACAAGTGGCAAATGTAAAAAATACAAGGAAGACATAAAATATAACTGAAGTAATGGGGACCTGAGCCAGCGGGGATGAGAGGAATGGTGGAGGCTTCAGCATCAGCCTGGGCTCCTCAATGGCCCAGCTACTGCTTGAAGCAAAGCCAAGATTTTCGTGCGGCTCCAGGAGGATTTTTTGGATGTTTTATTATCTTGGGCCATGTGGAAACTCCATTTCTTCCGCAGAGCACGGGGCAAGTTTGGGAGAGGGGAGTTTCCCGAGCTGGTTCTGCTCCCCAGCCTATCCAGCCCTGCTTGTCCTGCATCCCAGCTGGCAGGGGATGGTGATGCCCATGGATGCTGAGGGGTGTCATCGATTCTTGCCAGTCAGGGGATGTGGCTCCATGGATCTGGCAGGGCCACTGGGTGTAGGGATTTCCACGGAAAAGTGGTAACACTCCCAGTTTGTTCCCAGTACTCCCCAGAGCTGTGCACATCACTGTGAAGCAGCAAGTGCTCTCGTCCTGCTTCCTGGTACGGCCTCTCAGGCAAGTCCTCGAGTCAGCTTGACCACTTGAGGATTGTCTGCTCCTTGTTTTCTTTGCTTGTGGGTCATCTGTTCCTTAATTTCTTCTGGATTGTCTGTTTTCTTATTTCGCTGTGAGTGCAGTTGAACACAGAGCTCACCTGCAGAGTGAGTCCCTGCCCTCTCTGTGGCTTCCCAGGCTGCTCTTCTCCCTGAGGATGAGGATATTTGATCCCAGCCTTGTGCTTTTCCTGCCCAAATCCCATATGCTGCAGCCCCTTTGCAATTGTCCTTCACATCTTCTTCTGGTTTGACTTGACTCCAGGAAAAATGTCTTCAATGCCTTCTCCAGGTCACCAGTGAAGATGTGAGACTCCTTCTGAGGTTCTCCTTGGCATGTGGCCCTCATTTGGTTTCTTCTGAGTAGCCACAACTCCTTGTTTACATTGGTGGCATGGGCCAGTTTGAGATGAACACTGCAAGATTTCCTCTGAGATCTCCCCTCATTCTGGGGTTTCTTGGAGGCTGTGGGGGATGCTTTACTTTAGATTTCTTCTTCATCCCCTTTGTCCTCAGAGCTTGTGGTTTTGTGCCTGGAAGCATTCAAAAATGTGTAACGTGGTGCTTGGAGACAGGGTTTAGTGATGAGTCTAGCTGAACTTGATGTTCTTAGAGGTGTTCTCCAGCCTAAACAATTCCAGGATGCTCCTTCCATTCTACCAATGGTCACTCCCCAACATCCCCATGGCTCCACCACCTCCCAGGTCACTTTCCCAAAGTGGGACCCCCTGAGGACTGTTCACATCAGAGATGGGATTTGTCTGGCCCATTTCTCTGTGGAATTGGATGGGTTATGGGGCTGAAGCCACTAAAGACTTAGAGAAAACTTCAGCCAAGCTTTGCAAAGCTGGACATTTTTTGGTGGGTTTCCATCCTCTGAGGTTGCTGGATCCTCCTGCTGGAGGACCCATTCCTTCACACAGCCCCGTTGACCTGGGCCTGGCTCCCACTGCCTGGTGTTGTCCTCATTCTTCACACCACAAAAGATTAAAGATAATACTGATACTAATAATACAAACCCGCCCTTGTGAGAATGGGCTGCCGGAGGTATTATGCCAGAGAAAGGCTCTGTGAAATGGCTTGGGTAATTTACACTCATTAGGAGGAGAATGCAGTAGATTAAAGGTAGCAAGGGTGAATAGCTTCCCATTTTTGTCAAACTTGCCTAACCTTTTATTCACCTGCTGAAGCCCTTATTTTATAATAATAAAAAAGAGGAGAAAGAGCCTTGCATGAACTTGGGGAGAAAGGCAGAGAGTGCAAGCTAGGAGCTATTTTCTCAAGAGAGAGAAATGCAGCATTATAGATTAAAGGTGAAAAGACAGCCCTCATTTAAATCAATCCACCTCTCCGAAGCATATTTATTCACAGATTAATTAGAGTTGCAAATGAAAATGATCTGGTTGGTGGGAACATTATTGAGGCCTTTAAAGTGTGGGAGTGAAGATTAAAAGGAAGCACACTTACCCTTTCCTTATGATCTGAAGAGGAGATCAAAAGAGTCGGTGTCAAATTAACAGCCCTGATGATTTCTCTCTTCTTCTAGGCCTCGTTTATTATCTCAGGCTCATGTTGCTACACGCAGGAGGAAGACCTGGTTTCCTGAGCCGCCGGTGCGGGAAGAGTGTGGGGACCCTTTGGACAACTGGGAGCAGGTGGGAAGGTCTGTAGGGACCAGGGACACGGGGCACGTGTGTGTGCAGGGGAGCAAAGCCCCCAGAGCCCGCCTGTCGGGCGGCACGGAGGGAGGAAATGTTCATTCCCGTGTTGGGGTGTTGTAGGGAATTGTTCAGGCTGCCAGACTTGCCAGTTTACCGGCCGTGGTGAATGAACACCCAGCCTCTTCTGAGTCTGTGGGATGGACCTGGGACTTGCTGTTGGGTAAGAACCATGATTCTGCTCGGCTCGAAGGGAGGGGAGGCAAACTCAGTCCTCGTGAGACTCCACCAGGAGCAGTACAAACACGGCAAAGCAAGGAATGGCATCTGAATCCTTTGGGAAGACACCAGCAGAGGCAGCACACCCAGGGAAGAGCGTTCCTTTCCATGGGGTCTGAACGGGCCTGGAGGAGGGAGAGGGAACAGTGCAGCCCCCAGTGTGGCCTGGTAGGAAGCAGAGAGATGGGATCACGCAGAGCTGCCAGGGAACAACCCAGCAAGGTCCATCCCACCAGAGCTCCTTTCCCATCGGATCACAAGAGCTCACTGGGAGAAGATGGAACTGGCTGTGCCTGGAGGCAGAGAGACAGATGTCAGTGAATCCCAGACTGGTTTGGGAGCGAAGGGACCTCAAAGCCCATCCAGTGCCACGCCCTGCCACGGGCAGGGACACCTTCTACTGTCCCAGGGTGCTCCAAGCCCCATCCAACCTGTCCTTGGACATTTCCAGGGATCCAGGGGCAGCCACAGCTTCTCTGGGCACCCTGTGCCAGGGCCTCCCCACCCTCACAGGGAAGAATTTCTTAACATCCCATCTAACCCTGCCCTCTGGCAGTGGGAAGGCATTCCCCTTTGTCCTAGCACTCCAGGCCCTTTAAAACATGAAAAGGGCAAGGAGGAATATTCTGAGAATTTCCCCTAAGCATGGCTCATCTTTTTCTTTCTTGATGTTTGAAGGCTTGAAAAGAAACATCCCGCATAATCCTGTTTTTCTTACATGGTGACCTTCCCTGTGCAATGACTGCTGCACAAACTGATCTCTCTCAGCACAGAGCTCTGCCCTGGTGCTTTGGCTTCATTCCCACCTGTCCAGTGAGGATCATGGCAGTGGCAGTGTAGACAAGGCTCAAAGGGTTGTCCAACTGCATGGCTGCCAAGAGGTCTCTCACTTTGCAAGCCAATGTTGGAGGTGCTGCAGATTTAGCAGAAATGCACTCACTGCAGGAATTCATCATTTTTTTCCTGAGCTCTATCAGAAAGGAGAAATGAGAAAGGGAGAAGCATCTGAATCCTCTGCTCTCAGCGTGGGCACCAGGGAATGGCTCCAGAGCACTGGGGGAAGGAGGAGAAGCAGCAGCTTGAGCTATTTGCTGGCTCTTTCTGCAGCCAGACGAAAGCTCTCATAAAGGACACCAGTTTGGGAGCTTCCCGGTGCTCAGTGCCTGCTCCAAGGGCTGCTCATGGCTCCAGAGGAGCTGGACGGGCAGGCAGGGAGAGGCAGCCCAGCAGGCTCAGCTGAGCCATGGTGGTGTCTCCAGGTCTGGACCTGCTGTGGCTCCAAAGGGTTGAGTCCATCCCAAGCCAGGGACAGACGAAGTCTTGGCTGGTGCCTTGGTGCTGCCTGCAAGGGCTGACAGAGGAGTCAGCAGGGCTGGAGAATCCCAATGCATCCACGTTCCCAGTCTGGATCAGGAGGAAGGAGCTGTCCCTGCGCTCCAGCCGGAGGAGGTGGCGGCTTTCCCAACCCCACCCCCGGAAGGTTTGCAATGCCCACGCCATCCATCTCTCCCTGCTCCCAGTGCTTGGCTCTGCGGACAGAGGGTGCTGTGCCCTGAACTCCTGGAATGTGGTCTTTTTCCTGGAGTCTGCAGTGGGAAGTGTGAGTTGGGTGCCAAAGGCGTGGAATGCGTGGGCCCGGCTGGCTCCGTGGAGCCATGGGCACTGCTCCCGCCAGGCACGCTTCCTAGGAACCAGCTGCCAGGGGTAAGGGATTGTTCCACCCAATCCCTCATTACCACACAGCCCTGTTAATTTGCTGCGTTACCCCTAGGGGATTTGGCATTCCTTGTGCACTCAGATTTTCCTTGCAATTGTGTTCTTCCTCCATCAGACACCCAAATTCTCCCACTCTCCCTATGAGGGACAACAGAAATCCAGTGGAGGGGGAGGAGGATTGGCCCTCATTCTTATTTAACTGTTTGCTTTGGATTGTCTTTTTGGGTTTTTTTTTGGTTGTTTGGCTTTTTTTAATCCCTGTCCTCTCCACATTCCCTGTTTCTCCACGGTCTCTGCCTCCTGTTTGCCATACCAAGCTACAAATCCAAGCTGGAGGTGCTCAGGCATCAGCGTCTCTGTGTGTTTTGTGAGCTGTGCTCTGGCCATGCCAAAATTTTGACATTCCAAGTCTGAGAGAGGGCTGGAGACACCCATTCCCAACTGTGAGGGCTCAGCCAGGATCCCTCCTCTCTGCCACAGGGGAACAGCACTGCAAGCACAGGAAGCAGCATTTTCCCAATGGGTCCAGCTCGCTCCCGAGCCCTTCTGCTCAGAAAAGCCCAGCCAGGAAGATTTCCATGGAAGGGTCAGCTCTGGCTTGTGTTGGTGACTTGGGAATTGCTCTGCACGGCTGCAAGGGCATTTCCAGTTTAAAACATCCCCTTGAAGCCGAGTTTGCATTTGGATGTGGATGCAAATGAGAATCTGATCAGGTTTCTTTTCCTGTAAATATTTTGTTTCTGCTTGGAGGAAGCAAAGCACCTGTGTGTGGTCTGTGCTGAGCTTGCTGCTCTTATTTGGGTTTGGATTTTGACCTGCCCATGTAGGACAAACGTTTTGCATCCACAAGATTTAAATGAGCCGGGAGACTTGTTCCCCTCTCAGCCCTGCTGACAGGTTCCAGGCTGTTTGCAGAGGCTCTCCTGAATTGATGATTTCTAGGTCAAGGAGAGTGTTATGTTTTTTTGACTGTTTGTCTTGTGCTAATCGCTGTCAGCCCCGAGATTTATGCAAGGATAGTGACAGCAGATGGGGTCACTTTTATTGGGAATTCACACACCAGGCAGGCAAAGGGGAAGGGGAAGGGGAAGGGGAAGGGAAAGGGAAAGGGAAAGGAAAAGGGAAAGGGAAAGGGAAAGGGAAAGGGGAAAGGGGCCTTTGCCAGGTAGTCTGTGGATACTCGGAGACTCCTGCACTGAAAATATTTCTGGTTTTAACAAAGCTCCTGCTTGTGCATTTTCATTATTTTCCTTAGAATTAAAGCATTTACATACAGTCTTTTTTCTCTTTTGATAGCTTTTATGGGAAATGATCACATTATTGCCCAACATCCACGTCAGCTGTGTCTGATCCTGAGTGGGTTCACCCTGCACTATGAATTGGATTCAAAGGGTCTCCACCTATATTCCAAATACACCATTGCTTCTTACAATTCAGACCTCTAGAACCTAATATCTATTTACATCCGGAGTTTTTTTCCTGGTGGAAGGAAAATTTGCAAATATAGAGTTGCCAAGAATTACAGAATAAATCACTGCACCCAAGTGGCATCTTGTGCTGGGTTGGAGGTGGTACATCCCTTGGCAATCTTTAACCCAGTGTGCAGGTGGATGTAAAATTTCAATTCCTAGGCAATCTAATGCTTTAATTTTTATTTTTTCAGGACCATATAAATCACATTGTGTTTTTCAGTGTGGTGAATGTGGTGATTCCAAGGACCAGCGGAGGCTGCGGAGCTGAGCAAGGGCCTGGAACATCTCGGTGCCCAGGAAAGACTGAGGGAGCTGGGGCTGCTCAGCCTCGAGAGGAGCCCCAGCTGAGAGGGGCCCTGAGCCCTGGGTGTCCCTGTGTGCACCCCCAGGCTCTGCTCCGGGGCCAGCAGTGGCACCAGAGGGACGGGCGGGGACTGAGCCCAGGAAGCTCCACCTGGACATGAGGAAGAACTTTCCTGGGCAGTGCCCAGCCCTGAACAGATCCCAGAGAGGCTGTGGAGTCTCCCTCACTGGAGATACTGCAGAACTGTCTGGACACAGTCTGTGCCCCGTGCTCTGGGATGGCCCTGCCGGAGCAGGGAGGTGGCAACAGATGGACCTACTGTGGTCCCTTCCAGCCTCACCCACCCTGGGATCTGGGATTCTGTCTCCCTTGCCTTTCACCCCTGCTGTTCACAGGAATTTCAAACTTCCCATTTGCAGGCTTTTTCTGAGCTTAGATCTCTTCTCTCCCAGTCTAGATTCATTCTCACCCATTTCCCTCATCTCATCTTTACTTGATCCATCACATCCTTGGGGCCCAGACCTTGTTCCTCTCCTTTTCTTTCTCTCCCATTTTTCCATACAGGTGTGGGAACATAGCAAAACCTTTGCAAGTCTTTTCTTTAAGATGGCCTGAACAACCAAACTTTAACCAAAGAACTGTTGTTTGAGACAACTTCCAAAAGATTTTTGGAGCAGCGTGTTGTGATCTTGAGCCCTGCAGCCACCCAAAAATGTGTGATGTGGTACTGTAGGGTTGTATTCTTGTATTTTCCTGAAGAAACTCCCATGATGTGCATCAACCTTAGTTTTTGGGGATGTGCCTTGGTGCAGGAGCTGGAATGTGTTGGGACAGGGTTCATTGGGGGGGTTAAATTGGCTCAGTCACTCTGTCACCCCAGGGGTGGCTTTATCATCACAGTCCCCAAGGTTAAATTGGATGAACCCACATTGTTATGTCTGGGACACCTGGAAAATATCCCACCCTGGCCTGGTGGGTCAGGAATGGACATGAGATGTCCCAGCCAGAAACTCATCTTGAGAAGACAACTTGGAATCTTCTCAGCCCACTCGGAGCCGTGGGAAAGGGGACGAAACAGCCAAAACCAAACATTTGGTGAGCAGGTATTTAAAAAAAAAACCAAAAAAAAACAGGGAAAAAAATCCCTGCAACCCCCCTTTGGAAGCTCCTGAGGCCTGGAGTGATGCAGAGCTGTGGTTAATGGCCACTCCCCGAGGTTTCCCCTCCCACGGAGCACAATTGATTGCAGCGAGATTACGATGCCATTAAAATTCACTCTGCCCATAAACCAACGCCGGGGAAAATGCTGACGTTTATAGCAGCTCCTACAAGAGACATATTTCAGGGCAAAGTGAGTCCTAATGCAAGAACTTTATTTAGGTAAAACAACATCCAGGGAGGGAGGGGGGAGAGGAGGAGGAGAGGTGGTGGCGATTGCAGAGAATTTTATTTCTTTCAACTAATGGGTATAGGGATGCTAAATTTAAAAGACATTTTTAATAAATCTATTGGCCTTTGACAAAATCAATCCAAACCCCATAAACCAAGAAGTCACCCACTTGGTATTAATGAGGCTACATTTGCATTTATTTTTCCTTTACACTAGACAAACCATTAATTTCGTGTTTATGCTTCCTTTGAAGTCTGAATGCTTGGAGATAGATGGCCACATCAAGTCTCCTGCTGCTACATTAATATTTTGCTATAAATGATAAATTTGACCATTTTCTACAACACCCCTTTTTTCTTTAAGAAAGCTGAGAAAATGCGAGCAATAAGTCTTAAGCCCCTGAAAGCTTCGCTGTTTTTTTAAATACTCTGCAGTCATTGATTATTAAAGCAGTCATAGCTTTAACTTGGGCTTGCATTTGATGGCACCCAGCATTCTGCTGCTGTAAATTGAGAGATGTTCATTAACCAATCAGGGGCTTCTTTTTTGCAAATCATCTTTCATTTGACCCATGGGAAAACCAGACACGGCCCAGTCACCGCTGCCTCACCCCCTCCCGGGCCTCTGCAGACCCCTCCTCACATCTCAGGGTTGCTTCCATGCAAGTTAAGCACATCCTTGTGCTCCAGCAGGACATCCAAGGCGCCTTTTCTCAGTTTTGCAGTAATTTGCCTTTTTTTTTTTTTTTTTTTGTTTTTTTCTTTTCT
>VZTJ01001390.1:100110-189547 GCA_013397795.1 Orthonyx spaldingii
AGTAATTTTGCTTTTTTTTTTTTTTTTTTTAGTTTTTTTCCTTTCATGATGCTCTATTACCCATACAGGGCACGAGGACCCTCCCAAAAACCCCCCAGCTCCTAGAAACAAAGGGAAAGACCTTCTGAAAAACTTCTAGCAGCCCAGGATGATGGGTAGGAGGGAGGTTAAGCTCCTTGGAAAGGTCTGTAATTTTCCAGATCCTGAACTCCCAGTCCCAGATCCAGAAAAAGGCACAAGTTTGGTGATGCTCCACATGCCCCTGCCTGATGTGGGTCTCAGGATGGGTTTTGTGAGCTCAGCGTGAGGATTAAACCTCTCCCAGGTGGAGTGGGAAGGCTGATATCCAAGAGAATTCCTGCAGCCAGTGCACGGAGATGTGTGGCAGCAGGGAAAGCTTGGGAATCTCAAAAACATTCCCGGTCCATGCCTTTCCTGAAGAGCACGGAGTGACAGGCAGAGGCTAGATCTGAGAAACCCTAAAGATCCCAGATTCCCTGGAATCCCTAAGGGTTCCTAGGCTGGTGTTCCCATCTCAGGGGTGCTGCTGGGCACGGTTACCTGGGCTGGGACACTGCGAGGGATCAGCCCACTCAGGTGGGATTAGGGAAGGGGTGTGCAGCTCTGCTCCCCCCAGCAGGTCAGACCTTCCCCCCAGACACTCCTGGGAACTGGCCCAGGCATTTCTCATGGACTCCACACCTTGCAGAACATTTGGATGCTGGCTGGCCAGCCCTTGCATAGAATCCCAGAATCCTGGAATGGTTAGGGTTGGAAGGGATCTTAAAGCCCATCCAATTCCAGACCCTGCCATGGGCAGGGACACCTTCCACTGTCCCAGGCTGCTCCAAAGCTCCATCCAACCTGGCCTTGGGCACTTCCAGGAATGGGGCAGCCTTGCACGTGTACTCTAGCCAGGATTTCTACGCTATCAGACCCTCAGCTGCCAAGAGAGAGATTTTGTGCTCTGTGTTTCTTGATTTAGGTGCCTAAATTCTTCCTTTGTCACTGCAGGCAGGGAGTTGGCTGGGAGAGGCAGAGCCAGTGGGGCGTCTCTGGGGTCCCAGCTGAGGCTGCATCCAGCCCAAGTGCGAGCTGTGTGTCTGCACCAAGTTGGCTTTTGGTTCCCTCCCAGATTCCTCTGGCAGCACATCCCTGATCCATGCCCTGCTGCAAACATTGCATGGGATGCAGAGATGGCCAGTGCTCTGCAGTGAGACTGGGGATTAAGGGCTCCTTCAGCTTCAGCCTCTTCCCCGTCCCACTAAATCTTTTATCTGGTGTCTGCCAGGTCTCCCAGCAGCTTTGGTGGTGGAGGATCTGAGCTCCCAAATCCGAGCTGCTCTCTGCACACACTCCCTAAACAAGGAGCGGGGCCCTGAGCATGAATTAGCAGATTAAGCATCACTTTTTTGTGGGCTGGTTTATTTTATTATTTTTTATGAAGCATCTTTTATAGCTGTGCTGGGGTTAGATTTCATCTAACCCTTGTTTATTTTCTGTGCCAGCCGGAGTTTATGGAGGAGGGAAGGGATGTTATATCAATAGGGGAGTGGCTATTGACACTTGCTGCTATGAAGTGCCTTTATGTGCTTTCAAACGGCAGGATTATGCTCCGGATGGCTCCGTGCCGGAATTGTCTCCTGCTCCATTAACAGCCGAGAGGTGGAGGCGTGAACTGCTCGCGGGGGTCTGACATGAGGGAGGGCTGGGTATTGAGCGGGGGAGTTGTGCCCGCTCTGGCTCTTTTCCCTCTTTTTTTAAAGGAAGAGGAATTCCTGCTTCTGCGGATCCGCTGAAATTCAGCCTGCTGGGATCCACTCCTGCCTTCCAGCAAAGCCTTGTGCAGAGCTGTCCCAGTGCATCCCTTGCTGAGAACTCCTGAGGGTGGTGAGAAAACCTCGAGAGCTGGTTTTTGGCAGTTCTGCTTTCTCCTCATTCTCATTCAGCTCTTTCGCATTCAGCTCCCGGTGTCTGGACTTGAAAGGTTCCCATGTCCAAGTCTCACACCAAACCAGTTTAATGAGAAACACACTTAAAACAGCAATAACGCCTGCATTCAGGTCATGGAAGGATGGGATGTTTGAGGAAGAAGATGGATCTCAGCAGAGTCCTGTCTGAGCCTCCCATTTTGGGCAGCAGCTCCGCTGAACACGGTCCTAAGGCAGGGTTTGTGCCCATGGGTCTCTCCCAGCATCCAAGGTTTGCAGCTCAGTGTTCAGCCCTGCTCCAGCTGGTTTTGCCTGCCGTCCTGCCAGCTGCTCACACTCTGCAGGCAGTGGATGTCCTCTGGATATATCCATGCATTTTTCCCTTGCCCAACAAGTCTGAACATGCTAAAGATCAAGTGAATGTGGTTGGCACTTCCCGCCAATAATTAGAAATGAAAGCAAGCATGAAATAAATGTCTGGGTTATTCTCATGAAAAAGTGAGACTCAAACAGTGATTTCAGAAGCCAGGCTTCTGCCTTTCATTTCAGATTTTGGCCTCTTTCTGTCTTTGTAAAAAAGGAAAATATAAGCGTAGTGTCTGGGAGCTGGGAACCTCTCCTGCCTCAGGCTTCTCACTGCCATTGATGTCTCTTCTCGTGCCATGGGAATATCGGTGCTGGAAAAGGGCTGAATGTGGTGGAGAGTCTGGGTCACTGGGGATCCTCCCCACCCTTCCACATGCTCTGTAAAGGGAGGTTAACTGAGGAGATGATGTTTCCCTGTATCCCTCAAACCTGCCTTTGAACAGAGCTGGATTTGCAGCCACAAACCAAAGGAAACCTCCCAAGCCACAAGAACAAATGGAGCAATGAAGCCCAGATAATTTGAATAGGGGTGGTTGTTAAGGGTTTTGCTGCTCCTTGGACCTGTTAACTCGTCCTGCCCAGGGGCAGTGCATCCTACTTGGAATCACCAACTTTGGATCACTCGTTTTCCCTTCTGGCCATCTGCTCCTGCTCCAGTTCCTGTTGTGTCCATGAAAGAATAAAGCTACCAGCATCATCCCAGCCCATCCCAGCTTGAATTCTCCACCAGAGCTGGAGCTGGGCTGCTCAGAGGAGCAGCAGGCTCACACTGGTGGCCTCTGTCAGTTCTGATCCTGTTTGTGGAGGGAAATGGAGCAGAACCTCATTCCCACAGAGACCAGAGAATCCCAGAATGGTTTGGGTTGAGGAAGGGACCCTCAAGGCCAGCTCATTCCACCCCTCTGCCATGGACAGGGACACCTTCCATCCTCATGGAGACAATCCATGACGTGCAGGATGAGGCACTGGCAGATCACACGACTCCAGCTATTTCTGTGGAGTGGCACCTTCAGTGAATTCCCTTGTCATGACATGATTCACTGTCAGATCTTGGGATCTGGATTTTAGCTGCTCCACTGGTCAGGGTCATCATTCCTCTATTCCTTGACAGATCAGGAGCAGTTTTTGTTATTCCCATTGCCCCCCGGAGCCAGCACCTTCTCAGCCAAGGAATCTTGGGAATAGAGGAGCTATGATGTGGTCCAGAAGGACGGGATGTCTGTGCCCTGCTCCCACTGCAGATGGCACAGGGAGGGGAAGGTCCCAGAGATCCCACGTGCTGCAGGCTTGTTTGGCTCAGGGTTGGATCCTTGCCCAAGAAAAGCCACTCGAGGACTCTGGTGCCACAAACCTTTTCCATTTGCTCATGGGAATGGTAACCTGGACTTCCCTTCTCCATCCCAGACAAATCCCAGTGAGTCCCAGGGGTGAGTGAGCCAGAGCCACAGGGTCCTGCAGCTATTCCTGCTGGAGGGGAGGTGAGCTGGGATGGGTTCTGCCTGTCCTTTCAACCAGAGCCAGAGAGATGGAAAGGGAGGGAAAGGGGGGAACAAGGGAGGAAGGAGACACAAAGGCTGACACTTTGCTAGGAAGGGAACACAGCACTCCCCAGTCTAATATCTGCCCTTTATTCTGCATTACAATATCTGCAGACTTCCAGACTGGACACGACGCCGGAATCAAGGCTGAAATTACTTTTCAGCCATTCATTCATAACTGTTGTATTTAAAAAAAAAAAAATAAAAAAAAAAGAGAAGAAGAAGAAAAAAAAAAAGAGGGAGAGAGAAGGTGGGGGAAACAAAAGTAAATACAAAAAGAGAAATGTTAACATGTGTGGCACAGAATGTGTATGGCAGACAAAGCTCTGCTTGTTCTGCCACAAAGGCTTTGAAAAGCAGGTGTCATAGCAGCTGTACAAGGTTAAAGCACAGGGACCATTATGTACAAAATGAGGGAGTCTTTATCCACAGTCTGCTTCAGCTCTTAAGAATGTGCTTCCTATTGTGCCAGTGTTTGCTGGAAGGACTCCATCTATACAATGGAGAAATTTTTCATTCTCACCTTCCCCCCAACCTCCATTCCACCATCCAAATCTACAGTTATGGATATAATACAGACCTCTGGCATTCAAGGTCCTCATTGCCCAATACTTCTGAAACAAAAGCTATTGTGCTGCACCATGAAAGGCGCCTGCGGCAGAATAAAGCCCTTCAGCAGAGGACCCTGAGAGAGTATTTGTGAGGCTCTCTCCAAAGTTAAAATCCTGGCCAAAACAAAACACTTCCAATTAAAAACGTTCCTTCACTTTGTTTTGTGTGGTTCGTTTCCTTTGCTCCCTCTCCCCCTCTCGGAGATGTTCAGAGAGATGCTTGTACAAAAAGGCAAGTGACCTGTCCTTGTTTTCGTTCTCAAAGGGAAAGATGGAAAAGCAGGAATGCACGGCTTGGGGGACAAGCAGCATTATGAAAAGAAAGCATTTGGAAAGCAGGCCAGGAAGCATCTTCTTCCCAGCGGGCAGAGGGACAGGCTGATGTGCTCTGAAACACGAGGTGTGAGCTCAGTGATGACACACGTATTTTGGTATTAACCAGGGGTAACAGAGCTGTCCCGTTCCCAGCTTCTCCACATCCTTCCCTACAGCACATTCCAGCAGGCCCCGGGTGTCTCCTGAGGGAGCAGGACAGACGGTCCCTGCCTTGTCCCCATGGCCTCTCTTTTAGGCACAGCTGGGTCACAGGCACTCAGCTTTTGCCTGTCCCGAACCCAGACCAACCCTGCCAAAAATGAGCACTCAACCAAACCCTGAAGCCACCAGAGATCAGTGAGCGCTTTGCTGTCACCCCCCGGAGACGCTACTGGGACAAACCCAACCCATTATTCCGGAAATTTTCACAGAATCCCACAATGGTCCAGGCTAGAAGGGACCACAGTGGTCACCTGGTGCCACCTCCCTGCTCCAGCAGGGCCATCCCAGAGCACAGATTGTGTCCAGACAGTCCTGGAATATCCCCAGTGAGGGACACTCCAGCCCCTCCCTGGGATCTGTTTAGTGCTTGGTCACTGCACACGAAACAAGTTCTTCCTTGTGTCCAGGTGGAACTTGCCAGGAATCAGTTTCCCATTGCCTCTTGTCCCTGAGCACTGAGAATTTAGTACAGATTTCCCCCCTTTCCATGGGATGTGTTCCCATGTCTGCAGTCCTTGCTGGCCAGCACACCCTTCCTGGGCTCTGGAAGCATCGGGGTGTAGCTGAGGAGGCAGCACAGGGCTGGAACCTCCTGAGTGTGACTGAAATGAGGGGGACACCTGAGGAACATCGAGCTGGCAGGGGGCTGATGTCCCCAGGGTGGTGATTCACCCACACCGAGGGTACAGTGAGGTTCTGGAGGTGCAAACTCCTGGGTGTGAAGATGGTGTGTGCAAGGGTTGCTGTGCTAGGCACCCTAAGAGCTGTGCCTCAAATCCCCCACATTTATCAGTGTCTTTGGGATTGGAGAGAGCAAAACATGGAAGGCAGAGACAGCTTGAGCTTGATTTCTCTGCAGCTGACTATTTTTTGTATGAATTTTGTATTTAGTGGGTGTCTGGGGGGGTGTGGAGCCAGGCAAGGGGATCTGTGGCCCAGCAGCTCCTGCAGCCTGTAGCAAGCACGACTCGGTGTAAAATGAGCTCCCTCTGAGAGCACTGCCTGGCCTGTGACCCTAACCCAGCCAGGCTGGGCAGCCAGGGCGCAGAGAGGGACTTGCACTGCTCAGGATGAGGAATCAAGCCCCAGGACCCCTTGCACTCCAGCAGGTGGCAAAGGCTGGAGCTGTTTTCCATCCTCACACGCTTGGGTGGGAGCTCAGGCACCAGCTGGGAGTCCCCAGGTAAGGATCCCCTGCCCCTGGCTCCTCTCCAGTGTCTCCCATTCCCTCCCGTGCCACAGGAATGTGCTTTCCATCAGCACCTGCCCAAGGCTTTGGCACTGCCTGGTGTGACCAGGGCTTGGTGTGACACACTGGTTGTTGGGCTCTGTGCATGCCCAGCCTTGGTGACATCTGCCTGGGTGTGACTGGAGTTATAAATGTCAGGAGTTAAGAACGTGGAGCAGGATGGCAAACCAGGGAGGGTGTGTGGAGGGTGGCCCTCCATAACCAGGATGGTCAGAGAATCCCGGAATGGTTCAGGTTGGAAGGGACCTTAAAGCTCATCCCTTTCCACCCCCTGCCATGGCAGGGACACCTCCCACTGCCCCAGGCTGCTCCAAGCCCCAGTGTCCAACCTGGCCTTGGACACTTCCAGGGATCCAGGGGCAGCCACAGCTTCTCTGGGCACCCTGTGCCAGGGCCTCACCTCCCTCACAGGGAAGGATCCTTTCCTAGAAATTTATCAGCTTCTCTTGACACTTTGCCATCAAATGAGTTATAAATCCTCTGAGGAACCTTGTTCCCAAATTGTGAGAAGCATTTGAGCCTCTCTCCATGTGTTTTATTCATGCTGTATTTTAATCACCTGGGTGCTTTTCAAACACAGCTTTCAGGGAGCTGCTGCTGTCACTGTGCCTTTACCAGGTCTATTCCCAGCTGGATTTTCCTCTGGCACTGGTGTTGGCACCCCACCCTTTCCAAGGCAGTGACAGGGATACTGTGACTCTGGAGGAGTTAATCTTGGACCGTTTCCATGAGTCCCAGAGTGAATTAATGCCAGGCATAGGAGAAGGGTGGACATCATGGCTTGGCCATCTGGGCATGGATTTTTTTGAGTATTAAACCCAATCCCGGGGCCACTGAGGCAGAGGGACAACAACTGCATTGCCAGTTCCTTCTCTGTGACGCAACCACCCCCTTCCCAGATGTACAAATGTCCTCCAGAATGATGATTCAGTGGCAAACAGCCCACGGACAGTTTTCCTGCCATTTTTGGCACTATCACCTTCCTCAGAAGAGAATTGGATTCACAGTTCTTGTGTGGTTTGCAGGCAGAGGGAGAAATGGAGCTGGGGAAGCAGCTGATGTGAAGAAATGAGCTAATGAAGGGAGATCACAAAATGTGCAACCCCAGACGCTTCTATCTTTCTCTCCAGTTACCTTGGTAACTGGGTAGTGATATGATGTTGCTTGGTTTTTGTATCCTGCAAGTAAAAGAAGCTCAAAGTACCCACCACTGGCAAAAAATATTGGGCAGATATCACATTCATCTCCAAAACAACAATTAAGTTGTGGCCTCACTAGATACTGTATCGAAGGGGGGATGTATCTCCCCCAAAGCCTGGATGAAATGACTTCTATTTTCCTATGAGCCAGCAATTTAGTGCAGCTTTTGATGGGATTTCTCAGGGCCAAATCAAAGGGATCACCCCAGGACGGCTCTTTTCAGGGCCGTGGCTCACTGAGGCTCTACATCCTTTCCTCTGGAGGCCTTTCTGCTGATGATAATGTTGGTTAAAGGCAGATATGGACTCCTGGTGAACAGAAATGGGCTCAGACCACGTGTGACAGACTTTCTTAAGGGGGACGTGGAAAATCCAGCAGCTCCCAGGGGCGTGGAGACCCCTCTGACACGAGAGATGATTTTTGGCATCAATAGTGGGCCTGGGCAGGGGTGCATCCAGTGCCCTCTGTGGGCAAGGGGCTGCTATGGACTCACTGGAGCTGCCAGGAGTTCGTTCTTTGCCCCAGCTCTCAAACACTGAGGTTCTTCTTTCCAAGGGGTTCAGCAGTGCTGCTGCATCCCAGGAACTTTCCCCACCACTCCAGCCCCACTGGGTGGGATAGTTTGCAGTGGTCAGAATGGAAATGGACTTTTTTCCAGCCACTCTGCCTGACCAACGAGCAGCTCTTGCTCCTCCTGCTCCAGCCTCATTTGCGGCCCCTGGCCCTGAGGTCTGGGGCCATGGTGTCACCCCGGTGTCTCCAGGGCATGATGCTGTCACCCAGTCTGGAGAGATCCATGGTCTGCTTCCCACTGCTTTGGTCTTCCTGGTCCAAGTGTTTCCTTGGTTCCTTTACAAAGCCAGCAGCAAATTATTGAAATTAAATGCTCCCTGTAAGTGAAGGATTCGAACAGAAAAAGGAGGTGGGGAAAACAGTTCAAAGGGGAACAATTCACCCAGGAGGGGAGGAAGAAGGACTCCTCTGCTGAGGGGGAAAACATACCCAAATAACTTACTTAATTCTGAATATCATCTCCTTCCCAGCCTCTGCACCTGCAGGCATTGAAATGGGAAGGGAAAAGTTAGGCTGGGAGTCAGCTCTAGATGCAAAATCTGGATACCCAGAGTTTTCCAGGTAAACTTGGAGCCTCTGGGGCAAGTGGGAATGGCATCTTTGCACCAGTCGCTTTTGCCATTCTCATGTTTCCTGTGCAGTTCTGCAAAGCTCTGGGAGTAGAACCTGGAGACGTGGATGCTCAGAGCCAGAGGGAAGTGGTTGGCTTTAGGAGAGGGGGTCTTGGAGAAGGGATACAGCAAGTTGTCTCCTCCTGCCTCCAGGTGAAACACCAGAGACCCCAGTGGGGCTGGTGTAAGTCTGTAACTAAAAATTCCAAACCTGGCTTCAGGAAAAACACATGGCTTGCTTTTGGCAATGCTGCAAAGTAGCTAAATTTGATTCAAAAAATCAAATAAACCAAACTTCTGGCTGGATATTAATTTAGAGACTGATCATGGCTTTAAACAGACAGAGAATAGGGTGAGATTTGACATTAAGAAATTCTTGGCTGTGAGGGTGGGGAGGCCCTGGCACAGGTGCCCACAGAAGCTGTGGCTGTCCCTGGATCCCTGGAAGTGTCCAAGGCCAGGCTGGATGGGGCTGGGAGCACCCTGGGACAGTGGGAGGTGTCCCTGCCATGGCAGGGATGGCACTGGACGGGCTTTAAGGTGCCTCCCAACCCAAATGGTTCCATGATTCCATAATCATGGGATATCTGTATGCACAGTTTATGTCTTATTTCTTTGTCCAAACACTGACGGTCGATCAAGGTCTCCAAAACATGGAAATAATAAAAAATAAATTAGAACAATTATAGTGCTATGGTCACCAACCTTATTTTCCTGCATAAATCCCCAATATTTGCCTTTTAAAGGCAAAACTGAATCGTTGTTAGAGAGGGAGCAGGCAGGGAGCCAGGGCAGAGGCAGCAGCAGCAGCGATTTGAAGTCTGTGAGATCCCTGCACTCCTCACACAGCCCCAGCCACTCCTGTGTGGTGAAGCACACGGAAAATGCAGATCAGACATGGATGGGGTGGCCCAGAGCTGCTCCCTGCCACGGCTGGAGGGTGTTTTCCTCTCCCAGCGCCTGGCTGTGCGTTCAGGGCTGCCCAGCCCACGGCCACCGGCGACAGCTCAGCCTGACAAGTCAATAAAAAGGAGGGAAGAGGGAGAAGAGCAACAAGGCACCTGAAATGGGCCGGAAAGGCTGGAACGCCGGAGTGTGCAAGGCTTGGCTAAGCAGAGTTTGGGGGAGGCAGCACTGATGAGGAGGAGCAAGGTGGCCTAGCAGCCTCTATAAATATATATTTATTTTTTAAAATCAGTGCTCGGTGGTGGTGCAGTGTCTCAGAAGAAGCAGCAGAGTTCTCCCACCAATTAACCCCAGGCCTGTGCCGTGCCCTCAGGGGTGCCCGGGTGCGCGGGCACGGCACTGCCTTATCTTTGTGCCATCTCCTCCAAACGCCTCCAAAAGCAGCGTCGGGCTGGAAAACTGCAGAAATTTCCTCCAGACAATAAAATGATTCAATTTACTGCCCGTAATAAAGGGAGTCCATCAGGGAGGGTGAGAAGTCAGGCGGCTGCCGCATCGCTGAGTTTCTGCTGCCATCCTGTGGCCACTGTCCCCCTTATTTCGCCTGAGAGATTTTTGGTTTGAGGAAGGTGAGAATAAATCACAGAATTATGGAATGTCCTGAGTGGGAAGGCACCCGAAAGTGCCACATGTCCCTCGTGTCCCCGGGGCCTGCCCCTGGGGCTGGGGGTGCTGCTGGCACCTCCCTGCCACGTTCATTCTAACACTTGGTGCTTTTCCCTGCCAACCTGATGGTTTTGCAAAAATCTTTTGTTGGCAAAGTTTCCCCCGGGTTTGGATCTGCAGGGTTAATCTGTGCTCTCTTCTCCACCATAAAAAGCCATTTTTTTCCACCTTGGCTCGCTGTGTCCCCATCACTCCTGCCAATCATGGGTTGCACAACTCCCGAAAAGAAAAAATAATTATAAATCTTTGTGTATTCAGGTTGCAGCCAAGAGATCTCTTTTACTGGGGTCAGTTTAAACCCAACACCTGCCCAGACACCCCATGCAGGACCAGACTGCTCCCACAGTGACACAGTGACGAAGGGAGAGGCTCTGGTCACATCCCATCCTCACGGTCTGCAGGATCTCCTCCTCCAGCCTGGGCCTCGGGGGGAAATTAATTCCTCAAATGTTTTTGGTTTGCTGTGCAAACACAGAACCCTGGCAATGTTCTGGATATGGCCAGTGACAATATTTACAGGGTTTTTGGTTGTTTTTTTTTGTCAAAGTGATCCCCGCAGGAGAAACTTTGTCATTGCTTTGGATGTGACAGGTTTTAGCAGCTTCACCACTTGAAAAAATAATGTAGAAGAAAAAGAGGAAAACAGGAGGAAAAGAACAGGAAAACCCAGAGGGGATTCTGAAGTTTTACCCTGTGAAGAGGAGGAGATGGGAGAAGGTAATGGGGAGGAGAACAGGCTGCACAAATCTTGATATTCCCACCTGAGCAGCAAGGTTTGGCTGATACAAATGCAATAATTTTACATTCCTGGGGTTTTTTTTCTGTAAAATCAGCACGAGGTGTGTATTAAACACCCTCAGACTGTGAAATGGGGGTTCAGGCAGCCCCACATTAAAGGGGCTGCACAGACAAATCTCCTCTCTGCTTTGTGGAATTATGTGCCAGCCCCACTTTGGTTGACTTTCCAGAAAAGTTTACCCAAAAAACTTAATTGGGGAATTTTTTTAATAGAAAATTGAACATTTTATTAAAAAAAAAAAAACAAAACTGCTTTCCCTGAAGGAGCAAAGTCAGCAGGTCAGCAGCAAAGGATACAGACGTGACAAAAACAAGGGGAAAATGTATTTTTCTACAGTGAAACTACACTTCCCTCTGTGAATTTCTTTAAAACCTATATGGAACATCAACGGGTGCTTTTAGTTTAAAAAAAAAATTAGTAATGATTTAAAAATGCAAATATGCAATGCAAAGGATCTGCAGGCACAACCCCTAATGGGCTGGGGGACTGCTTGTCCTTCTGCAAGAACTTTTCCTTCTCTTGCAGCACAGGCTTTGGAATTCCTGGCCTGTGGGGAAAGTTGACCTAGAGAGGGAAAGTAAATCCTGGCTCCGTCAGGGAATGGTGGAAGAGTTGATTCCTGGCCCCTTTTCCTCTCCTTTGCTGCAGCCTTGCAGGAACATCCACCCTCATCCCTCACGTGCTGCACCTTCCCTCTTCTGTTCAACCCCAAATTAGCCTCATGGAAACCCCTCCCTGTTTGTTTTTCCTCTATGCAAAGCCCCATAAAACTGACTGAGAGGCACCTTGAGAGGTCTTCTAGTCTGGCCCACACAGGTTTGCTTGGAAGTAAGAAGGAAAGACAAGAAAATAATAATAAAAGAGGATGATTGAGAGGAATGTCCAGGCTTTTTCCATCCCCAATGCAGGACAGCCCTGCCAGGGTAAATTTTGCCTTCCCAAAGCAACTGGAGATACACAATTTTTGTCTTCAATGCCAGGCTTTAGGTCCTGGGAAAGCTGGGGGCTGTATTATTTGCAAGCACGATTCCTGAATTTCCAGGGGGAGTCTGTTGGTGTTAAAGCAGTGACAAGGAAACAAAGGCTTGGAGAGGAGAGGCTGCGAATGCTATTTGTGACAGATGTGCCTGAGCCTTCCCGTTCTGGCCACAAAGCCTGACACAGGAATTTGCTGTCTGGTTGGGCTTTGGATGGTAAAAACCACCCTCCTCCCTCCCCCCACAGTGATCTGCTGCTGCTGGAGTGGGTTCAACATGGATTTCTCTGTGTAAGAATGATGGGATTGGCACGTGATGGCATTCCAGTGGGTCACCTCATGGCTGCAGCATTCCAGGGCTGGGATGGAGCTGCAGGGGTCGTTCCTGCTCCTCTGGGGAGCTCCTGGCTGAGCAGGAACACTGATCCATGCTGGGATCTTGCAGATAGGTGAGAGGAGCTGGGATGTCACCGTGTGCTCTCCGTTTTCCCTCCGGGTACCTCCCAAAATCACCTCCCAGGGAATCTCTCTAGACCTCTTGCTTTGGTGGGAATCCACACTGCAAAGGGAGACTTGGGAAGAGGGAAGGTTTTCCAAGAAGGCTGAAGATTAGGATTTGGTCCTGGCATGGCTCAAGTGGATTTGAGCTCAGAGATGACTGGTGGGGGTGAAGCGGAGTTTTTGGTGGTGGCCAAGAGGTTGAAAAGCTCCGTGTTTTTGGGAAATCCTGGAGAAGTAGAGCACCAGGCCATGTTTTTGGGAAATTCTGGAGCAGTAAAGCACCAGGCCAGTTTTTTGGGAAATCCTGGAGAAGTAGAGCACCAGGCCATGTTTTTGGGAAATTCTGGAGCAGTAAAGCACCAGGCCAGTTTTTTGGGAAATCCTGGAGAAGTAGAGCACCAGGACATGTGGATGAGCACTGACACCACGACACAGAATTATGTCTCCTGTGAGCAGTGGGGAAAACCATTTTGCATCCCAAAAACAACTGAATGGGAATCTCATCCCTGTGAGAAGCTGATCCCAGTCCAGTCTTAGCTCTGTTCCTGCCTTGGATGGGGCAACCAGAACATTCCATCTCTGGACTCTTCACAGTCTCTGTGCTTCCAGAGCTTTCCAACATCAACTTCCAGAGCATGGGATTGAAAAACCATTTGCGATTTCTTCAATACATAGAAGCTGAAAAAAATCAGTGCTCTGTGGCCCAAAACTGTGTTTAAAGTTGATCTGGTTTGTCAGGTGACCATTGCACGTCAAATTTATATCCTTTAGTTTAAATAATACATATTCATTTATTTTATTTAATTCTTCCTGTGTACCTCTCACAAGCAGAAAACTCTTCCATGGCTTGTTTCCAGTATGGAAATTAATGAAGATGGTGGGATTCAGTACATCAGAATGCCTTGGGATGCTTGAGGAGCAGCGTGATGTCACCTCTAAAACCCTTTTGTGTGTAAAATGGGACTTTTTCAGTCCTCCTTCACTGAAGTCGGTGAAGTCTGAGTGTCTAACAAGATTCTGCAGTTTCACTTGACTTTTAACCCCAGCCTCTGCTTTTCTTTGATTTTAAGTAATGAAATATTCACCCTCAGTGGTTTATCAGCACAAGAGGGCTTGTAGTGAGGGATAATAATAACAATAACAATAATAATAATAAATAATAACAATAATAATAATAAACCATTGTAGACTGGATGGGGTTGAAATCGTGTAACAAATACAAGATTAGCGAATAAGATTCATGGGGTGACATTATGGAATCATCAAATGGTTTGGGATGGAAGGGACCTTAAACATCCTCTTGTCACCACCTGCACCGGACACCTTGCACTAGACCAGGTTGCTCCAAACCCCATCGAGCCTGGCCTGGAACACTTCCAGGGATGAAGGGATGACTCCCACACCACCTAAAAGGAAGACAACAGAAGTGGCACAGGTGGTATTTGTATACAAATGCAGGAGGGGAAATGACATAAAGAAATTATTTCAGGAGGGAAAACATCTGTCCATCCAAACCTGGGGAAAAAAGGAAACAGGGCTGGCTGGCAGCGAGAACATCCATTTCTGGACAAGAGGTTATGGAAAGGCCCTGTGTGGCTGCAGGAGCTCATCCCCAGGATCATCCCCACCTGCTCCATCGAGGAAACCAGCTCTGTTCGGATCTCACCGCTTTTATTGTCACTCAAAGCCACCCAGTCAAAGCTAAATGCACACATGAGTTTGGGCAGTACTTATATTCTTCCTTGGAAAGCTCAGTTCCAGCTGATCTGCTGCTTAGGAATGTATTTCATTGCAGTTAATTGTGCAGGTGTTTGCCTTGTAATGGTGTCAGTGACACAAGGTCCTGGATCTGCAGCCTGGTCCTTGCTCTTGCTCACAGGAATCTCCGGGATCTCAGACTGAGCTGATCGCGTTCTCTTCCTAAAAGGACTTGATTTATTCCCAAATCTCCTGTTCCCAAACACCAACAGACCTTGGAACTGGTTGCCCAGAGTGGGCAAGTGTCCAGGCCAGGTTGGAAAAGGCTTGAAGCAGCCTGGAATAGTGGAAGTTGTCCCTGCCCGTGGCAGGGGGTGGCACTGGATGAGCTTTAAGGTCCCTTCCAACCCAAACCATTCCATGATTCCATGACCCAGAGAAGACATATTGGCCAAAACCCTCCCAGCCCAGTCTGTACACGGTTCCAGCTGCCAGTTCTGGGTACTGCAGCCCCTGGAAGCCCCTGGGGAATGCAGCTGATGTGGGGACCCTTCAGCACAAACATCCCGGTTTTAGGTCCCTGATAGAAACAGGAAAGGCTGCAGAGTTGAGTTGATGCTGGATGGAAAAAGGGCCTTCCCGAAATCTTCCGGCACTACCTCTGGTGTGGCTGCTCCTTAATGCAAATGAGGGAAACAACCAGTGAGTCATGAGTTCTGCTGAGCTCTCTGTGGTGGACAAAAGCCCCTCCTGCTCACCCATTTCCCCCAGCTCTCCTGGGGATAGGCAGGGGAGCAGCAGTTGAGAGGTTGTGTGAAGTTCACCCTCCCTGAGAAGGTGCTCGTGCTTGGACTTGTCCAACGAGCTGTCGTGGCTGAGCTCCTGAGCTTGTGCAGGGAAAGTGCTGCTCGTTGCTCCGTGGAGACCCTGCGAGCAGGAAGCTGTGGGTGTTGTTGTGAGGTGTTGGGACAAGCAGGGTGACACTGCTGCCTGCACCCTCCCATCTGAGCCTGCCCCTCTGAGTCACTCCCTCCACCCAGCCCTCCCTGCAGAATTGCTAAACCTCCTCTCTCTAAACTTCCTGGTGTGCCCAGCATCTCTGGGACAAAGCTGGCTGTGCCATTCCATGTTGGAAGTCACATCATGGTGGAAGGAGCGAATTCTTGGTGTGGTCTGGCTCCTTGGATGGCAGCTGCCTTTCTTACCTGATAATTAACACTGTCGAGTCAAATTTGGTGACAGAAGCCATGGCCAAGTAACACTGTTAGAGCTCTTGAACCTCATGTAGGTAATGAAAATAATAAATACATTTTTGGGGACATGTTGCTATAAAAGGAAAATCACAGGAAAATACATTTTGGCTGGACCAACACAGTTCCTCTCCTCTCCTCTCCTCTCCTCTCCTCTCCTTCTTCCTGTTCTTGTAAGCACAGTTAGAAATGGAAATGCCATTTTGAAACAAATACTAGAGAAGGTTTTCACTTGGCTTAATTTCATATGAAGATCTTAGCCTTTATCTCCTCAGGTCTTTAAAACCAGGCCTGGCAGAAACTTCTCCTGGGCTCACCTGCTGCCACACTCCTCTCAGTTCTGTGTTTTGCAGTGGTTTTGTTCTTTGCACAAGCCCCAGACAAACTGAGTCCCCTCCAGCCCACCAAATCCTTTATAAATTACTCCTACAGCACCTCTTAGCCCTGTGAATGATTAAGCCACCATTCCAGGTGGGTTTACCTGATTTCAGGAATATTTGAGGCTCGTAGAGCTTTCCAAGCTCATTTTTCCTGACCTTTGGCAGGTTCCGCGCCTGGCAGTTTATCTCCTTGGCCACGCAGGAGTTCAGGAGGCCGCGAAGGAGGGATGCAAACAAAGGCGTTATTACCACGTTACTTGGCTCTCAGTGGCCAGAGGAGATGCAAGAGTCTTTTGGCACAGTGGTACTTTTCCCTCCAAAAAAAAAAAAANTCCATCAAAAAAAAGAAAAAAACATTCCATGTTTTGAAGGGAATTGTCTAATAAAAGAAGACAGTTAAAAAAAAAAAAAAAAAGAGGAAAAAGGACTTTAATTGAAGCCTGCAATGTTGTATAAATGAAAGATCTAAGTTTTAATTGAAAAATAATTATAACCACTTAATCATTTTAAATGAGGGCTGTAATTGCAGTCAGTTCATAATAGCCAAATACAGACACTTAGATTCCTGCAATAAAGCAGGGATGGTACAGCTTGATTTGCTAATAGCTCTTCCACTTCTCTCCTCTTTTGTCTCAAAGATTAATTCAGGCAAGGGCTATTAGTGCCGTTAATTGGTTCTGCAATTTAGACCTTGTGCTTGTGAATGAGTGACTGATGCAGACCCATCAGCCAATAATGTGAACACTTTGTCAATGTGTTCCTCATTGTCCGGCTCCGCACAACTCCCCCGGCAGCTCCTCAGCCACCCAAGCCTGGCTCCCCGGGGGATCGGGAGGAGCGGGGCTCCTCAGGGGTGAGGGATTCACTTAGCTTTAGATAGGTCACCCAGATGTCTTTGAAAGCACGGCCGGCTTATGAATAAAATAATTAAGCAGCCCAGGCGTCCTCCTTGGCAGGGACAAATCCCATATTCAGGCGAAATGTGTTGGAAGCAGGAGGTTCAGTGGGGTTGTGAAGGTGGTGAGAAGTGTTAGAGGGAGAGTGGACCCTGCAGGTGGGAAGGGGCTGATGGCTCCAGGCAGCACTCCAGGAGGGGTCCCCTTCCCACGGGCAGCAGCAAGGCTAAAGTGAGGCTTTAAATCACTTAAATCCCGAGAACAGCACAAATTTTCCTTTTTAACAGGTGTTATTTCCCACTTAAGTAGTCACAGCATCGGTGATGGGCAGCGGGCACAGCCGGAGGGACTTAGAGCAATTTGCAGCATCGTTCCTCAGAAAAACGCCCAGGGAAGGCTTTGTCCTTGCCCTATCCCTGTGCTGTGAGATAACTAACACGAGTTACACAAGTCACATCAGGCTGGTGAGTTTGGGTGGCTGAAGGAGTTCAGTCCTTGGCTGTTTTCACTGTGAGATCCTCTCAGCAGAGAAAACTGTCCCTTCGCTAAGGTTAGGATATTTTTGGTTGGGAATGCTGCTGCTACACACCAAGACGCTGCTCTTCTGGCTGCTGTACACTGGCACAATTTGAAATAAATGGGTGATAATTTGGCCAAAATCTGTCCCTTTGCAGGTATCTGCCACTCCCCACCCAGGGATCGACCTGTACCAAGTGGAGACGCTTTTTCCTGGCCTTCCAAAGCTGGTCGAATGCAAGGTGAATTTATCCTTTGAGTTAAAGTATTGAGCACAGTCCTTGGCTGCCATGAGTCTTTTCCATCTCCAGGTGATCCCGGTGCTGACAAACACAGGGAGTGTGTTTGTGCTCTGGCCTCAGGCTCTATATTTAGCTACGTGATACCAGGAAAGCTTTCCGTGATTAAGTTCTGTTGACCGATACCGAAAGTAATTAACAACCCCAACATGGAGCGGGTGAGGTGTGGCACCAGGACTGGGTGTCACTGGGCCCAAAAAATGTCTGGGAGAGAGAGAGTGGGTTGTGAAAGCACATGAATCACCAATCCTGTTCTTTTGGGGACAAAAGGAAAATGGAGCAGTGTTCCATTTAAACCTGAAGACTGTTTGGAGTTGTCTTTTCCCTGGTTGGTGTTTAATTATGGGCATTAATTTCATGAATGATGCATAACGAACTTCGGTATTAGGCATAATATTTTTAGCATAGATAACTGGGGCTCTGGGACAAATAATCTGAAGTAAAAGTGATGTCTCCTTCGGTGTTTCATGAGTAGAACTGCTCTGCTTTGGACACGGGAACAGAATGGGCAACTTCCCAAGGTCCCTTGCTTGGTTCTCTCGAAAAGGTGCAGGACCAAAATAATGTCGTGGAGATTTAGCTCCCACAACAGGCTGGATCTTCCTCAGAAGCAGCTTCACAGGGAAGTCCCCAAGGCATTGAGGCCAAGCATTTAGAAGAGACTCCAGGGTCCTTGAGCAAGGGCAAGTTCTGCCTGGTGACAGAGGTCCCGTCCTTCATGCTCTCTGATGCCCTTCCACTTCCACCACCTAAATGTCACTCCACCGAGCTCCAGTTCTCTGAAGGTCCCTCCTTGACCCCTCCACATTCTGTGTGTGTCTGGCACTGCTCAAACAGGCCCATCATCTCCTCTGCTCCTGCACATTCCCTGTTCCTCTCCAGCCACAAACAGGTTGGTACCTGTGCAAAACTGGGCTAGGAAGGAAGTGGTGAGGGATGGAGCAGAATGGGCAAACAAGACATTACCCTACAAAGGGATTTTCTGCAATAAGGTCAGGTGTCTTAGGGTGCCCTGGTCCTACAGCAGGTCTGCCCTGCCATCTTCCTCTTTGCCCATGGAAACAAGTCCAAATTCCTATTTGGGTGAGGGGTGTGAAACAGCAATGAATGAGGATATGCAGTTTTGGCTGTTTATGTTGTCCCCTTGGTCAGATTCACACCTTACACTCTTCAGCAAGTGCTGCCTTTGCCGTGGGCTCCCAGTCCAACCTTCCCAAGGTCTGCCCAAACACACATTGCTACAAAATTCTCTCTTTTATGCAGTAACCTTGGCTGAAATGTTTTGGTTGAGGCAGATGGAGCCACGCTAATAAATCATGGAATCGTTCAGGTTGGAAAAGCCCCCTAAGATCAAGTCCAGCTGCTCCCTCAGCACTCCCAGGTCAGTCATGTCCCCAGGTGCCACATTCACACATCTGTTAAATCCCTCCAGGGATGGGGACTCCATACTTCCCTGGGCAGCCTGCTCCAATGCTTGACAACCCATTCTGTAAGGAAATTCTTCCTAACATCCAATCTGAACTTCTCCACTTGGCTCAAAAGCATCATCCTTGCCAGGAAAGGATTAGGCTCTCCATAATTTTTATGTTTCATCCGATTTAAGCCCCTCTGTGCTTGGTCTCCCGAAGCACCCTGGCGTTTCCATGGAAGCTCCCCAGAGGCACCCGCTGGTCCCGTCCGGCTGTGCCAGCTGCACCTCTGCCTGGAGGGAGAAGGTAAACAGAGAGCGAGGTGGAACAAATGGCTCTTGGTACCGACTGAGGAAATTATCTCACCGAAACAGATAAAGGCGAGGGGAGGCTTGTGTGGTGCACCCAGAGCTCTTCTGACTGCCAGCGTGACGTAGGCAGCGCCTCCAGCTAAAAGTGCCCGGTGCCCTGGCTGCCTGCCCCAGACCCAGCTTGTGGAGGCTTGTGTGCGCCCAGGACGTGGCTCCCGCGTGCCTGGCACCATGTCGGTGACAATCTGCCAGTCCATGGGCTTCGTGGTGTCTGCCCTGGGCATAGGAGGCATCATCGCGTCCACCTGCATGGACCAGTGGAGCACCCAGGACCTGTACAACAACCCGGTGACCGCTGTCTTCAACTACCAGGGCCTCTGGCGCACCTGTGTCCGGGAGAGCTCCGGCTTCACCGAATGCCGCGGCTACTTCACCATCCTGGGGCTGCCAGGTAGGGCCTGATGGCGCCAGGGCAGAGGTGGGAGGGCACGTGCCACGAGCTGTGGGGGATTTCCAGTGGGCAACCCAAACTTCAGCCACCTTGGGTGCTCGCACTGTGTGGACAACTGGCCCTTTGGAGATACCTCAAGGCAAACCCCCTCCCACAGCCAAGCTGAGGTTCAGCAAAACTCATTACAACTAATTATGCATCGGGTTCCTGAGGTGTTGTCTGGGCTGCTCCATGGGGAGATTCGTCCTCTGTGCCGTGGGTGGCTCCGGCACACATTCCTGCCCCAGCTGTGTGGCTGTGTGTGGCTTCCCACCAGAAGCCACTAATAGTCTTGTCATTGGAGAAGATCCTTTCCTAAGAGGATATGTCACAGTTCAGCTCACTGTATTTCTATTCTGGCTAACACCACCAGGCTGGATTTCTCCCTAATTCTCCTTTGGTTCCAGTTTTTTCTGCCATGGGAATCATTCCTGTCCCAGTTGTGCCCAGAGTATCTCGGGGTGCAAACAATTAGGTTACAACAGGATTATCTGGGGTTTCTTCTTGCTTTAATACAGTGAGAAAAAAGGCACTTAGACTCTTATACCCATCTGTCCTCTGTGCTTTGATACAGCCAGAATGGAGGGAAGAAGCCAATTATATCAGGGAAACACTGCAGAACTTCTGCAAAATGGCATTTCCAAAACACACAGAAAGGGGCATTGTGCACAAAAATTGCTTCTCTCAAGAGAAGGAACAAATCACACCAATATAACCCAGTGTGGCTGTGACCTCAGACACCAGCTGGGGAGGTGTTGCATTCCCTGAGCTGTGTTTCTGTGTTGCTCCTCTCTGGATCCTCGTTCCCAGCTGGTTTCTGGCATTGGCTGTGCTGCAGCTTCCCCATGAAGGTGCCGGGGTTGTCCCTGAGCATCGTCCTCTTGCTGGAGCTGCGGCTTGAAATGTCCCTGCTTGGACTCTTGGGTACAGAGATGTATTTTCCTAGAAGGACACGAGCCTGATCCTGCCTGGGCATCCAGCTGAAGGATGACATCCAAAGAAGGGTGTTTGTGCAGGGCTGGTATTCACACACTGTTCTCACAGTCAGCAAAGCTGAGCAGCTTCACCAGGGGAAAACTCTGGGAGAAAAGGGCAGAACAGGTTGGTAAAACCCAGCGGTTTAATGGTTGAACTCGATCTTAGAGGTCTTTTCCAACCTTAATGATTCTATAAAGAGATTAATGTTGCCATGTGAGGAGTAAATTGAGGTGTAAAAACCAAACCCTCTCCACACAGATGCTCCCACAACACGTTGCAGTTCTTCCAGTTCTTGCAATTCTTCCTCAGTTCTGCTCCAAACGCTTAAGATGACAAAAATTGCAACTCTATGGAAGAAACAATTAACCTTTTCAAGTGTTCAGCTCTGGGAAGTATTTTAATCTTTGAAGAAATCAGAATACTTGAGATTTGGGAGGTTTCGTTCTTTCAAAATACCTTTAGTCGCTGACCTCAGCCCTACAGCAACAAGCAGAAAACTAGGGATGTTTGTTTTGCAATTCCAAAAGCTCCAGACTGGTGTCTGTTGGGTGGGTGTTAATATTCTAAAATGGGAATGTTGAGGGGATGGATTTCTTGCATTAGTAGGATTTTGCTGCATTTAGAGGGGCTGCTAGAGGGAGATTGGTGTGTCCAGGTCCCTGCCCACAGCAGGGGGTGGAACAAGACACTCCTTAAAGTCCCTTCCAAGCCAAACCACGCTGGGATTCTGTGTTTCCATGATTCCTCAGCTCCATCCCACAAGCTCTGTGGATCCCTCCCAGTCACGGACAGAAATGAGCATCTGATCCTAAATATTGGGGTTCTGATGAAACACTCATCTTAGAGCGGAATTCCCACTTGTGTTTGCCAGGTTTGTTGCAGTCACCTAGAAAAAGGGATATAAAAGAGCCCAAGGAAAAAAGGACAACCATAAAAAATAAAGGTGGTGGGTGCCTGAGCCCCCAGAGTTGCTGTCCTCACCCTCAGTGGTGTCAGGGAGATGGTGTGGGCTCAGTGTGTGGGAACATGAATATTAATGTTTTGTCCCAATGATCCTTTTCGTGAGCAGTGCTACCAGCACTGCCCTACAAAACGAGGTGGAATTTCTCCCTTTCTTTTTAATGAACTGGGCCCGCTCTTCTGTAGTCACACCCCCTCCCTGCTCCCGTTTTCCCCTCCTGTTATGGATTGTCTGACACTTCCAGTCTCTGGAGAAGCTGGAGCAAAGCCTCGTGTCCCACTGCTGTGTTTTATAGATTGGCTCTGGCTCCCGAATCCAGCTGCTCCTACGGGCAATTCTTCCCACCCACCACCAGCAAAGGTGGTACCCCAACCAGAGGGGGGCGGGGGGGGAGAATGATGCGAAAAATCCTATTATTAATTTGTTTAGATATTATTTAAGTGCATCATCCCCGTGTTTATTTTAAATGTGCAGCACCTTGATCTCCATGAGACCCCCCCTCACAAACAACACCAGAGTTAATGGTTTGTCAGCATTTCTATTATCAACCTCTATTTATTATCCTGACAATGGCAATTTATATTGGGAACAATAGTGCCAGAGTGAATAAAAATAATAGGACTCTGGCAAAGCAGCGAGGTGACCCAAGCACATCGAGAAAGTTTTGGGTTCCGAGGTTTTTTTCACCTCAGTCCCTCGCTCCCATAGCAAAGATTAAGCTTGTCTTGCCCATCATCTATCTTCAGTTTAGTTGGGAATTTTAATTTACAAAATACTGAGGAAAAATCAAGATAATAGATAGAAACGAGAAATAACCCAGGCAGTTTATGGCTCTGGCTGCACAGCTATAAACAATCACTCTCTGGTGAAATGTGGCACTGGAGGAAAGAACATAATTGTTCTGATTTTGCTTTCTCCTATTATTTTTTGCTCCTTGCTTTGGCGTGAGATGGTCTGGAAGACAGTTGGAAACTGAGCACACAAGAAAGGGATAAATAGCAAAAGCTGAGCTGGGCAAGGCTGGTGGTTTCACCTTGTGTGGAGATCACGAGGCGCTTTGTGCTCAAAGCAGAATTTTGCAGTTGCTCCCAACTTTGCTAAACTACAATCTCATGGGCAGTGATTTTCCTGGTTTCTGTGCTGGTGTCTTTTTCCCATATCTGTTCAGGGAGACCTCTCCAGCAATTTTTTCAAGGACATTTCTCCCTCAGGTCCAAAGCCCTTTGGACCCCTTCAGAATGGCTGAGATCTCTCTGCCTGGTGGATCAAAATAGGAGAATATTCTTGCTTTTCCAATGGGAAACTTTGACAGGCTGAGAGCAGCCTGTTCAACTTCTCCAGCTGATAAAAATGTCCTTAGAACGTGTTCTTAGAGGGCTGAGAGGGACAAGAGCCCATGGGAATGCAACCACGACTGCCCAGATTTTCCATAACTTCCAGTTTGGCTGGTGCAGGGTAACAGCAGTGCACAGATGTTTCCTGAGGAGAATTCATGTCTAGGAAGCATCAACATTGGCTTCTCTGGATTTTCCCCTCACATATGGATGCTCTGACAAAGTTTTCTTTCATTTCATACAACCCACAACCATTTTGTGGCATAACCATAGCAAATAATCTGATTTTGGAGACAGGGCAGCCACTGGCCAAGGCGACAGCATCTCTGCTCCCTGGAACTGTTCCATGCCCAAAGTCTGTAAGGATGGGAAGTGCTAATTGCCACGTCATGATCCTCCACTGGTGATAGCCATGACAAGGTCTCTTTCAATGTCTGTTTGTGCTTGAAATCCTTTCACCCAGCCGGGTCAGCTCCAAATTTTGATACATCTGCAGGCAACTGCTGTAACCTGCTTAAAAGTCTTTTGAGGTCAAATTTTCTGAGGGCGTGGAAAGATTGAGGTGGCCCAGGTGGACTGGAGACTTGATGTATCCTACCAGGACATGTGTGAGGCTCCAATGGGCTTGCACTCACAGCTGGAACAGAGGGAGGTGTGGGGATGGGTGACACTCACGGTGGGAGGAGGTGGCAGGGAGCTGGGTGTGTGTGTCACATTTATTGTTTTGTGCCTTTACACCACGAAAGGATGAGAGACAAGAAAAAAACTCCTAGGGGATCTGGGATGAGAGCCAGAAGAGGAGCAAGGCTGTGGGAATGTGGGGCTGGGCTACAGCTCACAGATGTGTGGGCAAGGACAGCCTCATTAACCCCAGCTCTGCTGAGGGACCTCAGAAAACCCTCTGGACCACCCAGCGGTATGGATCTGGGCTGGGATGGGGTCCTTCCATGGCCTGCTTCCCTCACTGAATTCCAGAAAGGCCTTGCAGCGCTTCTCATAGTGGACCACACACTCCTGGAGCCTGAGGTGGTCCCGACAATGGAGGGGCAGGAAGAGAAGGGTGGGTTTGCTTAGTCTGGGCCTGAGCAGGTGTGCACAGTTGGTGGGGTGTGAGCTGTGTTTGCAAATTTGAGAGCAAACATGAGCTGGAGGTGATTTTTGTGGGAGAGGCGGCGATAACATTCAGGAGCTGCCTGGGCCCCGGACTGGTTTTGAGATAACACAGAGTCAACGCCTGGAGAGATAAAGCAACTATGAGCTGGAATAAAGGGGCACAGGGGAGCGGTCACAAAGCCCCCTTCTTCTCCTCATTTAGATAAACCACTGGAGTTGTCCCAATGCTCAATAGGAGCCCTGTTCTCTGCTCCTTGGTGAGCTGTGTCCTCACCATGCCTGTTCCTCAGGCACAGCTCAGCATCTCCACGTGGATTGGGAAACCCTCTGGCCAAGCATTCAACCACTGGAGACAATCCACAGATGTGCTTGGAGAGAGAATCCCATCCTTCAGCCACTCCTGGCTGTGGTCATCTCCATGGGGTGGCTGGAGATGAGCATCAGGTTGTGGTGAAGATGCTCAGACTTGCTCCACAGCTTTCCTCTCACCTTCTTGGGTTGTGTTCTGAGCCAACAGTTCAGTTGGAACTCCCAGGGGATCTTCTGTTATCTGGGAAAATGGGATGAATGTATTTTTCCCTATCATGGGCAGCTCAGAAACAACCATTAAAAATAAACTTAAAATCTGAATGTTTGAGAAAGGTGGAGGAAATGTGCTGGGGAAGGGTTGGGAAGGAAACAAGTTTGGATTTTGTCTCCTGACCTCTGCTTCAAGGATCCACTGAGGAAGGTGTGGGAGCTCTGAATTCCCACTCGTTCCAATTTTGGTTCTTGTCAGAGCAGGAGAAATGGCAATGGGATGTCTGGAGAACACCTCAGCCAATACTTTTAGGGATGAGCAAACAGAACCCCCCCAAACCACAATAATTCTTCCAAGATGACAACATGTGGAGTGCTGAGCATGGTTGGGTGTCTAACTCTTAACTGAGGACAGCAGCATGACCATCAGCACCAAAATTCCTTCCTCAGCTCCATTGTTAGAGGCAGCACATGAGGCTTCAGTGGGGAATGTCCAACCCTGTGTTGGTTTATCTTCTTTAGAGACATGGTTCCATGTGGCCCTGCAAATCAAAGCCAGGCTGGTTCTCCTGGACTTTCCTGCACAACTGGAGATTTTGATGATGTTTTTTTGACTGCTCCACCATTGCTCTGGGGTTTTGATGGCCCCGAGTAAGAGCCGTGATGAGAAACAGCATCTCCATCCACAGGAGCAAATTCCATTCCCAAGGAAAGGTTGGTGAGGTGACAGACTGGGCAGCTGACCCTGGCTCAGGGCACATCGAGGGATGGCCCTCCTTCCAATAGGTGTTTTGGGAGAATCAACAGAGCTTCGGATGTGAAATACTGGAGGAGGAGAAGAAAAGGTCCCTCTTGGTCTGAAGAGCAGTTCCAGCTGCACGTGGCTGAAAGCAGCAGCCAGGCTGGAGGAAGGAGTGGTGGGGCCCCTCCCACCAAAGCAAACACATGGATATAGGGATGGAAGCGCCACCACCACTGGTATTTCTGCAACCACCCAGATGTCCAAGTGAGCAGAAAAAACCAGTCATTTAAAAATGTGGCAGAGGTGTTTGGGGAAAAAAAAGCTGGAAAAAATATGTTTGCCCTTTTAATTCTTCCCCTCTCCTTCGCTTTTTCTTCCCAGGGGTTATTTTTAGCTGGGACCAGTCCATGGGTTCATTTCTCTGTGCATTGTTGCACACAGTTGGGAATTTGCACACTTGGGAATAGGGGTTATGTCTCAAAGGAATATCTCTCCCTCTGACAAGTTCTGAAGAGGTTCAGCCCAGAAAAAGGGATGTGGGCTCTTACCGCTACATGGCCAGAAGAAAGGTGAGTCCTGGGGCATGGGAAGGACAGGAGCCATCCTGGAGAGCTGCTGAGGAGCATCAGGGCTTGACTGCAATCGGCTTTTCTGGACTGAGGACACAATTCTGGCTGTGGGACCACAAGGGATGCAAAGGAGAACTGACCACATTTTAGCAATTTTCCTTCTGTCTTCCAGGTCTTCCTCATCCGTCTCAGCTTCTAGGTCCTCTCCAGCCCTGATCGATCACAAATCATTATCCAAAATGAGGAATTTTAGTCAGCATTCCCTGTCCCTCACAGATCATGAGCAGCTCTTTACCACCTCTGGCTCTCGAGGGTTCCTTTCTATGGTTTTTGTTCACTTTAATATTTTTGCTGGCAAATTTAGGTAGGTCAGAACTGACCCTTCCTCTGATATAAACTTGCCAAAGTGAGTGAAAGTGATGGCATTTGAATAAAACTGATGGAAGCAAAGACAACTTGTGCCTGACCTTAGGGGGCTGTGATTTTCCACAACACGTGGAATTGTGCTCTGGCTGCTCCACGAGCTGAGGGATGTCCTGGGTGGTTGTTCTCCAGAAGGCAGGAGCGATATCCAGGGTGTAATAACCCCATTGTAGCTTCTCCATGGACACAAATCAGCCTCTCCTCTATTCCTGGTGGTTTCACATGGTTTCACCTCCAGGTTCTGGTGTGGATGGTACCTGTGACATGGAGAGGTTAAGCAGGAATTTGTTTCTAGGTCAGGGCTGAAGTAAATAAATTGGAGGGGGATATTGGATGAAAATGGATGAGTGTAAAGTCTGGAAGGTCCTTGTACCTCACTGACTCCACTGGAAGAGGGGCACAGTGGATTTATATTGATCCCACAAGCCCAGCACGTCTCCACTGTGATTATGAATTTCCCGTGTTTTACATCCCCCATGCCTTTCCCAGGGCCATCCCTTCAGTCAATACAGACAAGCACAGCCCCAAAAAGGCCATTTCCCAGTGGTTCCTGCGCTCTCCTCCCTCCCACGTGGGTTTCAGTGTGGCTTGGTGATGGCAGTGGGGCTGTGGGCAGGTGGAGAACAGGGCTGGAGGAGCTTTGCTGGATCAGTTTGGGGCTCTTGGCTCGGTGTCCTGGGTTGTGCCATGGACAGCATCCAATGGCAGCTCAGCAGTGACTAAGGGCACTGCAAGGAACAGCCACGTCCCAGGACTGGCCTGCTGGCCCCACATCCTCTGGCAGAGCCCTGTCTCTCATTGTGCCTCTTGTGTGGACACCTCCTCCAGGGACAGATTGTCTGGTGGCATAAACAGAGGACTGGGGATGTGGTGACCTGGGCCAGGTGCTGAATTCCCCTGGGAACATGGTCCTTGCACCATGCCAAACAGGCAGGAGAGGCCCAATGGGCAGAAAAGGTTTCAGGGGCAGCTAAGCCCTAAGTGTGTTGCCCAACAGTGGGCAGAGCGTGGCTGCTTAAACGTGGAAGGACAAGCACTCCTAAAGGACAAAAGCTCCAATCTGCGGCTCTGCACAAACCTCCCCGGCAGCAAGAGTGAAACTGGACTATCTTGCAAAAACACTTTGAGCAAACAGCACTCAATGGAAAGCATCTGATAAGAGCAGCTGCACTGCTGGTGGCTCAGGCGAGAGGACTCCGGTGCCCCATTAGCAACGCGGCTTCCTCGGGGCCGTGTCACCCCTGTTCTCCGGGGCACACCATGTCCACCACCATCTGCCAGGTGATGGGCTTCCTCGTGTCGCTGCTGGGCGTTGGGGGGAGCATCATGGCCACGGCCATGGACACGTGGAGCACGCAGGACCTGTATGACAACCCGGTCACGGCCGTGTTCCAGTACCAAGGGCTGTGGAGGAGCTGCGTGCGGCAGAGCTCCGGCTTCACGGAGTGCCGGCCGTACTTCACCATCCTCGGGCTGCCAGGTAGGGGCAACAACGCACCAGGTGTCACCCAGGGCACCTGCACAGTTTGCATCTGAAAGGAGGAGCAGGTATCTTAAAGTGTTTTGTGAGGAATAACATTTCCAGTGTATAAACATAAAAATAGGAGAGTATTTGTTGCCAAAATAATATGTTTTATTGGTGGGGGTTGCAACCTGGAGCATGTGTGGGGGATCTCTGGGTGAGCATCAAGGGTTCAGCACCCTTGCTGGCATAAATCAGCACAGCTCCACTGATGTGAGGAGAGCGAGGGTGTTTAACCCCTCAGGTATTGTCCCTTGGCATGGAAACACATGGAAAAGGGCTGTAGCAATCGTGCAGTGTTATAGGATCATGCAAATAATCGAAATGTACTGTTTTTCCAAAGAGAGAACTGGAATTGGAGAAATCTGCCTGTGAGAGGCACGGGTAGGAAGGGAGAGAAGAGGAAAGGTGTGTTCAGTCACTCCCCATCACCTGGGCAGTGTTAGTGCCTACAGAAGCAGAGTGAAGAGGCCTATTGCTGTCCTGTTTCCTTGCTAATTCTCCCAAAAGAGCTGTTTTCCCACCCCATTGCATGCAAAGCTATTCCAGTGCTCCCAGCCCAGCAGTAAATCTGGCCCTGGGAGCGTTTCTCACTCCTAGTGCACAATCACAAAAAGGTCCAAGCCAGCAATGCTGTGCACAGGCCTTTTGCAGCTGCTGATCCAAGCATGATGTGGGTTCCAGCCCTGTATCCTCAGGGATGCCCTCGAGCTTTGCTGAGGACCTGTGACTCTCTGAGGGGTGCCATGAAATAAATGTCTCTGTGTACCCAGCCTCAGGATTGCCAGGTGGCTTCTTTTACAATCGGAAGAGCAAACCTGATATTTAGAGTAATTTCTCCTATAGGAACATTTATTTTAAAGACTAAATATTAGATTTATCCAACTATCTCTACAAGTGTTGACCACTATATGTCCTCATAATGCTCTGTGCGGATGACTGTGTTTTAAATGAGCCATGACGAGACAGGTAACATCATTTTGATGTCAATTTATCCCAAATAAGATTTTCCTTTTTCAGTTATTTGTAAGTAATATGGCAATAAAGAAACGTGCAAAGCACTCACAGGCAATTTCTATTAGAGATATCCAGTCAGACTTATCTTTATGAATCCACTTAATTGATTAATTCCTTCAAACATATAAAAAAAAAGTCCCTGCTGGAATTTACTTAAGTTAAAGACCTGCTGGAATTTACTTCATTTCCCTAAAATTTCTATATCCCATCAATCATTACTGGTCATAAAGTCAGATTCTACCTTTTTATTGTGTATTAGCAACAGAAATGCAGGTGATGGTGGTTTAAATGACTTGAAGTTTTGTTACCTCACTCACCTCTCACCACTCACACTGGGGAGAAAGACAATTATCTACTTTCCCTTTCCTCTGGAAAACAGGGGTGCGGGCTGTGGTTTCACATCACTGGCATTTATTTTGGTGGAGAAGCTTGTGTTTTGCTATTCCCTTGTTGTGGAACACCAGCCCTTGTATGGAAGCCAAGTTATCCTGCCTCACACAAAAGGTGTGTGTGAAAGGCAGGTTTGTAACTCCAGGGAAGTTTGCTTCCTACTGCTCCTGATACCATTTTCCCTTAGGCTCCCACTTTGTTTGACTAAGCCCTTCCACTCCTTCCGCCAAGCAGAGGTCATTCACCTTTGGAAAGCAGCTCTTTTCAGAGGACTTTCAATGGCTGCCAAAATTCCCTCGAAACTGCAGTGTTGCCTTTCCAAACCCACTTCAAGTCCCGTGAGCCAAGTGGAGAGGTCTTCATGCCACAGCAGTCCTGGGACAGCTTCCTTCTTCTTTCCATTCCTTAGTGGAGATGGTGCATAACTCGGTCTCACGGAGGCAGGAATGGCCGCTGATGGACATTTGGCAGTTTTTCTGTCATGTCCAGCTGTGTTCCTCTCCCTCCCCTTTCCAACAGCTCCTTTCAATGGAGAGTCACTACAGTGCTCTGCAAAAGTGGAGCATCCTTGGCTGCTTGGCTTGGCCTGCCTGATGTGTCCTTCCATGGGCACCCAAGGCACTGGGAAAACATCTCCTGGGAACCAACAAATTCTCTGGGATCTTTGTTTGGGGTCACTCCTTGATGGGTTGGAAACACCCCAGTGATGACACCCAGGAACCTGCAGGGAACACCCAGGAATGGAGCACTGTCCTGGGGAAAAGGAGTTTCCATCATCATCCATAGTCTTGGATTATTGGCCTCTCCTGCCTGCCCTGAAACAAAAGCAGTTGCAAAGAAACTTTGGTGGTTGTAAAGACAAATGAGGATTGAGATTTCCTCCTCTTTCTGCTTCCCATCAGGTGCTGCGGAACAGCCTCTGAGGGCTGATAAGGCATATCCGCCATTCCCTGATGGATCATAACTAATGAGCTCCTACCTGGGGGCTGATGAGTGGCAGATTGAAAACCCCTGGCTCGTTAGCTCTCGTTATCAGCTGATAAGGGCAAATTGAGTCATAAGAGCTCAGGCAGTGGGACTGCCGATGGGAGAAGGTGGTATATTCCTGGCCTGTGCGATGGCAGCCTGCCTGCTTCCTCGTGCACCACAGCGCCAGCGCCGCTCTGCTCGACTTCCTCACACCCCACAGGCCAGGAGAGGCACCCAGCACCCTCTTGGGAAGGGTTTACAAACCCTCCTCCCAACCTGTGCAACCTCCTGCACCCTTGGGCACCACAGTCACCCAGCAAAGGGATGACAGAGCAGCGACATTCCTGTGGAATGTGTTTTCCACGCACTTCATCCATCGTGAGCCCACTTTCTCTTCCCTGAAGAGGGATAATCATGTGTGGGGAGCACCAAAGCCAAACCCAGGGCTGTGGGAGTGCGTGGCAGAGCAATGAGAGGCTGCAAAGTGTCCCAGCCAAATCCCAACAGCCCTTGAAATGCCTCCCAGCACCCCCTCCAGGGCTCTGCCGCCTTCCTGTCTCTGCCAGGGACTTGTGCACAGGTGGGGAGAAGCGTCTGGAAAAGACGGGATATGTGCCACCTTATTAGAGAACCTCCTTGGTATTCAAGCACGCTTTTCCCCACCCCTTCTCCAGTTTTAGAGGTGCAAGTTTCCTTTTACTTTTCCTTCTACTTTCCTACTCCAGCCAAGAGGAGTCTGGGGGGTTTTTGCCTCCTTCAGGCCTCAGCTCCCATGGACATGACCCACCAGCGTTCCCAACTCATGGCATGCTGCTGAACAAATTCAGGGTGGGGGTATGTAGGTGTTTTATTCATGAATGGGGACAGATTTATCTGGGACTGAGGTTCCAAATAACCCTGGGAAGGATGTGATGAGGGAGATCATTGCCAGAGCTTTGATGTTCTCTCCTGCTCTCTGTGTCATGTTTGTCAAGGTGATTTTCCTCTTTTCCATGTGCTTTACTGGGAAGTAGGAACATACAGAACTGCATTTTGAGTCATGCAGTAGTTGGAATTATCCCGGATACCTGGGTGGAGCTGTCTGCTTCCATTGCTGACTGGGGAGGAAAGAAGAGCTGTTTCTCAACCACTGTGGTTATGGAACAATCCATGCTTATCCCAGCTCCTCACTAACTCTTCTCCATGAATTTCTGAATTTCATGACTGGTGCTAATGAACATTTCTAAAATAATGCTGCCTAAGCCATCAAATTCTTCAGGAATTTAAGTCAAACAGCCGCATTTCCAGGGGTGCTCCAGGTAAACAGAGTAGATCCAGTGCTCCTTTTCCAAGGTTTTCTTCTTTAATATTTCTATTTTCAGACAGAGGCAGTCTTTGAAAACCCCTCAGACTCTGAGAGATCTCATTTCAGCCACTCAGTGAGGCTCTTGCTGTTTGTTTTGCAGCGATGTTCCAGGCTGTCAGGGCCCTCATGATCGTGGGGATCGTCCTGGGAATCCTCGGCCTCCTCGTGTGCATTTTTGCCCTGAAATGCATCCGGATTGGGAGCATGGAGGATACTGCCAAAGCCAACATGACCCTGACCTCTGGCATCATGTTCATTGTTGCTGGTAAGTGGGAAGTGTTGTGTCTTCCATGTGGAAGGCTTTGCATTTCCCTGGAATTGAGGACTGGGCAAGTCTTGGTGCATTTCTGGAGTTACTGGCATTGTCCTCCAGCCTGATCTCCTGGGGTCAAGTGGTTTTCACCTCTGATTAGGGAACAAAAAAATCTCTGGAAACCAGAAGTTTGTATGGACAAAACATGGAAGGCTGAAAAAACATTGCACAGAAGAAAATGAAATATTTCTCTTTATTTGTTTTATATATGTGGTTGTCATGTATTATTATAGCTTTTATTAATATAGAATACTTTTTACCAGTTTCAGACTTTATCCATAATAATTTTAGGAAGATTCCCAGGGTTGTTGTAGCCTGGTTGGTAAGTTTTAAATACCAGGAAGGCTGCATGAATGCCCCGCTCCCTCAAAACTGCAAATGTTTAAGACATCATTTACAGGTTTTCCTACGTTATTTTGGAGATAAGAATCAAATCAAATCTATATCCTAACAAAGGAAAGGAGAATGTCCCTATTTAAAATCCTTCAAATCCCAACGCTTAGCTTTTGTTGGGATATGAGATACTCAACACAACTTCAATAAGTACAAGCTGGAAAGAGGAAACCACCTTCTGCTAGGCAGCTTTCATTTTGCATCTATCATTTTAGAATCATGGAATCATGGAATGGCTTGCGCGGAAAGACCTTAAAAATTATCCATTTCCACCCCCTGCCATGGGCAGGGACACTTTTCACTGGACCAGGGCTCCAAGCCCCATCCAACCTGGCCTTGGACACTGTGGAAGGAAGAACAAAACAAACTCTCATTTGAGGGTTTTTTGCCAAAAGTTCTGAACTTCAGCTCTTCTGGACATCACAACTCCTTTATCCTTGGTCTTTAAGGTGCCTTCCAACCCAAACTAGTCTGTGATTCCATGTTCAAGTGTTCTGTGAATTCCTCTGCTGAGGAAAACCAAAGGTTGGCATTGCTGCCAGGATTGTCAGGGATGGCATCCCAGACACCTCCTGTTTGGACAAATGGAAGAAGTTCCCACCTCTTGAGCCTGGTGTTCCACATCAGGTGATGAACGGGCTGCGAACCAAAGACATCTCCTCTTCCACGTGACAGATAGTGTGTTTTTCCATTAAAAAATTCTATTATTTTGAATATTTTATGGATAATATGGAATATTTTATCCATGTTTTTCACTGTAAAACAAATGTTTAAAATGAACTACGGGTATTTTGTACAATGACCTGTTTGTTAAACTCCCTTTTGTGACAAAACACACCAGGAGAAAGATTCCCACTGGTCTGACTTGGGATTGTGTTGTGTGATGTATTCCTGAGATTGGATTGTAAATGCAAGGAAAACCTGGAAGAAAAGTGTAATGCATTGTGGGTCCCCCTTTGTGCTGAAGGCCACAGAGCAGTGCCTCACCCACCTTTCCAGAGCTGTGAGGTGCTTCCCTGAGGCTCCAGGTGACTTCTTGCCCTGTGTGGGTCTCAGTCTGTCCTTCTGTCCCATCTCAGGCCTGTGTGCCATCACCGGAGTCTCCGTGTTTGCCAACATGCTGGTCACAAACTTCTGGATGTCTACCACCAACATGTACCAGGGAATGCAGAACGTCCAGAACAGGTGGGTGCCCAGTGAGCTCCGGGTGCTCCACAGCTGAAATCTCCCTCAGGGCTGCAGCTGAAGGATTGACAAACACTGGGAGGATGTTGGGATGGTTGAAGGACTTGGAAGATCATTCTTAGGAGACAGAGCCTCTTGTCTGCACTGGAGATAAGCAGATGGGCTGGGATGTCTCTGTCCTTGCAGCTCAGGGTTGTGATAGGGAAGCCATTGGGGTTCAGACTGCAGGTGGGACTTCTGGGAACCCCTGGGGACTTCTGGGTACATCTGCAGGGCCACTGGGAAGATGCCAGTGTTCAGTGTGACTGGGCAGCAGCAGACAGGACCTGTCTCACCCTAACCAGCCACGCCTGTGTTGCAGGTACACCTTTGGCTCAGCCCTCTTCGTCGGATGGGTGGCGGGGGGCCTGGCCCTCGTGGGAGGCATCATGATGTGCCTTGCTTGCAAAGGGCTCATCCCAGAAGAATCCCGGTAAGCTGAGCTGGGGTAGACATGGGAAAGCATTCCAGGAAACCTGGGCTGTCCAGATGTCCCACAGCAGGCCCAGGATATGTGGATGTGTAACACCCCATCAGGATAGTTCTCGTAATGATGGAAACACGGAGTCCTTTAGGTTGGGAAAGACCTTCAAGATCAGAGTTCGACCATTAATTCAGCACTGCCAAGGCCACTGCTGCATGAGGGCCCTGTGTGGGTCCGAAGTGACCATTTCCCCTCCCTGACCCTGTGACTCACAAACAAACAGAGAGGGCATGAGAAGCAACCTCACGTGACATGAGGTGACAAAAACGTGACGTTTGCCCTGTGCTGGTAGAGTCAGGCCCATGAATTGCAGGTTGCACAGCATATCATTAGCAGGGGTAGATTGCATCAGCTGAGCCACGACGGAATCATAGAATTCCAGAGCGGTTTGGGTTGGGAGGGACCTAAAGCCCATCCCATTCCACCCATGCCATGTGCAGGGACACTTTCCATAGACCAGGTTGCTCCAGACCTTGTCCAGCCTGGCCTGGAACTCTTCCAGGGCTGGTGTAACATCACTAGGAATTCATACTCCGGCACAGCTGGTTATTGTAGGTGGGTCCGTCACTCCACAAAGGATTTATTCAAGGAAAAGAGGGTAGAAACTTATGAAAAAACCTGAAAGGGACTTGCAGCCTGTCCATAGGCTGAGCTCTCTGAGTGCCTCCAAGAGATGACACAGCCAAAGTTCCCCAAACACCCACCTTGGGCACACAATCCTCCAGAGGCTGATGTTCCTCTTGTGTCTCCTCCAGCTACAAAGCCGTGTCCTACAACGCCTCAGGCCGGAACATCTCCTACAGGACAGGGCCCTACAAGGTTGGCTCGGGGTATGAAGCTGACCCAAAGACCAGGAAGGGTGCAGGATATGAAGATGCTCCTCGAAGTGAGGATGGGAGACGCTCGTACCCTTCGAAATACGACTATGTCTAGCAGACCTTGAGTTGTGCTGTCAGATATTTTTAACTTCACAAGCAAAAAGTGCATCAAACTAAGCAGTCTGTAAATAGGATTGTGTTTTCTAGCAGGTTTTCTCTACTCTGAGGTTGCATCTTTGTTGTGAACATCAGTTTTACTCGACTGCCTGTTAGTATTAACAGCACCAGGAGGTCTGTGACCAAACTAATGCCTTGTGGTGCTCTCAGAGTAGAACATTTTGCTCCTGTTTTCTGTAAAAGCTGATATCCAGGAGCAGTGCCTTGTGCCCTTTCCTAATTGCTCAGATAGTGAAAATTCCCCTTTGATAACTGTGTATTTGAGTAAAATCAGTTGTGTCCCCCTGGCCGTGCCCAAAGCAAACAGAGCCCGTGATCAGGGCATTTTCCACCCTGGTGACTTCTCTACCCAGTCCCACCTTTGCATTGCTGGTTGTACTCCAATGCTGATCTGCTCTGATATTTAATCTGATTTTTGTTACTTAGATATTTGCTGGAGCCCGTGATAGCAAAGTATATTTATTTCTTCAGATCTCCCCAGGGAATGTGTATAATCCATTGTTATTCCTGCACTAATAGCTCCCAACCTCTGTGTGCCGCCGGTGTTCCCGCAGATGCCATCTTTAACGGAGCCAGGAGAAATTCTCATTTAGAATTAATTAGAGTTACCTTTGGAGCAGGAATCCCAGGGAGCATTAGATGTGTAACTCCACACTGACATCAGAACTTCCCTGTGGCAATTCTCCCCCCAGTGATGGGAAGATTAACTCCGTAGTGGGACGTTGCCTCCTCCAGCCAATCCATCAGAGAGGAAGGGGAAAGAGGGAGAGATGTCAGAATTTTTGTGGGAAAAGACAGCTGTGTGCTCTTAGCAGGTTCTCCCACCTGGCACCTGAGCACATCCCAAAAAAGCTCTGGAAAATGCCTATGAACAGAAAAAGGGTTAAGTTAGAAAAAAGGGGTGAAAAAAGGGGTGAAAAAAGGGGTCCAAACCCTCCACAATAACCATTTTAATGGCATCTGCAGTGGGTTTGAGCACCACTCCTCAGGATTCCAAGTTCTCTACTGGAGTTCAATTCAAGCAGATTGGTTTTGATGGAATGCTGTTGTTCCCTGAGCATTTGATATCCTGGAGGGATCAGAATCTGCAGCTGAACGTTTCTGCTGAGTTGGACCTTTGGAAGGTCAAGCTACCACCAGCTAAGCTGGCATCTCTGATGGCTCCTAAGATTAGAGGGGGCAGGCTGTGCTCCCAGCGAGCACAAAGTGCATCCCCCACCTCTCCATGTCCATCAGCACTCCATGACCCTCAGCTTTCCATAACCCTCAGCTTTCCTTGACCCTTAGCCTTCCTTGACCCTCAGCTTTCCGTGACCCTCAACTTTCCTTGACCCTCTTGGTTGTTTTTTTTCCAGCTCTCTACCACCACATGGAGCCAAATCCCCAGCACAGGTCCAGGAGATCTTGAGGAAGATCAGGAGGAGGAGGAGGGAACAGCTGGCAGGTGGTTGGAGGAAACAACCACCGTGCAGAGGGGTGGGAAGGACTTCCAGCCAACAGCAGCTCAGGCTGGATGTTGGCCACCTGGGATAAATCCCTGTGGGATATCAGTACTGACCCTCCCTTTGGTTCAGGACTTGTTTTAAGGACTTGTGTTTAAAGGAGAAGAATTTATTTTGCAGAGATAGATCCTGTTCTATTTTAAAAACATTGCTACTCTTTCCCATGGTTTGTATCTCTCAGTATAAACTTAGATTTTCTGCCTTTTTTTGCCTGCTGGATTTATTTTTTTTGCTTGTTTGTTTTGTTGGTTGTTTTTTTTTTTTCTTTTTTTACATGAATATTAAAAAAAGAGAAAATCTGAAAGACCAGAATCCTGTTTCCAGTTGTTCTCTTCTTGTCAAAACCAGCAGCTCCAAGCTTCCTGCTCAGCCGAACTCCCCCCAGCTCGTGTTCTGCATGTTCTTGGGAGGAATATGGACACAGATGGGTGGTTGAGGTTAAAAACTAAAGATTTGGGTGTTTTATTTCCTTAGTAAGATATAATGAGTCACATGATGAGAGAAAATATCAGAAAATCAGATTAATAATTACTGGGGACCCCAAATCACCGATGTGATGGAGTCAGAGGTCCTTGGTGGGAACCCGAGCTTGCTGAGGAGCAGAGTGCAGCAAATTTCAGGGCAGAGATTAAACACTTCTAAACACTTCATTGTTCTCAGGAGGGCAGAAAAATCGCAGGTATGTTCTCAGCCTCCACTGGAAAGGGGCTGAAAAGACCAGGAATGTTTAATTTAGATAGGAAACACATAAGTGGTGGGGAGGGAAAGCACACAGGGGAATGCAGAAGGCAGGAAAACACCCAGAAAAATTTGAAATGCACCTTTACGACTGAGTTAAAACTAAAAAAAAACTCCCGAGGAAGCAGCTTTGAAAGTTACATTTTATTTTTCTGCTGCACAAATGCTGTGACAAAGTCCCTGAGCCGCTATCTCTCGGTCACACTTTGATGTGTGCAGGCGTGTAGATGACAAGATTAGGGGCAGGAGCCTTACGGGGAGCTGAGAGAGAGCTGTATCCGGGAATTCCTGCCCTCACTGGGCTCCTAATCTTCCAACATCAGTTTTCATTTCCTTGCCTTGGCCGAAAACTCGCAGGATGAAATATTTTAATGCAGTGAACTCCACTGGGAAAAAAAAAATCCCATTGCGGAGCAGAGAATCATTTATTTATGAGCCAGGTTGTGGTGGAACAACACCTGGTGTTGTGTGTGACCCTAAGGGACTTTATCTTGTTCTGGGCACCACATAAGGTGGTGAACATCATGGCTGGGAATGGCAGCGCCGGGAGAATCTGCATCCACAGCCACGGAACTGTGGTTCCGGCTGCAGAGAGAACTCAGGGTTTGGGCTTGGAGCTGCTGGAGCCAGGCCAAGGGAGGCACCAGGATGATCAGAGGGATGGAGCAGCTCTGCTGGGAGGAAAGGCTGGGAAAATTTGGATTGTTCAGCCTGGAGAAGAGACCAGGGGTGACCTCACTGTGGCCTTCCAGTGTGTGAAGGAGCCAATAAGAAATATGGAGAGAGAATATTTGCAATGAACTGGAGTGCCAGGACAAGGGGAATGGCTTCAAACTGAAAGAGGGGAAATTTAGGTTGAATATAAAGAAGAAATTCTTGGCTGTGAGGGTGGGGAGGCCCTGGCACAGGGTGCCCAGAGAAGCTGTGGCTGCCCCTGGATCCCTGGAAGTGTCCAAGGCCAGGCTGGACAGGGCTGGGAGCAGCCTGGGACAGTGGAAGGCGTCCCTGCCATGGCAGGGGGTGGGACTGGATGAACCTTAAGGTCCCTTCCCACCCAAACCATTCCATCATTCCATCATTCCTTGTCTTGGACACAGACCCAAGTATCCCCTTTTCAGCTCAGCTGATGTCTCCTCTAAGCCCTGAAGCCAAAATTATCTGCTTGGGAAATCTCTGGTTCCTTACTGAGGCCAAAGTTCCCTTTCCCAAGCTTTTCTCTGCAGCCCAGCAGGCTAAAAAAAAAAATAATTATGGTACCCTAATTATTTCTTGAACTTGGAGATCCAGAAGCACCCTCAGGATGACCCAAAGATCTGGTGGCAGCTAATCATGTCCCAGTGTCCAGAAGAGAAGCACACAAACCCCTGAGCCACATCCACAGCCCCCAGTGCCAAGGGAAGGGGGACACTCGCCCAGGTGCTGCCTGGGGACCATCCTGGGGCCACCCACCCCAAACACAGCACCTGCCCCCATGCCCTGCATTGCAGGGAGACGCCTCAGCCTCAGGGTGGTCACTTTGGGCTCTGAGATCCATCACACGAGGCTGGAGCTGCTGGAAGGGGCAGTATGTGTGCAGCACACGGCACTGGACCAAATCTGTCCTGCCTGTGGCTGGGAGGAGCAGTTCCATACTCGCTGGGCTGGACGGGGCTTGCTGGTTTGACCAATTTCATGGCAACAAAGAGCTTTGGGCCTCTGGAGTTCCTTGGCTGAGTAAAGCCTGGAAAAAAACAGATCCCAGGGACTGCAGAACTCATGGCTGGGGGAGTAAATCCAGTGTTTCCAGCTGCTGTTCCTCATGAGGGAGGGAAGACAAGCCTCTCCCACCTTTTATTTTGCCTTTATTGGCCGTAAACTGCAAGGGATGGATTTGGTAGCACTTGTAGAACCCAGCGAGACGAGTCAGGGACTAGAGAAAGACATCCCTGGGTTTTGTTCCCACAAATGTGATCATCCTCTGAAAAATGCATTCCCCGTTTGGAGAAGTGAATTAAATCCAGGCTTGTCTAATAAAGCCAAGCCTACAAAGGCTGGGTCCATTACCTGCCAGCTCTGAACGTGTTCTTTCCAAGCCCCTGCAACGCTTGGAGTGTGGGAGAGCACGCTGGATTTGCATGGACTTTGACCAAGGGGCCATATCTGGAGGTACAAATTGGACTAGGAGATAAGAACTCTCCTGAAATCTATATGCAATTAAAAGCCCAATCTTCCTCCCTATAGTGACAAGGTTATTGCTTTTATGGAGCTGAACAGAGATGAATGAGTCTATGGATTAATGGCACTAAGATTTATGACACTGTGCTTGCCCCAAATATTATGGCAGAATAGCTCTCTGGGTGAGATATTCCAGCTGAATAAATTTGATAGGATTTTTATTTGCCTTTATTACTTTTTTTTCAGCTTTGGGAGAGTTGTATTCAGAGCTTGTTAGTGCTGGGATTTGAATATTTACTGATACTCCCTTGTATATTCATGATTTATAAAAGTATTACCAGTAACAGGAGCCCCACGAAGAAAAAGTCATCAGGAAAACCAAAACCCACTGGTTTGTGTGATTGCTCCTTCATTTAATTGGCCAGTTCTTTATCGTGCTGGTTCTGGGCTTGTTTCACTCTTCCACAGAGGATAAAGCCAAAGGAGTCACTTCTGGAAGGAGAAATGAGGTGTCAGCAGCTGGTGAAGCCCATGGTAAACCCTCTGTGCTGTGCTGAGCTAAACAGTTAAAAAATTAGGAGGAGATAAATAAAAACCTCTGGGAATTTAAGGAGAGCAGTTTGGAAGGGATGGAATTACACAGCCAGGGCAGGGCAGAGGGGTGAGGACTGAGGGAAAACCATGCCCAGGGAAAACCAGAGGTGTTGGACAGGCCTTGCTCCTCCAAATCCCACCAGGATGCAAGAACAGCATCATCCATCACTTAACAAAACTTTGGGAGTTGTTCTAATCCAGGTTAGCCAGGGCTTGGAGCAACCTGGTCTAGAGAAAGACATCCCTGGGGGTGGAACAAGATGGGCTTTAAGGTCCCTTCCAAACCAAACCATCCTGGGATTTTCTGACATTGAGGAAAAGCCTCTGGGTGTTAAGCAGCGAGGACAGGGATGTGTTTTCCAGCCTACGGACTGAGCCTGACCCACCACCCCTGCAGCACCTGCAAGCCCCAGGCTGGCAGGGCACAGCAACAGCATGGATGTGGTCCCAACTTCCCATGAACACATGCCAAAACTAGAATAAAACCTCCTTTTCCACATCTCCACTCCCTCACTGGTCGGGGTCTGAGTGTCACCTTTCCCTTGGCACAAGGCTCTCAGCTATTTCTGGACTTTGCCAAACTTAGGGGAAGTTTTTCCTCCACTTTTCCAGCACCGCCTGGATTTGGTGTTTGAAGCTCACCAAGAGCACCTCAGGCAGGAAAACTGCTGGGAAAACCAACAGAAAAGTGATTCTTGCACTTGTGGGCAGCTGAATGAACCCTGGGCACGGCACCTGCCTTGGCACTGGGTTTGCCATCCTGCTTCCTGCCCTTTTCCTGCCTGTTTGCTCCTTGGGGCAGGAATTTGTTTTCCCATTAGTTTTGGACAGTGAGAGCATCAGCACCAGTGCCCAGCCCAGGTTTCCTGTCACCCCCTCCCAAGAGCAAATTCTCACTGGCACCTGGAAATTTTTCCAGGTAAAAAGGGTTTTTCTGCCTATTTGTGAACAGTTGTGTGGAAAACACCTTTTTTTTCGGAGAATTTAAGTTCATTCCCCTTGTTCTGCTCAGGCCCACTTGGGTGTGTCCTGCTTCCTAAAACCCACCTGGAAATGTGGGAAATAGGGAGGGGTGAGAGTCTGAACCAAGAGTGGAGTGGGTTGGAAAAGAGGAGTGCCAGTTTTCCTCTTACATCTTCCCAAATTTCACACTTTGAGGAGACCAAGATCATAAATGCACTGCTAGAAATGTCCAAAATACAGAGAGAATTAGGAAAATTAACTGAATTTACACAGATGAGCTCTAGAAGGGGAGTCAGGCTGATGTGGTCACGTCCACAGGGTGAAGAGTCATCCTTGGGGCTGGATTTCCCACCAGTTCCAGAAGGAAAGGAGGGGGCTGGGTTCTCTGTCCAAGTGAATTCAGGCCAGGTTCCTCCTGCAGAAGAAACTGAGCCTTTTCCCATCACCTTCTGGAGCTCTGGCCGAGAGGAGAGTGAGGAAAGAGGAGAAAGAGGAAAATGAGAAGGAAAGCTGCTAAAGAATCCAAAAGCCACACACGAGCGTGTCCAGTGTGGAGAGCTGCCCGTCCTCAGCCTGTGGGATGCCACATCCCGTGGGAAGGGGGCCGTGCCTGTGCCCTCAGGATGTCCAGGCAGAGCTGCTGAGGCTCCACAGCTCCCGGCACCGCCAGCCCCTGGCATTGCTCACGTGTGTGATGAGGGGAAAGGAGAAATCCCACCTAGGAAATGTCGCTTATCCTCCCCGGTGACTGACCAGGCAAGTCCCAAACCTTGGGAGAGTCCCAGCATTGAGGTTTTCCCACAAGTGAGCCCAGGAGCGGCCCTGGGGGCTGCGCAGCGGCTGCTGCTCTTTCCTGGTCCTGTGGCACCATCCAGCGGCTGCTGGCAGAGCGCTGCCACCTCCCTGTCCCCACCGCGTGTCCCCTCCCCGGCACCACCGATCCTCAGGGGAGGGCTCCAGGGCACTGCTGCCACCTGCAACCGGGAGAGGAGCACGGAGAGAGCCAAAGGGGGACAAACCCACCTTGGCACCCCGAGCTTCTCTTCTGAGAATCAACAGCGATTTCTTCCTCATTTCCTGCGAAAATGAGAGCCAAGGGGGCCAAACACCATGGTTGCATCAGGACTCCACACAGGAGACCCTTCCTCTGCTTCCATGGTTTGGAAATTGTCCCCAAATCATCATTTTTATTTTGAATTTGCCATGTTTCATTTTCACTTTTCATGCCAAAATTTCATTTTTATTGCAATAAGGAAGATTAAATCTTCCCAGTGTTTGTGCCAGGCCTTCCTTGGGTAATATCTTTGCAAATCTTTTTTTTCTGTGCAAGGAGCAATTTGATTCTGACACTGCCACCACTTTACCTACACCAGCTCTCCCCATAAATTGAGGTTATGTTTAATCCTCTCTTAGTAATTCCATAATTTCACCATTGCTTCACTCCAATTATCTCTGGATTTGTTCCAGAGAGCTTTTCTGAAGCCGATTCTCTGGCAGTTACTCTTTTGCTCCCAATTCCAGGAATACTGTTTTTTTTTTCAAACATTAGGGAAAGGACAGATGTGTGCAGCTGGATGAAGGGCCAAGGGCCACATCTGCTGCTGCAGTTCTGAATTCCCTGTGCCCAAATTATTCCCCGTGGCCCTGCTGATGGGCAGGAGCTGGGAAGAAGGTACCACTTGACCTTTTTATGATTTTAATGTAAACAATGTCCAAAAGCATCCCTGTGGGTTTGCACGGGATACCTGGAGTTTCCTGGCTGGCTTTGGTCCTTGCTGAACTCACACAGTGGGAAGAGTTTTCCTCACCAGGTGATCTCCACACTCCAGGGGCTTCTCCTGTGTGGATGTGGCTTTGATCCAGTCCCACATTCCCCACAGACATGGACAGGCCCATGACACCCACTGACTGCACACAGCTGGCTGCTGGAATCTCCAAAATTCCCACTTGTGCCTTGTCTTGGTTTGGTATTGTTTTGCTTGAGTTTAAAACCTTCCCCCTGAGCTTAAAACCTCCCTTTGAGTTTAAATCCTACTCCTCTTGCTCCTGGAGCAAGCAATTCACTCCTCTTCCTCACCTGCTCTTGAGCTCCTCTTCTTCTCTGCTGCCACCTGATTCTCACCCCAAGTTGTTCCTTATCTGCATTTCTGCAGAGTTTCTCCAAGTTTTTACTTTATGCCTGAATTACTTTTGCTTCCAAACCCCAAGACAATTCCTTCATCCCCTCGCCAAGGTTCTGGGAGGGGAACAAGGAGCCAAACCACAGTGGGAAATTCCACATTTGCCCCCAGCACACAGGGTGGGTACAAACCCTTGGGTCACACTTGGCTGAGTTGTTTGAGTCATCCCACACGGGCAGGGAGCCCCCAGGAAAATCCTTTCCCGAACAAATCCTTCTGGAGTGTCACATCTCCCACCACTGCACAGCTTCCAAAGGGCAGCACTTGGAACACTCAAGACTAAGAGGATCTGGTGGGACTCCCTTCCATCATGGGACATGTCTCTGATGGGAGTTTCTGGCTTTGGAGGTCTGGACGGTTCTCCAGGGAGTCCTGGCAGGGCTGTGGAGTGGGCGCTGCTCCAAGGAGCAGCTTTGGGGATCAGCAAGGACTCAGCTCTACTGCAGCTGGTGTCCCCACGGCTGTGACCCTCCCAGGGACTGGGGGACTTTGCCATTTGAGCTGGGAGAGAGCAAGGAAATGCCCATGTCTGTCGCTGTTGAACCGATAGCGGAGCGAAGGGACACACGAGTCTTGAGAGAATGTTGAGTGGATTTATTTAATTAATAACAGATTTATATACACGTGAGGAGGCTATTCAGATTGGTTGAGATTCATCCACCCCCCTGGGACTGATTGGGCCCAGGCTCTGACCGCCTGTTTCCAAAAGCCACTCTCAGTAACATGGAACTCATCTTATATTTAGTAAACTTCAGTAGAAGAAGAAAAGAATTCCCGTGGGAAAGAGTCTCTGCTGTCACCCATGCCCTGCTAGGCCTGTGGGCCCACCCAGCATGAGGTTATATAGGAAAAGGGGGGGGAAGGGATTTGCAAGCACTGCCAGAGCTGTGTTTTGCCTTGCTGGGGCTTTGGGAGCGGCCAGGGTTTTTTCTGATTATTGCAGGGCAGCCCACACGGGGTCAATGTGCAGAGAGCAGCTGAAGAGACTTGCACCAGCCCAAATACCCTTTTCTGTGGCATTTTTGGGGGCATTTCTGGGGCACCGCCCACTGGGTCAAGGCACAGCATCCCATGGCCATGGATGCAGGTGTCCCAGTCCGTGTGTTTAGAGGGCATGAAGTCCCTTCAGCTGGGATGCGGGAGAGCTGTGGAGGCAAAGTTCTGCTGGGCCTCTTGCACTGCCTGACTTTCCCCATCCCTGCTGGACCAGCTCATCCCTCAGGTGGAGGAGAGCAGGAATTTCTCATCCTTGGGCGGCTGCTGATGCCTCCCCAGAGCCTCTTGCAGGTCCAGGTGGAGATTCCCTTCACAACCTGAGGCAGAGCAGCCTGGCATTGCCCTCCCCCAGGACAAGGCACAAGCCCTCAGCAGCACCACCCATCTCTCAGAGCATCCTTCAAGCTCCAAGCCCCACCCAAACCCCATCCCTGCACCCACTGTTTTCCCAGTTACTCCTATCCCAAGATACAGCCCACGTTTGCTTTGGGGAATGAATGACTGCTGAAGAGCCAATCGGTTCTTTTGGGAATTTTCAGGGTACATGCAGCATTTCCTCTTGGGAGGTATTTACAGCTCGAGGGGGTTTTGTGACCAGGAATGTCCTGGAGATGTAAAACATGAGAAGTGAAGGGCGCTGTGGGCCTGGCAAATTACGTGCCAGGGAAAGGGGGATGTGCCATGCACTGAATGCTCCTTAAAAACCCTTCCAGGAAACACTCATGGAAAAATCACGGAGTCACTGCTTTTCCTTTGTGCTTTGGGCACCCAGAGCAGAAGTGCTGCCCTGGCCTGAGGCACGGACGGGTGGAGCACCCCGGGCTGCCCGTGCGGCTGCAGCAGCTCCGGGCGGTGCCGGGCGGTGGTGTTGGACCTGCGGCAGCTCGGCACCGCTGCAGCGAGCGCTGCTTGGTGTACTCGGCATGAAGAGGGCTCGGACAGCCAAAGTGCCCCTGAAATCCCCGTGCCAGGGGCTGCCGTGCCCTCACGCACCCTCCTCCCCTCAGGGAGAGGGAGCCCCGGCTGATTTAGCACAGGAAAGGCTGTCGGAGAGATCCTAAAAAGCAGCCTCAGAGGTGGGAGCAGGGAAGTTTATTCCCTGTGTGACCCTGTGGTTCTGCCTCCACCATCCCATCTGACTCTCAGAGGGGGATTTTTCCAGATGGGTGAGGTTTTGCTGCTGTTTTGGTTGTCTCCCCCCATACAAACATCTGTTTGGAGCAGTTGTTTTGTCGCTGCAGCAGCTCAGGGCTGGTGGCACTGGAAAGACAGACTTACACCGGCTCCCCCAGGCTCTCCAGCTTTTCCTCCAGGATGGGCTGGGACTGCTCCAGGAGATTTGGGTTTCCCTGCAGAGCCTGCAGCAGCTTCCCTGCTGGGGTGGGCTCTTCCCAGTCTGAGGTGGGTGCTGGTACCAGTACAGTGGGGCCTGGGGAGGGGCTGAGGAGGGGTTGGGGGGCCCCTGCTCCTCCTGGGTGGGTCCCAGCTGTCCCAGAGCAAGGAACTGGTTGCTCTCACAGCCCACATCCCTCTACAAAGGAGCAACTTCCTCCCCTAATTTGATTAATTCCTGCCCACAGCTTTTCCAAAACTCCAGCCTGGGGCAGCTTTCCCAGGGAAGTGCTGGCAGCAGGGCTGCTCATGGAGCTGAGGGGAGCAGGGAATTCACCCCCGCTGTGCCCTCAGCAGCTCTGCCCGTCACCCCCTTCCCCACCCACACAACCCCCGAGCCCAACACTGGCTCCATCCTGGTGCTCTTGGGACAGGGATGGTGCCAGCTCTGGTTCCCACCTTCATCTCCACCATTTTGGGCACCTCCTGGGTCCCTGCAGGCAAAAGAGGTTAAAAAGGAGCCGTGGCCCCAGTGTGAATCCAGTCCTGATCAACAGAGGGTTTTCCTGTATGGAAAGCATGGACACACCCGGCCCTTTGGGGATGGCTTCAGCCCCTGGAGAACAACCTCTGACCTCAAAGCTGCTGGCTGGAGGATGTCAAAGGGGTCACAATGCCCCCCTTGGGTATTTGCCAACAGCTGGCTCTGGTTTAGGACTGGTTTTATTTTCTGCTGGCTTTAGGGAGCAGAAATCTCCCATTTCCTTCCCCTGGACTGCAGTGAAGGATCCACAGCATGCCCAAGGTCCTTGTTTTTGTGCAAATAACCATTAGCATTGTTTTAAGGAGGCAAGGTCACCCCCTTGCTGTGAAACTTGATGGAAGTCTCACAGAAATCTCATTCCTTTGGGATCTGGCTGTGATGCAAAACCCGCCCAAGGGACAGCCTTGGTTTGTGAGTTGTGCTGGCAGTGGAGGCACTGGAAGTGTCCAGTCCATGGCTCATGTGAGGGAAGGCACAGCCAGCTCCCTGAGGGGCCTCCAGGGCTGTCAGAGAGGGAGACAGAGAAGAGATTGTGCTCTGAAGAGCTGGAAGTTATGGGAAATGTATCAACGTCGAAATTGATTCACTTCAAAATACCACCATTACCTTCAGCTTTGTTTGCTGAGAGCAGTTGTATCTGTCAGGAAATAGACTGGGCATCAAAGATCATTTTTTGGTAATTTTTGGCAATTTTTCCTCTCTCTGCAGAATATTATTATGAATTGCATTCAAAACCAGAGCAGAAAACAGCAAATTGAGCTCAGAGCTTCCCCAAGAGCTGTGTCCTTTCAGCTGATGGTACCTAGGAGGGGCTGGCTCAGGGCCCTTCCTTCCCACAACAAGAGCACCAGGCCATCAGATGCCCCCCTGTCACACCCCAGGTGCCACTTGGATCTGATGACAAGGAAAAGATGCTCCAGCCTGAAATGTAAAGTGTAGCTCTGAGGGATGACACCCCAGTGGGTGACTGGGGCTGATGATATTCATGTGATGCTTTGTCGCTGTTGAGCCGATGTTGGAACAAAGGGGCACACGAGATGAGATTGCCGAGAAAAGGGAATTATTTATTTAAATACAGCTTTTATATACAAAATGAGCGCTCACTGGGATTGGCCACCTCCGTTCAGCCCCTGGGGCTGATTGGCCACAGGCATCGACCGCCTGTTCCCAAAGCAGCTCTGTACACCTTATCTTGTGCTTACAATAAACAGAATAATTTCTTGTGGGAAAGAGAGTCTGTGCTGTCACAATGCTTTGTGTTTAACGAGTGCCAAATGGAGTAAAACGTCACAGAATGGGCTTGAAATGGGGCTTGAAATTAGGCTTAGTCTAAGTTCAGCAAATATTTTAAGGCTGCTTAAACATCTGCTTAAATGTTCTTAATGAGCCGAGGGTCTTCTTTTCCTGGGAGTTTGTGGCCTCGGGCTGCTGCCCAGGATGGGAGCTGAGGGCATCCATCTCCCAATGGACAAGGTCCATAAGTGCCTGATGGTCCTGGAATGGGGTGGCACAGAATGTCCTGTTCTCCGTCTTCACCTAAATGAGGTGAAAAAGGAATGAGAAGACAGGAACATGGTAAAAAAGGGTTTGGAGCCACTTCTTCCCCTCACCAGTCAGGGAAGCTCTGTGGGTTTTTATTCATCATTAGGATGTCCTCCAAAGGCCAGAAGATGTGCCACTGGATAAAATTCTGCTGGTGACAATCTTGGGTCTTCTCACTGGCCATGACAGGACACAACTTTGGTAATTTCTGCTGCTATTTCCCTTGATAATTTAATAATGGAATCCCAGAACAGTTTGGGTTGGAAGGACCTTAAAGACCATCCCATTCCACCCCCTGCCATGGGCAGGGACACCTCCCACTGTCCCAGGGTGCTCCAAGCTCCAAGCTCCAACCCTGTAGGTTTCTTGTGGCCATGGGCACTGTCTCATCCATGCTCAGAGAGTAGGTTTGGATGGGATATTGAGAAGAAATTCCTCCCTGTGAGGGTGGGGAGGCCCTGGCACAGGGTGCCCAGAGAAGCTGTGGCTGCCCCTGGATCCCTGGAAGTGTCCCAGGCCAGTCTGGACAGGGCTTGGAGCAGTCTGGGACAGTGGAAGGTGCCCTGAGCTGAGAGCAGGCATCTACAAAGCAGATGCTCCAGAAGGTGTCAGGATGTGGGTCCTTCTCTATCCACAGGCTTGTCCTGGAGGGCACACGGGTGAGGACACAGGCACTGCCCACCTGTGCCACCCTCTCCTCCCGCCGGCTTTGGCTCAGCACCGCCACCCTGACTCCTCACTGTCACTGTCCCCCAGTGTCCCCAGGCTGGGCTCCACCACCTCTCTGCCTGCAGCTCCTGCACTTTCTGCTCTGGGAAGAGGAAGAAGCCGTGTGTGCCACAGGGGCCCAGCTTTGGACAGCCAGCTCTTCCCACCCCAAACCCCTGTGTGCCCCAGAGCACTGGAAGGAGCCCCCTCTGGGCTGCCAGCCTGTGACTGCCCCTGGGCCGCTGGAGCAGCAGGTTGGGACATCCTGTCCTGCTTTGGGGAGCCTGTGGGGTGCTGCTCCCCGCCCTGTCCTGCTTTGGGGAGCCTGTGGGGAGCTGCTCCCCATCCACGGTGCAGCTTCTGCTGGCCACGGCCTTGAGTGCTGTGAGGAGGAGCTGCCTCAGGCCCTCCATCCCTTCACGCAGCTTCATCCTCTCCTCCTGCCACCTGCCAAATCCCTCCTGCTCTCCTGCCCTAGCTGGCGAGCTCTCTGTTTCCCAAAGGCAGTGGAAAGTTGGGACAGGAGGGGTTTCAGCTGCAAAGCAAAAGCACCAAGGGCACCAAGGGTGCTCCTCACACCCATCCTGAATTCCATTGCTCCTCCCCAAAGTTTTTCAAGCAGGCAGCAGTGCCCTCACCCTGGACCTGCTCCCTCCTCTTCTCTTCCCTCTCCGCTTCCAGCTATCTCCCTCAGCTTTGGCTCCAGCTCCTCCATCTCCTCCTCCTTTTGCTCCACCTGCTTCTTCTTCTGCCTCTCTGAAAGCTCAGGGAAGCAGAGGGGCCGTGAGTGGTGGTGCCACCTGCCAACTCCTGCTGGGATTTTGGGATTGCTGGGATTTTGGGATTACTGGGATTACTGGGATTTTGCTTTGGGTGGGGTGGGAGATCCTCACTAAAGCACCAAGCAAAGCCACTGCAGGGTTTCAGGGTGGAGAAGCAGGTAGGTGAGCTGCAGGAAAAGCCAGGACAGATGTGGCCATGTGGCCTCTGATTATTTTATTGACTTATTTATTGCAAATTTGAAGAGATTGGTGGCTCATGGAGCAGCGTGGCATTGCCCTCTGTGGCATCCCAGGTGCCCTGATTGGATCCAAGTGCAGCAGGGGAAATGCCTCTGGAACAAAGCTCAGTCTGTTGATTTGCTGGGGTTGAAACCTGCCAGCAAAGAGCAAAATCAGCTTTGTTATCTGCCAAGTTCAAGTGCTGGGCACAGGGGAAGATGTGATAAGGATCCAGAGCTCCCATACCTGCAGCTTTCAAAGTCTCAATTCCTTGCCGAAAAAGGACCATGGGGAAGGTGAACCTTCTCCCACTCCAACAAAACCTTCTCCCAAACTCCCCAACCCACCTCCATCCCCACAGTCTCACGGAGTCTTTGTGTGGAGAAGATCCTTGGGGAAACTGAGGAGCTGTAAGTACCCCTGAGGACCACGTGTCCTACCTGTGAGGGAACGTCCTTCCCTTGAGGGAAAGGCAGCAGGCAGAGAGAATTCAGCCAGAAATGTGGAAGACAAAAGTGATTAAAAGTTGTGGTCCATCTGTTTTCCAGCATCTCCATCCCAACCTGCTTGCGAAAGTGAGGGTGAGAAATTGTCTCAGATCTCACCTGGCTCGGTGGCCTCTGGGCTGGCACTGCACGTGGGCGGGCAGGAAGAAGCCGTTCATGAAGCATTTGTGGCAGAAGTGGCACTGGAGAGGAGGGAAAAGTCAGCAGAAGGACATGGATCTGCAGGAAGGGACATTCCCCGTGTCCCCAGCGAAGCAGGCAGGGCTTTGGTGCTTTAAAGCAAGAGGGGAGATCTCCAAAGAAAGACATGGATGTGTTGGGAGGATGGAGATGGAGGAGGTCAGGAGCTGCTTCTGTCTGAAACCAGTGGGGAAGGCAGAGGCCAGGATGGGCCAGGAATGGTGCTCAGGGAAAAATGCTGTTTTTCCAACGGAGCAGGGAATGAGGCGACCAGAGCTTCAGTGAGGTCCTGGTTATAATGGGGTCCCATGCTTCAGGGGTGCCTGGGCTGAATGAACATAAATGATCTGGTTTGGGTGGATTTCCTCTCCAGGAGGGAAGGAGGGAGTTGATTTGGTGATGGGGCAGAAGTACATCCAGGAGACTTCCTGATGGGAAGGTGGGGAAAGATAATTGTCATCAAATCCAGGAGCATCCAGAAGCCTTTCACTGCTCTGGAGGATGCTGAAATTCTCCGTGGGATGAGATATCCACCAGGACACAGGGATCACGTGTATTCCCTTTACAGACCCCATCTCACACAGCTCTGACCACCTGCAGCTGGCACCTCCTGAAAACATGGGTTTTCCCAGGGGCTGGCAGGGAATTTGCCATCTCCATGAAGGTGAGGAGCCAGCAGCAGGGCTGGCTGGCACCTTTCCTGGGACCAGTGTATGGGATACACAGGCAGGATGCAGCAACAAGAGCTCTGCCCAGGGGTGTTTTACATGCTCCCACCACACACCTTGCTGGGGCCAGCTGCAGGAAGAGCTGCTGGGTGAAAATCAGCTTCTTTCACCTCCTGCTCTCCTCCTTTTCCCTCTGGAGCTGTGCTGCTCCATCCCTGCTGCCCTGGGGACATCCCTCAGGCATGGCCAGGCTGGTGCCTGGCACTCCTGGCAGTGCTGCAGGTTCTGGAGCTCCGGACTCTGCTCAGGACCTGCTCCAGCAGCTTCCCTATCTCCTCCAGACCCTTCCCAAATGCAGCCAGCACCTCCTGCTCTTTCCCAGCTTCTCCTGGGATTCACAGGGGTGGGCACAAGAGACATGTCCAGTGTCAGGCTTTTGGCAAGGTTGGCTGTGCTTGGTGCCCTGCTCTGCTCCAAGTCCTGGCAGGATATCTCCTGTCCTGGCAGGATTCCTCCCCTCCTGTCAGGCAGGAGAGAAAAATGGGATGGGGTTGGACTCATCTGTAGAGGAGCCACCACATAACAGAAGAGCCTGGGAAATGCCTCTTCCCTGAGCTCACCTCTGAAGGGATTTTGAGTGGTGAAGTCTCCCAGCTCCACCCATCCCCTCATGGACACTCCCAGAGAACTGAGTCATGGGGAAGAAAAGGCAAATCCTCACTTGTTGCCAGAGAGAAACTGGAGAGGAGAGATGAGGATGGGAGCAGAACGAGGAGCGTGGGTGGTCAAAAGGAGCGAGGAGCAATTGAGGCTGTCCGGAGCCGTGTGGCAAACAGGGAGGACTTTCAGGGCTGGAACGCTCCTGCCCTGCATCCCCTCAGCGCTGGGAGGTCAAAGTCACGGAGGAAAATCCATGGGCAGGAAAACCCTGCTCTAACAGAGGGTGGAGCAAAGCTCAACCGGAGTGGACGGCACCAGAGTGTGAAACCCATGGCTGGGGCTGAGCCATGAGAGTGTCACCCTGGGGAAGGGAGAGGGAAAATATTCCCCCATATCCCATTCCTGCTCCAACAATCACCAGCACTTGGCTTGGCACCACCTGGCCTTCCACTGGCGTGACTTTGGAGGAACACAGGGCAGGAAGGAGACCAGAGCCCCTTGTCTGAACACAGGAACACATGAACCCTGTGTGCAGAGAGCTCCCTGCTCCTGCCCAATCCCAAATTCCAAGCTGCAGCCGACTCAGCAGCTGCTGTGTTTGCAGGAGATAGCATTGTGCACATGGCAAACATTGGATGACGGAGACCGATCCCCACCTTTCTGCTCCCGAGTTGAAACCAGCTGTTCGGAGAGACTTGGGAGGGAGCTGCAAGCTGGGCTTCTCTTTAGGGAATTGGGTGGCTTGGCGTTATCCTGGGAAAGGGAATAACTGGAAGGGGATTGCTCACTGGCAGCCCTGTTGGGATTAAATGGGATTTTTGCACAGCTGGACATGGGTGACCACTTCATATCAGTCAGTACCATTTATTTAAAAGGGATTTGGGAACCCTGGAGGGCCTTCCTTGGTGTCTCAACATCCCCTTTCCAGGCACACTTTCTACAGTCAGGACTGGCCTAGGAGTATGGGACAGCACAACCCCTTCCTGGCAAAAGCCAAAGCAAAAGTGTGGGAGCACAAACCTTTGGAAAATGTGACTCATTTTTCAGGGAGAAGCGAGCTCAAGGGAGTGGTGGTTTATGAATTCTTTATTTTCACTCGTACTAAAGTCCCTCTCAAAAACGTAGGGTGCAAAGTCCATGTGAGGAAAACACCAGGAAAAGACGCTGGTTTGGGCTTCTCTTCTTTTGCCCTGGAGTCTCCAGTCCAAGGCCTGTTGTGCTTCCAACTTTTCTGATGTGGGAAGCTGCCGGTAGTGCCCAGAGAAGCAGAGACAACATTCCTCCTGGGAGGCCAAGCCTCTCTTTTGGAACTTTTCCCTTGCAGAAGCTCACTGTAAGGCTCAAAGTCTGTCGGATTCGGGAAGGTTTGGTTCATGAGCACCTATCAGGAAACAGAACAGAGGCAAAGGCGCCCTTGGAGGCTACGTCCAATGGATACCCACCACCACTGTCAGCATCCCAAGGGAACAGGGATGGTGCTTATGGAAAGTTCATTCTTTCTCCCACAAAGCTGGATACTGATAGAATGGGGATTGTGTTTGGCTGGAAGGATCACCCCTCTCCTCCTTGCTCCATGTCCTCAGGGCCTGGGACATCCCTGTGCTTGGCATTCTGGATCAGGTCCTCGTAGGTGGTGGGGCAATAGGTTTTGTAGAGTTTCTCGGCCAGGGTGTTGCTGCCGGCCACCACCACCTTGCGGTTGCGGTTCATGAAGTTCCACAGGTGCAGCGCATAGGAGTGGTTGAAATTGGGGCTTTTATCCCACACCTGGTAGTACCGGCTCCAGGCTGGGTATGGGATGGGGTAGAAACGCTGGGGGTTGAGGAAAGAGATGTTCTGACAGCTGTGGTCCTCAGTGCCTTGGAAATCCGTGAGGTTGCAGAGGGTTTTGAGCATCCTCGTCATCAAAAAGGGGCCCTGGTTGCCCCAGATGTTGCCATTGTACTTGAGAACGAAGTTCTCCATGCAGTCCCAGACGAACTTGTGGCGGGCGGGGAAGCCGAAGATCCCGTTGCTGGAGAAGCGCGACTTCTGCGCTGCCAGGAAGCTCTCCTGGGGGATGGGCCGGATGGAGATGACATCCGTGTCCATGTAGATGCCCCCGTACTTCCAGATGAGCGCCAGTCTGCTGGCATCCGAGCTGACGTGCACCCAGTTTTTCTCCTGCTCCGGGACCACCTGCCGAGGGGGAAAGGTGAGATGTGATGCCACAGACAGGGAATGAATCCAATTCACGGGGCTGCAAATGGCACCATGAACCTGCACCTGCACGGCTGCAAATGTCACCGACAGCCTTTGCTGCCTCCAGCCATCCGATTTTATTGGGATAGCATAAGGAGCTGGAGCAGAACAACAGCTTTGTTAGCTTTAGGAATGCAGGAGCATTTCCCAGCTGGTTTGATGGCACCTACGGCGTTAACCCAATGCCACCATGAGTCATTCCCTGCTATTTCAGTGGGACACAACCCACTTAACACACTCCAAGATCCCTCCCAGCTCTTTGAACCAGGCTGGAGGCTTTTCATTGGCATTTGTAGTAATTTTTTCTTGGGAAGAAGAAAGAGTTCGGAGGAAATTTGCCTGCCCTGCCCAAGCAATTTGACCAAAGCTACTTGTGGGCAGTTGGCCAGGAACTTTTTCCAGGGTGGAGCTCACCAGATCCCACCTTGGCGCTGTGCATTGCTGCTATAGAACCTGCAATCTCTCCCCTATCTCTTATCTCCCGTGGGCTCCGTCAGAGTGAGGCAGCTCTATCAAGTGCTCAGGCAGCACATTTTGTTCAACCAGCTTCTGTTGGGGAAGATTATTACGGGTGTTTTCTCAAAACACGTCTGCAATCTATTTTTACCAATGTTTCCTTTGCCAAAAAATCTGGTTCTCCAGATAAGGGGGAAAACACCGATCGTGTATTCCATAAACAGAGAGATGAATACATGGCAGGACACAGCCAAAATTAATCTATTCCCAACTAAAACAATAAAAGTCACTAATTTCACACAGTCCTGTGTTCCTCATTCCTTTTAAAGCCTTTCCCCACCCCTATTTATAACTATTTTCCTGGTTTTCCATTGTTTTAACACTCACCTGGTTGTACCACTGGAGCAGAGGGGTCTCCTGGAAGACGGTTTCCATCTGGAGAGGGAAAATGAAGACATTCTTCATGGAAGACAAGAGGGAGAAGGCTGCGTAGCTGGTGTTCAGGTCCAAGGCCGTCTCATTGGTGAGGCCCCTCATGAAGAGGATGATGGGCCTGTCCTGATAAATCCGGGCAGCGGATTCCACAGAGCACGACACCAGCGGGGGCGGCTCCAGGCGCTCCGTCGTCTCCAGGAAAATGATGCTTTTGCCAAGGTTCAGCACCTGCTCAGGTGTCAGGTACTGCTGGGCCATGGGCAAGTAGGAGAAGACGCAGCCGGACAAGAGGGAGATCTCGTACAAAATGCCTGAGACAAAGCAGAAACAGAGGCATATCTGGATTTTCCTCAACATTCTTGCTTTCCTGGAGCTTTTGGGGGCATGCCTCCGACATGGATGCTGAGGAGAGACACAGAACAGCAAAAGGAGGAGCCAGTTATTACTCAGCAGAACTGGGAGATGGAGGGACGTGGCTTTGGACAGTGTAAGGTGAAGGCAGTTTGGTGACAAACCTGGTGACAATCCCTCTGCAGGGTACAGAGGGCTCTTCCCCCTGGGATGAAGATCTGGGGTCCCACCTCCTTGGGCCCAGCCAGGCAGGTGGAACCAGGAGAGGTTTTGGAGAAGGGATGGGCAGTACCCATGGTACAGCCGTGTCCCATGGTACAGGCATGGGCGTGGCAGAGAGGGGAGGACCCAGGGAGAGCAAGGTGAGAAGGGTCACCATGCCAAGGCAAGGAGCCCCGAGCCCATCCCCGGGGCAGGCTGGTGTGTGGAAGCTGTTCCCAAGCACTGCAGTGCCATTCCAACACGCGCTTGTCCCAGGGAATCTGTGGAGTCAAATGTGCCCATGGAATGAAGTGTCCAAGGGAGCTGTGAGTGTCACAGGGGGAAGGTTGTGATTACAGCTTGGGGTGTGTCACCCAGAGTTAAAACATCAGCATGCCAACGGCATCCATCCCTTGTGCTCACACTTCAACCCTGAGGGATGTGAGGGATTTGTGTCCCACAGGGACGGAGTCTTGTGATGGACCAGAGAGAAGCAGATGAGGATGGAAGGTGGATGGTTTCATACACAGAAGGAATTAGGACCTACCCGGATTATAGTCCTGACAAATCTACATTTCCAGCTCTTTTTCTTGCTCTGGTGGTGACAGCCGGACTCCTGCAAAGCCCAGCTCCCTGGTGAGGACACCCAAACTGTCTGGAGCATGCAAAGCGATTTCTGGAGGTAGGAGAATGGTGCACAGGGGAAAACCAGCTCTGCTGCTGGCTCAGTCTCAGTCCCAGAAAAGGTTTGGGTGCCACCTAAAAGGACAAAAAAGGGACACATTTGGTGAGACCCATCTTGTGTCTGGCACAGCTCGCCCCTCCTGGTCCCACCAGGACACGAGGCCACACAGACGGGGAGTTCCTGCAGGTGAAAGGCAGGAGGGAATCGGATCTGCACTGCACTGGCTGGTGGCACAAGGAAATTCCCTTCTGAAATGCCACCTGCTTGCACTTGAGTAGCTCTGCAGGGACCAGGAGGCAGGGTCCAGCAGACAGGACACACCTGGAACCACAACCCAGTGTCCCAGTGGCCCTGAAAGTGTCCAGAGCTTGATTGATTGACGGGAACAGGAGGAAACACAGCTCTGTGTGCTGGGATAATTAATGAGCCGCATTCCATGTCACCCTTCCAGAATACAGATAAGTCCCGAGTGGAGCAAACCCCATGGAAATTCCCCGCCAGCACTGAGCTTGCACTTGGAGCTGTGGCAGCTCCCGATCCATTTCTCAGAGCTGGGTCTCATCAAATTAAATATTAAAGCAGTGACAGTTCCCATCAGTGCTGCTTCCCGCGCTGCATAACAGATTTTGTTGTTTTCCATTCCAACTGTACAGGGTTTCTCATCACATCCCAGGTTCCCAGGGCAGCACAGGATTTTGGGAAGAAATTCGTCCCTGTGAGGGTGGTGAGGCCCTGGCACAGGTTGCCCCAAAAAGTTGTGGCTGCCCCATCCCTGGAAGTGTCCAAAGCCAGGTTGGAGCACCCTGGGATAGTGGAAGGTGTCCCTGCCCATAGCAGGGGTGGGACTGGATGAGCTTTAAGTTCCCCTCCAACCAAAACCTTTCTGGAATTCCATACAATCTACGTTAATTTTTCTGATCTCATTCCCAGTTTCTCTCGTTGTCCCAGCACTCTGCTGTGAGTGGCAGCACCCGGGGCCTCCCTGCAGATACGGAATTTGAATGGAAGACAGGGAATGCAGAGCAAACAGCCGCGGTTTGGAAAAGCCATGTTCCCAAGCCTGCAGATAAAGCAGCCTGTGCTGCCCTGTGCTGCTCAGGTGGAACCCCTTGCCCACTGCCCAGCCTAGACCCACAGAGCTCAGGAGATACCAGCACTGACATTAAAATAAACTACAGTGCTCAATCTCCAAATTCCCTCCCGCCTTTCCCACCTGCCTCGCCTTTCCCACCTGCCTCATTCTCAGACAGGTGCAGTTCACTTACTGTGGTCGTTTGAAAAGAAAACAGAAATAAAAAGTTGCTCCCTGGCAGCTCCATCACAATCTCAGCTTGGCCAGATTTTCAGGCTTCTGGTTGTTGGTTTTTTTCCAGCCCAGAATGGTTTGGGTTGGAAAGGACTTTAGAGCTCATTTTGTTCCAAAGCACTTCCACTGGGGTTCACACTCCTTAGACTCCATGGCCAGGAAATCTTGGAGGGGGGTTCCTTCCAATCTGAGCCAGGTCATCCCAGTCCTGGGGCAGGGACACCTTCCACTGTCCCAGGCTGCTCCAAGCCCCATCCAACCTGGCCTTGGACACTTCCAGGGATCCAGGGGCAGCCACAGCTTCTCTGGGCACCCTGTGCCAGGGCCTCCCCACCCTCACAGGGAGGAATTTTGTCCCAATATCCCATCTAACCTCTGTCAGTTAAAGCCATTCCCCCTGTCCTGGCACTCCATGCCCCTGTAAACAATTCCTGCTGGTGCTCCAGTGCCGACCATGGACTGGAGCCCCCGTGTTCCTTTTTAAATCTTGATGCCACTCTCCTGAAGCAGAAACCCCTGGCTTTGCTTTGATTAGAGTTGGGGCCATGAGGACATTCCCATTACTGGATTCACAATTCTCCTTTGATGGCCGACAGATCCGATGTCTCAGGTCTTTATGAGCAGCCCAGCAAAGCCGTGCTTGCAAATAGCCCTTCAAATTTAAAACAGTCCGGGAGGCATTTTACTTGCAAATTGTGGGCAGAGAATGAGGAGCTACTCCAACACCTCCCTGCTCTGTGCACGACATTGTGAAGAGAAACACGAATCTTCATCGGCTCATTCTGGGAAATTGTTTTGCTTGGTTGGTTTTCCAAAACCCCTGTGTGGCGAGTTATGAATTCTCATCACATTTGACCTGGAGGCTGCTGTTATCAAAATGTTCCCTTCCCTGCTCGAGTTAAAAGGACTGCGGAGCCGAATGTTAAAAATAAATCCCGGCCATTGAATAGATTACCCTGCTGAGTGGGATGATTCCGAGATGCGGCTGCTGCCTTGATGGCCCATCTTGTAAAGAGATTTCTTTTCTTGGGGCAATTTCCGTGTTTCAAGTGCAGGATGAGGACGGCTGGAAGGCTACAAGGGAGATTACTACCGGATGCCTGTGATAACTCCTCGAGGTGGCTGTGAGACACAGGTGCTGGGAACACAGCGGGATTTTGCAGTAAATGCCACCAAAGAGGGGCGATGGTCCTGCTGGGTGCTGGCCCTGCATGTCACACCCCTGGAGTCCCTGTGGTGTACAAAGAGATGTCCCCAGGACAGCCCACGGGGCATCACCGGCCCCGCAGGGACGTGGACTCAGCTTGAACAAGGACTGAAACTCCTCATTTGCTGAAAGGATTTTCTAACATAAATGAATAAATGAATAAATAAATAAATGAAATAAATAGTCCCAGCACCTGCAGCTCTCAGTTTGCCCAGCCCTTGAGCCCAGCCCTCATTTCAGTTTTAGGCTCTTCAAAGGGAGATGCACCTGCATCACAAACTGCAGTTCATGCAGCACAAGCAAATATTGCACACCTCACAGTCCTCTGGCAAACCCCACTGCCGCTGAATCCGCATTCCCACCGCTCCTGGAATCCCTCGGCATCCTCCATCCTCTTGTCTTTCCCCAGAACTGTGCCTTTCCTCTGAGAGCTGGTGGGATTTGCCTTTGGGATGCGCCCACCTCATTTCTGGGAATAACCCCAGGGCAGTCCCTGATTTCCACACAAACAGCATCTCCTGATCCTACCCCACCTTATTTTTGCATCTTTATGGGATTTGCTGGAGGAAATTACAGCTGCAATCAAGCTAGTGTACGTGCACACCCTCCAACCCCAACTTCCTCACGGATAGAACACCGGACACTTTTGGAAAGCGCTTTCCAATGGAAAACCTGTGCAAGGAATATGTCGAATTCCTGGCAAGTTAATTAATTAATGCAGCCAAGCTGATGCAAATGAAGGGGCTCCTCACTGCGCTGTGCCACACCTGCTTTCCCATTCTCCAACTCAGCAGGTTTAGGGGCAGAGCAAAACTCACCTGTGAGCTGCCAAGAGCATGCGAGGGGTGCAGGCTGTTGGGAAGCCCTGCTGGGAGGGATCCACAGGCGATGGAGAGCCCGAGGAGCTGCACTGCCTGTCCCCTGTGTCCTGCCCTGGCAGGGCTCGGAGCAGCCTCATGGCTCGCTGTGCCCCAGCTCTGCTGTTTGCATTGCCGGGATGCCGAGATAAGGCTGAGCTGAGGCTGTGCGCTCCCAGCAGTGGGCAGTGCGAGGTCCTCCGCTGGCCAAAGGTGAGTACCCTGCTCTGCCAGCGTCACAAAGGATGGGTGGGACTGGGAAAAGGCACCTTCTGGGGGTGGTTTGCAGCACATTCAGCCTTTTTTTTATCCAGATCCACACATACAGGGGCTGTTATATGGCAAAGAATGACTTTGCTGGCGTGGGGTCGGTGCTCTGGATACTTCCAAGGGAGGCAACAGCAGGGCTTCCTGCACAAACACATCCCAAATAACACCACACATTCTGAACCAGCACCTTGTCACCGAAAACTGTGGGAAAAACAAAAACCCTCCAACATTTTTGTGTTAGAGAATCAAGGCATTACTTTATTTCTGGTCAGGATGTTGTTCTGGCCAGGATGTGTAACAGAAATCATTTCATCCACACATAGCCTGGGTGTGCAAGAAATATCATTCCATGACACATGAATTGTACTAGATTTTCCCCAAACTTTATGCAATCCAAAACTCCTAGAAATCCATCGGTTGAATGTTCATTGGTCCCAAGTTGCATAGTTCTTTAGTATTTGGTTTTCTGTTGGACCCTGGGTTCTTCACCTCTGATGTTAATTAGGTGCTCACTCCTTGGTTTCCTTATCAGCCTTTTCTGGACCAAATGTTGCCAACCATGCCAGGGGGCAGCATCTGGAGTTATGGTCGTTGATGTTTGCTGATGGTCGTTGATATTTTGCTGATGCTCGTTATCTCTCTGAGTATCTTTTGGGTCACTCCCAGTCTGTTGAGGTGTTGAGTCCATCAGGCCTCACCTGGTGGAACAAAGCCTTGGAAAGAAACTTCAGTTCCCTTCCCCCGGGGGCAAAGGCAAACAAACCTGACTGAAGTTATACAACAGAAATTTTAAACTTGGTGTATTTTCCAACAGCCTGACAGACTCCTGTGCCTGCCCAGGCAAGGGGGGAGGTTCCTTGATCCCTCAGAGCCTCTACTTGTCCCCAGCAGGATGCCTTGAGGGGGACAGGAACAGGATTGGGATGACCCACCTCGGATTGGAAAGATTCCCCCAGAGCTTTCCTGGCTCTGGAGTTGAAGGGGTGTGAACTCCAGTGGCTGTCCTGGACAGCAGAACTGATAGGGAGAGGTGGAGCTGTGGCATCCAAGAGAACTCCGCAGTGCATCCCCCCGATCCAGAGCTGCCCAGCTGTCCTGTTACAATTTTAAAAGGGAGAAATGGGAAGGGTTCTTTTGATAGATTTCTCGGACAAAAATAAAGCATGAAAGCGGCAATATTATATCTGAGAAATGTTTATTGATAAAAAGGGGAAGTGTTCTTACTAACGGGATAGAAAAAAGGAGCAGAAAGGAAGAAAAAAAAAAAAAAGGAGAGGGGGAAAGGGAAAAAAACCAGGGGACAGGGACAGCTTTACCACAAAAAAACCCCCCAGTTCTTTGGCAGTGGCGGTGGGCAGATGAAGCGTGCATGCTGCATAGCTCCTATGGCAGGCTAGGCGCGATTCCCAAACAGTAGCGAACCGTGTGTCTCTGTCATTGCTGAGAAGAAGCTGTTGTAGTTCCTAGGCACATTTGTGGAGCGGTCAGGATGCAGTGGAGGCGGCAACTGCAACGCGGTGGGAAAACACGGCGGCATGGCTGAGCACAAGCAGCTGCGTGCCTGGGTGTGAGTGGCGGCCAAGGCTGCTGCAGGCGGCTGGCAGGAAACACGGCAGTGGGTGGCTGGCTACGGCCTGGCAGCCTCCCGGCTGGGTCAGCGGCTGCTGAGGCTGTGGCGGCCGGCGGGCAGCGGGAGATCAGCAATGGCGAGTGCGGGTGCTGGTGGGCTGGTTTGGGGGCGACCAAGCAGCGGGACAGCGGCGGTTTTGCTGGGTGCAGGCGGCGCGGCACCAGGTCGGAGTGATCTTGCCGAGTGGCTTTGCTGGGGTTGGTGACAGGCTACTTCAAGAGTGGCGAAGCTGGGCAAAGCAGATGCGGGCAGGAAAGCAGGGAGGAAAAAGCGAAGGTGGAGGGAGGGGGACCGAGCCGTCTCCACGGACAGGGCCCGCTCCCTCAAAACTCCAAGTGAAAACGGCTGCAGCGCGTGTTGCCGATGGCTGCTTTATGTGCTAGCACTCCTCCCACNGCACCAGGTCGGAGTGATCTTGCCGAGTGGCTTTGCTGGGGTTGGTGACAGGCTACTTCAAGAGTGGCGAAGCTGGGCAAAGCAGATGCGGGCAGGAAAGCAGGGAGGAAAAAGCGAAGGTGGAGGGAGGGGGACCGAGCCGTCTCCACGGACAGGGCCCGCTCCCTCAAAACTCCAAGTGAAAACGGCTGCAGCGCGTGTTGCCGATGGCTGCTTTATGTGCTAGCACTCCTCCCACGACCCAGCTTCCCATGCGTGAAGCCGGGCAAAGCCAGCTTCACGGGCATCCGGGTATTTTTCCCACCCCATTGGTGAGTGGGGGGAGTGGGAGCTTGCAGTTTGATCATGGAGGCTTTCTCTGCCCTGGTTGGCTGCTAGGAGAAGCCTTCCCGCGGAACAGGGCTGCAAGCTCACATGAACGGTGTGCTGAGGCAAAAACAAGGACTAAACTGGTCCCTCTCACCAGCCCACATGAGGACACCACAGCATCCAGCTGGGATGTGACCCCTGGCTCCAGCTACCCACAGCAATCAAGTTCTTTGCAGCTCTCCTCCTCCTCCTCTTTTACCTTTCTCTCCGCATTTTTGGCCAAGCTGTATATCCAGAAATGCCAGGAGAGCTAGAAGCTTCATCCAGCCAATGAGTGCTGGCAGCCCCACGTGTTGTACACACACAAACATGGCAAAACCCCCCAATTTCCACCCAAACCTCCACCTCTCTCCACCACCAGTGCTTAGAAGCCACCAAAAAACCACTCAGTGCATCCCCGCCGCAGCTTATGATGGCACCAAAAAGCTGCTCAGCTCTTCAAACCCCGCCACGAACATTCCAGGGTGTGCCCATTGGCTCTGGGCCAGCTCTGAGGCACCCCTGACCCCTCGGCAGGGTGCAATGATCCTGTCCCCGGCTACGTGATTCCTGCTGGGAGGGCTGGCGGGGGATGCGAGAGCTGCTAATGCCGCTGCAGGCAGAGCAAACAGCGCCCAGCGCTTAATCAGCTGATAAGAGCCCAGGTGACAATGCCAGGACGGTTCTAGTTCTGAGCAAAATGCCCCGGGCGATGACGTGGGTGAGGAGCCCCCGTGGCCCGGCACAGCCCTGAGTGAGGAACCCTCCCCTTCGGCAAGCACCCGCTGGGGTCCATCGTCTGCAGCAGGAAATTGGGGTGGCCAGAGGGCAGCTGCAATGCTGGGAGCTCCTCTGGGGGTGAGCACATCCATCCGGCAGATCCATGGCATCCCTGCCCGTTGGAAATGGATGATCCTCAGAGTTCCTTCCAACCCAAACCATTCTGTGGTTCCATGGTGGTCCATTCCTCCCTCCCTTCCCAGGGCACTGGGAAATGTCTGCTGAGCCTGCAGGATGCAGGAACACCAGGACAGAGATAGAAGCTGACGTTAAAAGTTCCAGCCCAGTTTTTATCTTATCCATGACTTGTAAACACCCCCTCCTGCCCCAGTTCTCCCCATTGCCCTAATGAGACTCTTGGCCTGGATTTAGGAGGAGATTTTTCCGTGGAGCTCACTCCAGCAGGAAGTTATAGCCTGGAGCAGCCTCATCCTGTCCCTTAATTCCAGATGAACTGGGGCTGATCCCTTTGTACCCCCTGGAGGCTGCCAGCTGAGCATCCCACAAGGGTTCTGCACATTCCCTGCTCCAGGTGCCACTGCCACGGCCTCACGGGAGCCCTGCCAGCCCAGCACAGCAGTTTGGGTCCCCAAAAGTCTGCTGAGGGCACAATGAGCAGGGTCATTGTCCATGGCCACAGGTGGTCCACAGCTGGGGCTTGGCCTGAGACCGCTGGGTGCTTCACACTCACACACACCAGCACTAAACACAGGGAGCAGCCAAAGCGCTGCTGCTGCTCAGCATTGCCCACTGCGGGAACCTGTTTTCCACAGAAAAATGGGAGTCTGGAGGCAAAGCCTGTGCCTGGACCTCCTGCATCTCCAAGAACTGGGTGAGGGATGGCTGAAGTCACCTCTCAGTGTCACATAAGCAGGATGAGACCCCAGCTCCCAGGGAGCAAAGTCAGGCTTTTCCTTCCCGTCTCCACATCCAACACACTCAGAGCAACCTCTGCGACTCAAACACTGCAGGAGAATCCCCAGAGCCATAGGGAAAGTGTCCCACCAGCTTTGGTCCCTGGTCTGCCTGCTCAGGTTGCATTTACTGGGACATGGATCACCAGATCATGGAATGCTTAGGGTGGGAAGGGCCACAAAACCCATCCTGCTCCACCTCCTGCCATGGGCAGGGACACATTCCACTATCCCAGGTTGCTCCAATCCCCATCCAGGCTGGCCTTGGACACTTCCAGGGATGGGGCAGTCACAGCTTCTCCTCCCAAAACAGGGGAGCATTGATGTGGCTGCCTGGGGACTGCTCTCCCTAAGCCCAGCCAGCCACTGGGCTGGACTTGGCCCCAGTATCATTCAGAAGGATGGTTCAGGAGAGGAGTCAGGACCTGAAGGCAAGAATCCCATGTAGACACTGCCATTCCCCATGAAACATATTAATATTATAATATATATTACAATAGCATTATATAATAATGTTATGTTTCTGTACACGCTCTGGCACCACCCAAACCAGCCTGGCTCAGCTTTCCCTACAAACTCTCAAATGAGGAGAGACAGTGACCAGACCCCCTTCATGTCCTCTGTTCTGAGCATCTCCCCCAACCTCTCCTTGCACACCCTCTGTAAGCATCATAATGGCCCTCCAGGAGCACCTCTCCCATGGGGAAAGGCTGGGAGAGCTGGGATTGTTCAGCCTGGAGAAGAGAAGCTCCAGGGTGACCTCACTGCGGCCTTGCAGGACCTGAAGGACCCAACAGGAAACATGGAGAGAGACAATTCCTGAAGGTCTGGAGTGCCAGGACAAGGGGGAATGGCTTCAGAGAGCAGGGTTGGATGGGATATTGGGAAGGAATTCCTCCCTGTGAGGGTGGGGAGGCCCTGGCACAGGGTGCCCAGAGAAGCTGTGGCTGCCCCTGAATCCCTGGAAGTGTCCAAGGCCAGGTGGGACAGGGCTTGGAGCACCCTGGGACAGCGGGAGGTGTCCCTGCCATGGCAGGGGGTGGGACTGGATGGGCTTTAAGGTCCCTTCCAACCCAAAGCATTCTGGAATTCCATGACCATCTTGGGTACAGAGGACCACCCTCCACACCCCCTCTCTGGTCTTCCATCCTCTTCACTGCTCTTAACTCCTGGCATTTATATCTTTAGGTATTTATTGAAAGCCTGTGTCTTTTTTTAGAGTTATGTTGATATGGTAGAAAAGTCATTTGCTCCTTTTGAGCAACAGGGAAGTTATAAATTAATGTTTTCTTAGTTATTTTCCCAAAAATCAATAGCCGTGCTTGGAAAACAATAAAACACTTAGAGCTTACATGCAGATGAACACGAAAGGAGGGAAGCTCATCTAAACAGAGTTACATTTCCCAGAGGAGAGCTGGGCAGTCGATTCACAGGGAGGCAGGGCCAGGAATGCACAGAGGGAAAAATGTCAGAGGGAGGAATGCAAGGAACTGATCTGTGCCAAATTACAGCCAGTTGTAAAGCAATATCTTTGTGCTGGTTTGGGCTGGGGCAGAGCTGATTTCCCTCAGGGGAGCTGGGATGGGGCTGTGTTTGCCATACAGAGCTGGGGCAAGAAGGAGGAAGGGAGAGATTCTTGGAGTGGTGGCATTTGCCAAGTCACCTGTCCGTGTGATGGAGCCTGGCTTTCCTGGGAATGGCTGAACACCTGCCCATGGGAAGTGGGGAATGAATTCCTTGGGTTTGTTTGCTTGTGCACAGCCCTTACTTCCCCTATTGAACTGTCATTATCTCAATGTCGCTGTTGAGCCGATGTCGAAACAGAGGCACACGAGATGAGATTGCAGAGAAAAAGGGAATTATTTATTTAAATACAGCTTTTATATACAAAATGAACACTCACTGGGATTGGCCACAGTCGTTCAGCCCCTGGGGCTGATTGGCCACAGGATCGACCGCCTGTTCCCAAAGCAGCTCTGTACACCTTATCTTGTGTTTACAATAAACAGAAAAATTTTCTTGTGGGAAGGAGAGTCTGTGCTGCCACATCTCAACCCAGGAATTTTCTCACTTTTGCCCGTCCTGTTCTCTCCCCACCTCCAGAGCAGAAGGTACTGGGTAAGCCAGGGATGCTCCTAAATCTGCCTTTGCTGCACCCGGGCTTTTTGTGCTGCTGAGTCAGAGTGCAAACACCATTAGACCTGGGAGCCTCACTGGACAAAGCCACATTTTTTTTCTCCTCCCATTAGAAACAGATCTGTTTCCCCTGAGCAGGGCCAGTGCAAATTGCCACTTTACCTGCTGCAGATTATATTTGAGCCCCTGAAACTGGGTTGTGCCAATCCTGAAGTTCCTGCAAGGTGAAAAAACCGAGAAGCTGAGCTCATCAAAAATTGGTAGGGTTTATTCTTGTGAGCAGGATGGGCCAGAGCAAAGCCTGGTTTTACTGGACCCCACAGAGCTCCTAACCCCTAAAAAAGAGAAACACCAGGAAGTGGAAAGCTCCAGATTATTGGTTGTTTTCCCTATAAGAAAAGAGTTTTTAATAACACAGCAAACATTTGTAAATAATTGCAAATACCAGACACTTGGGAAGAAATTCCTCCCTGTGAGGATGGGGAGGCCCTGGCACAGGGTGCCCAGAGAAGCTGTGGGTGCCCCTGGATCCCTGGAAGTGTCCCAGGCCAGGTTGGATGGGGCTTGGAGCAACCTGGGATAGTGGAAGGTGTCCTGCCCATGGCAGGGGCTGGAATGGGATGAGCTTTAAGGTCCCTCCTCACCCAAACCATCCTGGGATTTTGTGGGATACTGTCAGCACAGTGCCCCGAGCAGGGTGAGGTGCCCCAGGCTGATCTGCCCTCCTGGTGCTCCAAACACCCAGAGGGGTCAGGAATCAGATGCTGAGAGGTGATGGATGAACATCTGGAGCGATGGCGTCAGAAATCTCCAGAAAAAGTCCATCAGAAAATCCTGCTTGATTCCATCAGCAGCCAGCAGCGAGAGCTTTCTATATTCATGAATTCATCAGAGTCATATTTCAAAAATAATAAATGTTGTTATTATTGTTATTATTGGAATGAACTTCTCCATTATGTACTGAGTGATTGTAAGAGCTCACTGCCTCCAGCACAGGAACCACCTCAGGAATAATCCAAGCAAATGAAATTTGTGTCGTGGCTGCCATGGGGTCACGTTCGGGGGTTTGAAGTGAGGAAGGTATTAACCACAACAACAGCGACAATCACAACAGACAGAAAGTCATTATAGGGTGGTGTAAAACACTACCAGAGTGGTTTTGTCCAGGCAAGTTCAGTTTGGGGCACACGAGTCGTGCTTTTTGGGAGGTTTGTCTTGGTTTGTTGGAGCCCTGCCGGTACCCAGAGCCTCCCGCTCTCTGCTTGCTCTGCTTGTGTACAGAGGAAGGGAAGGAACACAGAGCTCAGGGAATGACTCCCAAGGATTGGGATGGAGCACGACTGGGCTGTTTGCTCCAACCCCCTTATCACAGCCCTCTGTCCCCATGGCCACCGTGTGCCTCCTTGGCTCCTGGACTTTGGAGGTGGAGCTTTCCCAGCTCCTGGGCCCCTTCCCTGCTGCTGCTTGGGTTCTTGGCCATAAAATGCTGCAAAGAGCAGAGGAGGTGAAACAACTGACCAGGAATCATGCACTTGGAAGTTGGATCTGGAGGGGATGAGTTGGGATTGATGGGGTTCCTCCAGGAAACTGGAGCCTGGGAAGTGGAGTAAAGGCAGGAGGGGCAGCCCGGGAGCACAGCCCGGTGTCCCCTGCCATCCCAGAAGGGTTTGTGGTAGAAGCAGAGTCCCTCTTCACTCTCTGTGCCCCTAAATCCCCTCCCTGGCTCCGTCAGGCTCCACCCTGACCTCCCTTTCCCCATGATCCAAGAGCTGCCATGGTGTTGTAAAATAGAAAATGGGAACAACCCAAGATTTTTCCAGGAGGCCCAGCTGAGCTGTCAGCACGTTTTGACACGAGGCCAATGAGATGGATGCCAAAAAGATGGGATCCCACCATGCCAAGAAGTAACATTTGGTTGAGCATCTGCCAAAACAAAACTAGCAGACTGCTGGGAAGGCTGCATTTTCCAAGGATTTTTTTTCAGGCATGAGGAATGGCAAGGAGGATCTCTGTGAGCATCTTTAGCTCCCCAGGCTAGGAGGGCAAGGAGCCGTGAATAGCTGGAGGGGACATTTACTCCAAATGGTAGGCAAAATTCCAACTTCTGGCCCTGGTGGGATGGCAAATTGCTCTGCTGCCACACCAGAATAATCTCAGCATATCCAGAAATCAGGATTTTCCCTTGGAATAACATGGAATCATTCGGCAAGCTGCAGGCCCTTGGTCTATCAGGACAAAGTGGATGAACATCTTCCACACTGCCTTTGTTTCAGTAATGTCATGTCTTTATCTGTAAAAAAAAAAATAATTAAAATTATATTTTGGTGGCTAAAATTCCTGGGGAACTTGGCCTCACTAACTCCTGTGTGCCCATGACATCAGAGATGGGAAAAGACCTTCCCATGAGCAACCATCTGTCTCCAGATGGTTAAAGATGAAATGAAGAAATTCTTTACAATGAGGGTAAAGAATTTTACACAGGGTACCCAGAGAAACTGTGGCTGCCCCTGGATCCCTGGAAGTGTCCAAGACCAGGTTGGATGGGGCTTGGAGCACCCTGGGACAGTGGAAGGTGTCCCTGCCCACAGCAAGGGATGGGATGGGATGAGTTTTAAGGTCCATTCCAACCCAAACCTCCCTGGGATTCCATGATCTCCATGTTAGAGGGATGACAGGGATGGACAAAAATGCCAGGACAGCAGAAAGGTGCATCTTCAATGTCAGGGGAAGTCTGGAGTCTTGGGAAGCATCTTTAGGGAAATAAAGGCAGAGAGGGGGACTGCCAGGACATAGCCAGGCCATTCCCTGGTTATCGAGGGATTCAGGGAGAAGGGAGAACAGCAGAGCTTTCTAATGAGCTTTGTGGGTCAAACAGCACTGATTGAGCCCCTACAAGCACCTGGATTATAGGGAAAGGAAGGAAGATAAGGAAAATGAAAAGCAGGAGTATCCAGCTCTGGATGTGTTAACCCGTTTGTAGTCAGACCTGGGATTGCAGGACGCATTCTGAAGGAAACATTAATTAAAGGCACTGAGAAAAATGAGATAAAGTGCAACCCAGGTTTACCAAAGGCAGTTTGTGCCAGCCTGTGCTGACATCTTCCTTTGATAAGATAATTGGTTTTCCAGACAAGGGAAATTTGGTAGATCTAATCTATCTGGAGTTCAATAAAGCATTTGATATGGGGCCGCATGGGAAATTATTAGTGAGGCTGGAGAAAATGAGAATTAACAGAACTCGGGAGTAGGGAGAGCCGGGGCTGGCACGGAGACCACGGCAGGATCGGGATCGCCATGGGAAATCGGGATCGGCGGGAGGTGCGGGTGGGTGTCCCGACAGGCTGTCCTGAGGCCGGTCCTGGGAAAATCCCTCCGTCTCCGAGGCTGGGAGCGAAGTTTCTTGGATTTCCTGGATTTCCTGCAGCGACTCCCGTGCGCTGGGAGCGGGAGCATCACCGCAGAGTTTGCAGGGAAGCAGCGGCACCATGAGATGGCAATGTTGGTCCGTGGAACAGCACCCAGCTCCTCGCCCTCCAGCTCCAGCTCTCATCGTCTGGACGCATTTCAGTGCCGGCTCCAAGAAATCTGTGATTGCAACTGTGAAGCGACGGTGGTGGAAGCTAAATCAGTCCAAGGAACGTGGCTCTGGACAATCAGCTTTGGTGCCATGGGAAAGGAAGGGGTTTAAATCCGGCAGATGGGATCAAGTGAGCGCTGTCCTCCCTGCAGAGCCAGCCCAAAACCTTTCCCAGGGCACAAAAAGCCCCAGCCCACCCAAAGCAGGCAGAGCTGCTGAGGGTAAGTGCGAACACGTCCACGTGTGTGCATGGCACAGGGAGAGGAAGAGGAGGAGACAATTTTATATAGAAATAAAATCTGCTTATCCCTTGCCTGTATTTTTAGCTGAAATTACACCTAAATGCCATCTGATCAATGCAGCTGAAATGAGCCCTTAATCCTAATAAGTCTTGATCAGCTTTTTAAACCTCGTGAAACAGCAGGGAGGGTGTTTGCATTAAGCATTAGCACCTCGATTCGGATTCCTTTGGCATGGAGCAAACTTACATAAGCGTGAAGTGCTCCTGTTAATATTAAACAAGGCCTTGGAGAGGGCCAGAGGAACACCTTGGGCTGCTCTTCTGCCCCGTGCATCACATCTGGTCACTCCAGCTCTGTCCTCAAACAACAGAAGGCACGTGAAATCTTTAGGAATTCACCAGTCAAGGCAGCAGTGGGTCACTCTGCTGGGGTAACACACCCCACCCAGCTGGGCCATTTCTGTTTCCCAGGGGTGTTCTAATCCAAAGGAAAGCAGAGGAGATCAAGGAAACGAGGTTGGGCTCGATGATCACAGAGATCTTTTCCAGCCTCGATGATCCTGTGATTCGTAGGACACTCCAGAGGGAAAGAGCTGCTGCTGGATTTCCCTCACCTGTGCTGCAGCAGGTTTAGCCATGGATGGAACTCATGATTTTCTATAATTTTTCACAAAAAGCCTTGGAGGAGCTCATTATTCCTCAAACCCAGAACAACTTTGTCAGTTTTAATAAACCTTCAAGGGGACTTTCAATTGCCATAAGATGCTGTTTTAGGGAAACGTGGGCGTTACCACCCACTGCACCCCTTCTTTCCATCATTAGCCATTAGGATGCCTCCTGAATGCTGGAATTTATACATTATTATTGTGGCTTCCCAGATTCCTTCCCTTTTTTTCGCACCTGCGCAAGCACTGCTTTGCCAGTGGTAGCCTACACAATAAAATGGTTCCTTTCTCCCTCTCATTTTCCAGCTACCCAGGAATTTCTTTAGGTCATCTCTCACTTAGGAAATTAGGGGTTAGAGCTGTAAGAGAGCAGGAGCTGGGAGGCAGAGGCTCTTTTTATAGGAGCCTTGAACAAGCCTGGCCCCAGCTGCTCCAAATTAACGTGGATGCAGTGGTGTGAATGGAGATGTATTCATTGGAATGCAGCTGGAATTTTAGTTCCCAGCTGAGTGTTTGATGGGGGGTGGTTTTCCTGGTAACCTGCTCATCTCTAGACCTGGTGCTGAGCATGCTCGAGGTGTGGGAGCTTCCCTGGAGGGAGAGGGAAGGTGTGGAGGAATCCTGAAGGTGGTGGTGTTTCCATTGCTAACCAAGAGCAAATTTACTCTCAGCAGCAGCTGGGAAAAACAGGATGGGGCTGGAGGTGCCCCACGGACACAGGGTCAGCTGGAGCAGGGCAGGGGATGGGATGCACCATCCTGGCTGTGGGGATGGGGTGAGGTGAGCAGTGCAAAACTGCCTGTTCTGGGAAAAAAGCAGTGGGAAGGGAAGGAAAATTGGGATTGCAGCCTGTTCTGCAGCTGAGTGATTGAAGGTGTGGGTCAGATGGGAGGGAGCCCACGCTGAGGTGTGGATCCAATGGATGGGAGATCCCACTCAGGGGTGGACTGGATGGGGGGAGTCCACGCTCAGGTGTGGGTTAGATGGCTGGGACCCCACACTCAGGTGTCCAGCTCAGTTTCTGCCTGGGAACACTGAGTAGAATCCATTGTGGGTAGATCTCACCCTTCGTGTTCACCTCCAGAGCGGGGTGGTGGTAAAACGCTTCCAGGATCTTATTTTCTGGGGGATACATGGAAATGGGGCTCCCTCCTGGGATCCACCCCAAAGGCCACACTGATCTCACACCCCTGAGCAGGGCCAAAGGCTGGCTTTGTAAATCCTTTGGAGCTCCATCCTGGTCCAGAAGGTGGGTGTGCCGGTGTCCTTCCTCACGTCAGCATTTCCCAGCTGGAGCCCTGGGATGACTGCAGAGCTCCCCTGCCATTTATAAATAAAAGGACCAAGGTCCTGACCTCTGGAATCTCCCAGCGACCCCAGCGTTGTGCAGCCATGCCCAAAGCTCTGCACGGAGCTGGCAGGGAACATAAATCTCAGAAAAACTAATGAAGACCCCCAGGGCCACGGTTCTCCATGGCTGTCTTGTTAACATGATCTAGGAAAGACAGGAAGCCTTTCAAAAGATAAAAACCCGGGGATAATAAGTAACACATCAATGTCAGGGAGAGCCAGGGCATTGTCAGGTAATGCTGGGTGACGGATTGTAGAGCATCCCACTCCCAGCCCAGCAGCACCACGGCCAAGGGTGCTGGAGGGGGCAGTTATCCCCCAGAACCTCATGGCCCACCAAAAATCAGCATCGTGGTTAAAAGGTAGTGAAAGGTCCCCCACTTTGGCACAGCCCTCTTGCCACTGGCAAAAGCCCTTTAGGTTTTGCCTTGATGCCAGCAGGGCCTGAAGCCCTGTGGATGGTGGCATAGTGGGGTCTCTCACTCATCCCAAAGGCATGGGATCAGCATTTTAGGAGAGGAAGAGGAATTCTCAGAGGTGCCAGAGTGGTACCCTCAGGGCAATGAGAGAGGGATGGGTTCTCTCAGTAAAATGAGCCCCTGCCAATCCAAGATCCCGAAGCTGGAAACAGGAGTCAGGGTCTCTTGGCAAGGAAGTGGCACTGACAATGGTTTTGAGTTCAAATGTCGCCTCTGAGATGGCTGATGCAGGCGAATGTCCGGGTGGGGACAGCCAGGGGAGAAGCCTCAGGGGCCAGGGCCGGCTGTCTGTGGGTGAGAGCAAAGCAGAGAGGCAGCAGTGAGTCTCAGGTCGCCAAACTTGCACGTCCTTGCTGTTGACCTTGCAAAACGACTGGCAGATGGATGAGAAAATTGCATGGGACAACAGAGAGGCAGGTAATGATTTTAAAACTGTTTCCAAGCTGGCTGCTCCATCCCGTTTCTCCAGTGCTGCAGGACAGAATCTCAGTTCCTTTCCAGGTACTGCGGGTGCTGATTTACCCTAAAATTGCCTTTTGGCCGCTGCCGATGCCGTTGCTGTCCCAGCTGCCATTGGGGATCCCAGTGGCCCCAGGAACCAGGTGGGTTCCCGTTGTGTTCATCTGTCAGCCAGGCCAGCGTGCCAAGAATGGATTAAAGCTCAGCACCAGAGACCTGGGGAGCCCTGCTAGCAGCCTGTGTCCCTGCCTAATCCCATTCCTTATTAATTTGTTATCCCATTAACACCTTGCACATTTCTCTCCCTCGCTGCTGCGCTACCCTGAGAGACTCCTGGGGACCTTGTAATGTGGTATTTTGTTGTTTAGAGCACAAGGCAGCGAACTCTTCTCATCTGAGCCCAGAAATCCCTGGATAGAGAGAAAGAAAACTGCTGCTTTGTTTCTTCCAATCAATACCATCCATTAAGATCCGTGTCTAACAGAGTGAGTAACTGAATGAGCACCTCCTGCTCCCTCAAGCCTTTGGAAACAGCAAATGCTCCTTGGAAAAGAACAATTGGATAGCACAGCCATGGCTGGAGCAGGCAGGGCGGAGAAGGGGCAGCTTTCTTCTCTGAGGTGTGAAAACTAAATTGCTCCTGGTTTCCAGAGGAAAGGAAGTTCTCTGGAGAGCAGGCAGTGGTGGGTGATGGCAGCTGGGACAGGCTCCCCTCCCCAGCACTCCAGCACAGACCATGAGGGGTAAAATCCCCGGCATTGAGCCGCGGGTGGTGGGAATTGTGCACCTCCATGTGCTTTAGAGGTGGACTGGGGGGGTGTAGGATCATTGGGAATAGGGTCACTCTATCTCTGGAGCACAGCTGGATCATGGGGGCTGCACTCCAGCATGGGCAGGATCCTGCTGCACTCTACCCACACCAGAAGTGAGTTTTACCCTCCAGAAGGGCTCAGCTCAAGCATGGGTAGAAACCTCATTCCATCCTAAACCTGGCTGAGTCCAGCTCTAACCCCATCGTCCCTGTGCCTGTTCCTGCAGAGAAAATCAATGTTATTGCAATCAAAGTAGTGCTGGTCCTGATGCCCCTCTTCTCTTGGGAACCCCAAACCAAACTCTGTTCGAAGAGGGAACCTGAGAGAAAAAGCCCAGGATTTCAGTCTGGGATGGCAAACTTCAGGCAATCCTGCTGGGAAACCATAGATCCAGCCCTCAAACTGAGGGATTCCCGGTGCAGGTAGGGAAATACTCCTTGCCTGGGCAGCTGCGCAGAGGATTTCTCACTGTCAACATCTCAGGGAGAAATTCCAGCCACAAACAGGTTTAGCAAAGGCTAAAGGGGGGATGACAGCAATGCAGAGCCCATCTGAGGAGTGCTACAGAACCAAATCCATCAGGCAGTGCCTGCTGCAGTGCTTTTCACAGCCTGGAGCTCTGGAATGTGTTCCCTTCGCAGGCGCTCCGCCCTGGAGCGTGGCAGCGGGTGAGCAGTAAGTGAGTGCCACGGGAATGTGATCTGTGCTGGTTATTGATCACAGGGTGCGTCGGTTCCCGGCTCCCTGATCAATACTGTATTATCCCACCCATCGATCCCCGCTTTGTTTGTGAGCTTTACCCCATTGATATCCATTAAAAACTTTACCAGCGCTGATAAGGTTTAAATCTCCAGCTCCAGACGGGGAAGAAAAGCTGCTTTTAGCCCCGGGCTGCCAGCACTGCCGCATCTCAGAGGCAGTGGGACCTTGCAGGCAGATCCTGCTTGGATAACCTGGGATGTTCCTGTCTGCAGGCTGGACAGGGAAATGACCTCTGTCGCGGTTTTGAAATAACTCACGAAAAAATCATCTAGGGTGCTCATGACTGAGAATAAGAATGGTGTGGGAAATAACTTCAGGAAAGAACAAGGTTTAGTTTAAAACTGTAAGGTAGATTTATTAACAGGATTAGAAGAAGATAATAAACAGTAACATAAGCTGTTAAAACACCTTTCTTCCCTCCTCCCAACCTTCCCATCTTTCTCACTGAACACGCAGGGATACAAAGCGTGGAGGAGACTCTCTGTTGTATTCTGGGGGTCCTCTTTATGGGGGACAGTTTGTTACAAGCTTCTTTAGCGTGGTTTTAATTTTTACGAAGTAGCAGCCTGCCCAACCTGCTACAACGTGACTTCCCTCCCACCGGTAAAGCAGTCTGTTTTCTCAAAACTGTTTTCTGTGGGTCATTTAGTTCATGGGGTGTAGTCTTTTAAGGATACACTGCTCTAGGCTGGAAGCAAGAGTTCTTTGTCTCTGGAAACAAGGGTCTTCTCTCTCTCTGCCTGAACCCTCCACCACACCACAGCTCTTCAGCATCCACCCGCTCCATTGTGAGCACTCTTTCTCATGGGGCGCGGGTGGTCTCCTATCCCCTCATGCACTTCATGAATTACAGGGAGACTGTTTCATTACAGTCTCTACCATGGTCTGCAGAAGGAAAACCCAGTTCCAACTTAATAGAGCACCTCCTCCCCCTCTCTCTTTACTGACCATCATGTCTGCCATTTTGTCTTTCCCACGTGCTTTCACTTCTGTCTCTTCTCTGATCAAAAGGAAAAAAAACAAAAGAAGAACAAACCCACTGCCCACAACACCATTGTTAATAAGTTTTTACCAGTTCAAAACTTTCGTGGGGTTTTGCAGTGCTGAAAAGCTAATTCAGTCCAAATCCCACATTGGGGAGCTGTTTATCATGCCTCTGCTGCCCGTTCAGGAGCTCCACGTGTCCCGTGGTTCAATTCCACGTGGCCCTGGCAGCGCTGGTGGTTCCGGGCAGCTCCGCACAGCTTGGGGCTTTTTCCACTGTTACAGGTTTTCGCTGCTTGCGCTGCTCTCCAGGCTGTAGCTGTCTTTATAGCCCAACAGCACGCAGCTGATCCTGCCTGGGGTGTGGATGCTGGCTCTCTCTTCTCGTCGGGCAGTCCATCCCACCTGCGCACCACTGGCTCTGGGCATGGCGAGGGCAAAGGGCATGGCTGGGCATGGAACAGACCGGCCGCCTCAGCCCCACCGCCCATCCACAGCCCGACGGGGCGCGGGCGCTGCGCTGCCGTCCGGAGGAGGGGGACAGCATGCACCGGGGGTGCCGGTGGCCCCTGCCCCGGCGCTGGTGCGTGCGGCCCTGGCCCCACTGATCCGGGACCTCGGCTCTGCATGGCCCCAAGGCCCTGGCCATGTGGTTTTGGCCGTGGCTGCCAGGCCCCACCGAAGTGGGGGGGAGGAACGACTGCTGCTGTTTCTCACCCTCCCTTTGTTTTATAAGTCCTTAGGATATGTTAATCACAGAGATATTTCGTTTTCTAATTGGTTTAGGGACGTCTATTCCCAGAGTCTGACAGGATTGGCCCCTGTTGAGCACGGCCTCTCACAGAAGAAAACCACCCCTTGGGGTTCCGCCCCCTCTTTTTGCCCACCACAGACAAACCATGAACCACGTTATACACACCTATGACAACCTCAGTCTCTTAAAGCCTAATGAGAGCCAGACCCCGGACTGGGATAAGGTGCAGAGGCTCAGGAAGGTTTGCACGTCACTCAAGAGATTTTGTTCCCTGGTTGTATCCCCTGTGGGCCCTTCTTGGCTCTAGGTACTGCCTGGGGAGTGGGAATGGGCATCATTCTCCAAAGGACAGCTGAGCCTGGGCTGCCAGAGATCCCACTGGATTGGGAGAGTGATAGTGGTGCCCCTCAAGGAGCTCTCTGCCAGTCCAGACTCAACTCAGAACATCCTGCCATAGTTCTTCTATTTCAGTCCTAAACACCCTCAGTATGATCCTGGTGAGTAGAGCCTGACATGAGGAACAAGAAATCTCATGACAATTGAGGGAATTCAAAATTCCCTGCAGTCCAAACCTGCACAGAGGCCTTGGAAAGGATCCAAGCAGCTCCTGGATACTTTTCCTCCATGAGCAGGACATTGCTTCTCTGCCTCATGTTCCCATCCTGTGGCTGAAGAAAACTCTTGGATAAGCTGTAGATCAGAAGTGAAATCCAGTGGTTTGCCTTGTGGTCAGATGCCAAAGGAAAAAGGGTCCCACAAAATGATTTCATGAGACAAGGAGTGCCCGGGAGGTGGAACCAGAGAGGTGTTGGGGTTGGGCATGGAGCATTTTCCCACCGCCCCCTCTGCACACCCAGTGCAGGGAGTTGTTCTCCAGATCTGTCACTGACTCCACATCTACTACCCCAGATTTTAAATTTCTCTGGCTGCTCATCCAGCTGCTGTTTGCAACATCCACTCGTGCAAACACACAAGGGGAGAGAGGGTGGGAATTCCAGTGCCAAAGACTGCCTGTGATGGTGCGGGGGAGAGGGTCGCTGCTGAATATTCCTCCTCCACACCTGAAACCTGGGAATGCTCCACTCCAGCTGGTGCCCTGAGGATCCCCATGGCCATGGAGGCTGTTTCCTACACATGCTAGTTTGAAAAGATTCTGGCACAGGGTGCTCAGAGCAGTCATGGATGTCCCAGCCCTAGAAGTGTCCAAGCCCAGCTTGGATTGGGCTTGAACCAAACTGGGATAGCAGAAGGTGTCCCTGCCCATGGCAGGGGATGAAACTAAATGGTCTTTAAAGTCCCTTCCAACCATTTGGTCTTTTAGGTCCCATTCCAATCCCAAACCATTCTGGGATTTTATTGGCATTCTAAGATTCTCTGATTCTCTGATTCCCACTTTTTTAACCAAGTGCAGGTTCTCTCCTGACTCCAGTGAAGAGTCACACAGACCCCTTCTGGACATCCCATTTCTGGCTTTGCTGGCACTGGAGATGTGGGGAACCCGTCCATCCTCACACACTGCACCTGGCACTTCTTCAATCCCAGTCCATACGGACACCACCCTTCATCCTGCCCCCTTCCCTTTTTCTCCTGCGGTCACCTGTGTACAGATTCCTTCCCCTGGGAAAATTTTCCTTTCTGTAACGAGTTTCGTAAACAAGATAAGTTGTTCAGAGCTGCTTTGGGAACAGGCGGTCGAACGCCTGTGGCCAATCAGTCCCGGGGGGTGGACGGTTATAGCCATCCCAATAAGCGCTCATTTTGTATATAAAAGCTGTATTTAAATAAATACTTCTCTTTCTCGGCATTCTCATCATCGTGTGTCCCTTCATTTCGACATCGGCTCAACAGCGACAGTCACCCAGGCAGGTGTAAAGACATCAAGCAGCTTTAGGAAAAATAAAACACATCCCTGCATTAGCCAAAGCATCCTGATCAGAAGTGGTTTTATTGCAGGATGTGAGCTGCAGCTGGAATCAGCATCCGAGGGGCCAGCCCCGCGCTCCCCACACTCCCTGCGTGTTATTCACAGCTGAAAATTGCTTGGAGATTTCTGGAAGACATCAGAGCGGATCAAACCTGATTTCTCTGCAGTCCTTTTAAACGTCCCATTGTAAAATGGATTAACATTCATGGGGATGCTTGGGGATGAAAGGCAAGGAGGAAAAAAAACCACATCACCAGGAGGATGCGGTGCCTGAAGCTTTGTGCAATTTTACCTGAAAATGAAGCTTCTGTCAGCGTCTTTTCTCCACAGGTCTTTTCCATTCCCTGATGTAGTCTGAACATTTTACTATTTGTGTCATTAGTGAACAAAAGGGGGGAAATGTGATTTTTTTTTTTTTAATTAAAGGGCTTTCCCTGCCTCCCCTCTAGGAATGGTAAAAGAATATCAAATTATGGCCTGACAAGGTGCACTTGTGAGAGAGAATCACCAGAGTACAGCAGATCTATATCTTATCTCTCTCTGAAATTGCATGGCTGGGCTGTGGCATTGGAACAGATTTCAGCAGGGCAGGAATTAGGAGCATTGGAGGCTCGGAATAAGGAGCTCACTGGAACTATGCATGAACCAATTTCAATACTAATGAACTCATGGTCACACAGATGAGCAGTAGAAGGCTGTGGGGTAGATTGGGGGAGATATTGTCCCCTCCCTGTGAGCCCCGAAATTGCCTAAACCCGGGCCTGCAGCTGGAACAGGGATGGAAGGAGATGTGGTTCTTCTCCAGAGAGTTGTGGTTTTGCTCCTCCCCATGGTCTCACTTCTCTCCTCACTCCCTTCTCGGCCACTGTGAGGAGCAGGAGGTGGCTTTGTGGTGGCAAAGGACAGCCCAAGGTGGGCAGGTGGCTGCATCTTTGCCCCACGGAGAAGTAGCAGATCCTGCATTTTTTTGTGGTTCATTTTGGTGGGTTTATTTTAAATAAGAGATACGCATTTTGCACATGAGCAAAGGGTGGGAAGGCCCTGGCACTGGGTGCCCAGAGCAGCTGTGGCTGCCCCTTCCCTGGAAGTGTCCAAGGCCAGATTGGATGGGGCTTGAAGCAACCTGGGACAGTGGAAGGTGTCCCTGCCCATGGCAGGGGTGGCACTGGATGAGCTTTAAGGTGCCTTCCCACCCCTGCCACCCTGGGGTTCTATGAAAAGCAGTTTTGATGGTATTTTAACAGAATCACAGAAAGTTTGAGCTGGAAGAGACCTTAAAGATCATCTCATTCCAACCCCCCTTCTGACAGAGTTTGTTTCCTTCAGTTCAGACTTTAAGGAGGCTCCTCAAAGACCCAAACATCCCCCTGAGGAGCGTGACAAACTCAGGGCACTACTTTAATTAAATATGAAATAAATGCTTCCCCCTCCTGACCCACCTGGAGCCAGAAGTCCTTGGCTCTTTTCAGTTGGTGGGGTTTGATTTTTATTCTCCTTTCATGCTCCATCCTTGCAGTGATTCGCTGCCATCGGAAATCTTTTTCACAAATATTTTCCCAAACGCCACTCGGATTAGTGGCTCCAGCGTTCATAAACAGCTTCTCCTGATCCCAGGGTTTCATGTCTGCTTTAACGGGGAGAGCTGCTGATTTATGGCCACATTAAGCACGGACGTGGGCTCACATTGGAGCCTGATAAATACGAGTCTTTAATATGCACATGCATCATTTTTATGTTTCTTTTACAAAGAGGCTTTGAGTTGTGTGCGTTATAAAATTACACTGAGAGAATGGCTGCAGTCTGCATGGGAGCCAGGGCTGCTGAGGGGGATGAAAGATGCATTTTCTGGAATACTGGCATGCTCTGGGAGCAGTATAAAATTTATGATATCCTGAGCTATTCATTTTCACGGCTTTGGAGAACTTGGGCCTTGTAAAGGCTGTTAGGGATAACTGTGGAAGCAGTTGTTTGTTTGCAGCTTTAACTGCTTTTTTAATGACTGAGTTTGATTGTTATTGTAATTAGTAAATTAGCAGTTTTTTGATTTTGTGCTGGTTTTGCCTGGTTTCTTGAGGCAGCGAGGTTGGCAAGCTCTGCTGTAACCCTTGCTAAACTCTGGCTTCTCCCAGACATCATTTGGGAGTGCAGATGAGGTTTCTGAGCTAATGAAGTCCCTTTGAGCAAGCCTTGTGACAATTTCTAACTGAGTAGAAGAGGGGAGAGACACCCACCACTGCTGCCAGGGAGGGCAAGGCTGGCAGGGCTTGGGGCTGGCTGCCCACACCTCCCAAAATCCTCCCACAGCTGGATTTCTGACCGAGGCATCCAGGTGATGATGAACAGCAAGTCTTCTCCTTTCCCAGAGCAGAGCTGCAAATCATGGAACTGGGAGAAGTGGGATTTGATACAGGGGAAGGTGGAGCTAGAGGTGATTGGATGTTGGAACTGCAGTTACTCTGTGCCCATCCATCTTCTCCCCTCTGCAACATGGCCAAGGCCAGGTTGGACGGGGCTTGGAGCACCCTGGGAGAGTGGCAGCATCCTTGTCCATGGCAGGGGGTGGCACTGGATGAGCTTTAAGGTCCCTCCCAACCCAAAGCATTCCATGGTATGTGACTGGTTCTGGGCACAGATCATGGGACAAACTCTTTAAAAAAGAAAGGAGTTGGTGAGGTCACCACATAACGAGCCCATCAGGGATGGTCCCAGCAGCTCCAGCCTGGAACACCTCACTGAACAAAGGAGCAAGGGGCTTGGTTTCCCTTCTCCACCTTCCCCACCTGGGGCCAGGGCCCAGCCAGGACCCGGAGCGGAGCCTCCCCAAGGAGACCTTCACGAGCCTGATGACTTTGTCTGCACTCCAACCCCTCAGCTTCCTAAACCCTCAGCGTTTTCCCGGGAAAGGAGAGGATAATGAGCTGCATAAGCATCGAGAGGAGCAGCAGCAGGGGGGAGAGGAGGCTCCTCCAGGTGCGGGGGAGTGGGAAGGGCCCTAACACTGCGATTCCCAGTAATGTTTGCAGTGGCCATGGACAAGGTTTTCTCACTTCTCTGAGGGAGGCAGGACAGGAGTGACCCATTGGATGCTGAGTCACCAAAAAACACGTGGAAAAGGGAATAAAGAGGCCTTTGCTGCTAAACAGGAAAATGAGAACTTTTTCCTGTAAAGCCTTCCAGGGATGAACAATGTTCCAGGAACGAACAATATTCCAGGGATGAACAATATCCCAGGGACACCGTGGGGCTGGATACGGGTGGATGGTCACAGCTGGGGAGTCAGGAACAGAAAAGATCATCAGGAAGAAGCTGGGATGGGAGAGGCAGGATGAGGGGCCAGAAGCACTGGGATTTTGCAGGTTTTCCTTCCGTTGCCATCCTTAAAAACTATCAAACCCCTAAAAGAAAGCTGTGTGCTTTTTCCCTTTCTCTAGATGAATGGAACCATGGAATTCCAGAATGGTTTAGGTAGGAAGGGGCATTAAACACCATCTACTCCCAGCTTTGCTGCCATGGGCAGGGACACTTCCACTATCCCAGGTCACTCCAAGCCTCATCCAACCTGGCCTTGGACACTTCCAGGGATGGGGCAGCCACAGCTTCTCTGGGCACCCTCTGCCATTAGATGTGATGGTTTAATTTTATTATTAATGATTCATAACACACTTTTGTCCAGTTAGGAGAGTGCAAATAATGTGTTTTATTAGTTTAAGGGGACAAAAATCCAGTTTTCTGGTCAACTTCTAGACCAGCTGGAAGTAGGTTCTCCACAGTCACATAGCTCAAGCTCGCTGTATTCAACAGGCTGCATTTTGGATGATCTTCATGTATTTTGGAGAAAAAACCATTCCTAAAGGATGATTCATCCCCCTGTAGGGCAAGGAGACCTCAGAGAGGTGAGAAATCTCCCATTACAGCTCTTACAGCTCCAAGGTGCCCAGGTCTGCAACCAACCCAAATATTCCCATCAGGGTTTAGGAACCTGTCCCACCAAAAGGCCCATTTGCAGAAGCCCATGGCAGTTCCCAGAGACAGCTTTTAAACAATTATTGAAATGTAAATCAGTGCCCGCAGCCTGGAGCTGGCTTGGAGGATGGAAAAGCTTTTCCTGGCTGTCCCAGATGAAGGATGCTGGGTGAAGGATGAAACATGGAAGAACCTGTGACATGCAACTGGTGAGTGCATTTTTCAGGTCCCTTTCAGAAGTGCAGCATTCCAAAAAGGAAATTTTTCGTGCATTTTATTTTTTTTTTTAAACCAAGCACTGGGCTCCAGCTCCCAAAATATCCCAGGGCTTGTCACTTGAAGGGGATTTTGGAAATGAATGGAGCACTGATCACAATTAGTACAAAGCAATTTAAAATTATTTGAAGGGCTTTCATAACATGAAGTGTTCCAATAATTTGTAATTACCAAACGTTTCACCTGCTCCGAATCCCATTTACTTCCCAAATCAAGCCCTTGAAGGGCTCTGAAGTGGCACATCTCAAACTGAACAGGGCAACCTGGAGGAGCTGCTAATTCTGGAAGCACTTCTGGTGCCCCTGCATAACAACGAGGCTTTTTTGGGATGCAGACCCCCAACGGTCACCTAAAGGATGTAGGGAAGGCGTGGGATGGCAGCAGGATGGGGGTCCCATCCCACAGAAGCAGCAGCAAGGGTGGGAAGTTGTGCAGACCAACCCCAAGGGAGGTGACATGAGTTGAAAAGTTGTGGAAAAGCCAACCAAAAGGGAGGGGGAGGTCCAGGCGGGTACTGGTCGGAGCAGTGTGAGCAGACCTGAAATGGGGAAGGCTCCCCAGGCTCCAGTCCGCCCCCATGAGCTGCAGGAGCTGCAGGATTGATGGGAAAACCTCATCCCTCCAGTCAGAGCAGCTCCAGGAGCTCACGGCTGAGTACAAACTCCATGGACTGGCCTCGGACACTTGGGCACCTCTGGGAATGTCTTTGCTGATTCCTGCTCCCATTCCTGCCTCTCCCCGAGGAGCAGCAGAGTGGGATTCACATGGAGAGGTTCTCCTGAAGAGTTTTCACTCATTTTGAGCTTAATCAAGGCTCAACATTGACGCTGTCCGTTGTTCCACAGAGATGTTTTACACCCTGGTGTGGCACAGCACGGGCCCTCCCTGCTGCAAGACCCTGGGAGCACCCAAATTTCACCTTTCCCTTCAGAGAAGGCCCAGATCCAGTGGAAAAACCTGGCTGGAGCCGGGAGCAAATCTTAAATCTCAGGATATGGAGAACAACCAAACTATCATCCACTTGAGGGGATGAATAATTGTATTTTCATGGTACTGGCCAGGACACCCCTCTGTGAAATACCTTCTCTGGGATGTTTGGACTGGGAATGGAGGATTTTACATCAGATTGGAGCTCAGCCTTCATGGAAGAAGCTGCTTCCAAAGGGTCTCTGCAGAGGTTTTTTTTTGCCAACAAGTCTTACAAAGATGGGTGGGGTTTTTTCTTCTCCTCCAGGATCAGTTACAGAGAGAACAAAAGTTCAAGGTGACACCTGTGCACAAGTGGCCTCCAGCTGGGAGGGGATGCATGGCCAGCAAACACCTGGAAGGCTGGAGCCAAAGGGCCACACTGGTGGCCAGGAAGATGCTGTGCGGTACCTCCCCTGGTAATTAATGCAAAATCACTTTTACTGGATGTCTGCACTCCTGAAATGTTTCTCTTTGCCTGGAAGGCAAAGAGAACCTTTGAACAAAGAGGAAGGAGTGTGCAGCAAAGATCCTTCACAGGCCTGTGGTGCAGTTGCAGCCTCGATGGGGCTCGTTAACCACCCTGAGCTGCTAACTGGGGACAGCAACTATTAAAGTGCAGTGCTGGAACTTGTGGGTAGTGCTGGGATGCTGGGAAAGGGCCAGAGGACTCCGAGAATGATTTCAGCTGAAGGGAAACACCTTTCTTTATGCTGAGGAGGTGTCCAGGACCCCCCTCTTTTGAAGGGGCAGCACCTCTCCTGTCCATGGGATGAGCAGTGGGTAGGGAGAGAAAATCAATCATTCCTGCCCAGCCACCAGCAGCAAAACCTCCCAGGAGAGTGTGCAGTGATGCAAGGTAACAGCAAAGAATAACAGGGAGCAGGGGTCCTCAAATCCTTGGAAATGAGAGGGAAAACAAGGCAGGAGGAAGGCCGGACTCTGCTGTGTCACTGACTGAGAGGCCCAGGGCATTTCTGCTCCTTTCCAGGGATAGAAGACAGGTTTGGGATCGGTGGGGATGTGGGTTTGGACAGCACAGATGTGGGCCTGGAAGGGATGGAATCCTGGGGAAAGCCAAACAGCAGGTGAGCGGCACACTGGGAAATCCAGGCTCCTGATGCTTCTGGAGAGGAGAAAAGCATCAGATGTGTCCTGGCAGGAGGGCAGGAGGCACCAGGGCATCTTCAATAGCAGCCAACTCTCCAAAAGAGCTTTTCCCTCTTCCCTGGGTGCTTCTGCACCTCCCCTCCCTGTTTAACAGCACTGCTATCACCACATGAATTATCCAAGATGCTTCCAGCTGTATTTCTGTAGGAAATACCAACTTGTCCCATGGATTTGGGCAGAGGCACCCACAGGCAGACGGAATGGGGGCTGCTGTGCCACAGCTCCTGTTGGGAAATGGTTTGGCAGAGAGGGACGAGAAGAAGGCTGTGAAGGGAAGAGTCCATTGGTGCTGAAAACTTTACTGGGACGTACAAATGTTCCAGCTTGGTCTGGAGCTCTGTTTCTGCTGAGGTTAAACAAAGCTTCTCGGCTTCAAAGGCTCTTCTGGGCAGAATTTCTGTTTTGCAAATTATTGGAAGCAAACCCTCACATCAGAGAAAGGAATCTCTGCTTGCAGAAGGGAAAAACAGCCCTAATTTTTCTTTTCCAGCTGCATGTCAGAATTAGAGAAGAATTAAGTAATGCTTTCTGGTGAGCTACAGGATCTCCCATTCCTCAGGCAGGTTTGGACTCAGCGTTCCAACAGCAGCTCAGAGGTGTCAGAAGGTGCCTTGTATCCTGCATTCCCTCAGAACTCTGCTGGGGAAAGGGGATTTCTCCCTTTCTAGAGCAGGGCTGGTCCTTTAAAACTTCTGGGTTTAGCAGGGATCCTTTTGGGAATGCTCTGCTGTGGATCACTTGTAGTCACTGGAGAGAGTTCATGGCCCAGGAGGGAAAATTAGCTGGGAATTAATTTGGGTGTGAGAATCAACCCACTGTGGGCTGGGCTGGAAGGTGTCTGGGTTTCTAATGCCATTGTGCACAGATGTCACACGGGGCTGTGTCTCTGCTCTGACCCCTTGAGTGGATCCTGCTGGCTTGGAGCCTCCACTGGGTTTTTAGGAAGGGGGATGTGGTGTTGAACTTATTCCTGCTGACCCCAGAAATGATTTTGTTGTTCCTCAGTGAAGAAACAAGGATGTGGAGTGGAGGGGGGAGGGCACAAAGTGTTCAGAGCAAAGGAAGTGTCCCAGGCCAGGCTGGATGAGCAACCTGGTCTGTGGAAGGTGTCCTTGTTCACAGCAGGGGTGGAATGGGATGAGCTTTGAGGTCCCTTCCAGCCCAAACTGTTCTGTGATGGTGAAATTAAATTCAGGATAAAGCATTTTTATTTGTCTGCTGCTTGAGGGGAGTGAGGGAAATAGAATGGCATCACATCATAGAACGGTTAGGGTTGGAAGAGACCTTAAAGTTCATCCCATTCCACCCCCTGCCATGGGCAGGGACACTTTCCACAGACCAGGTGGCTCCAAGCCCCGTCCAACCTGCCCTTGAACATGTCCTGTTTCATGAATCCCAGGTTTTTCCCTCAGAAGACGCTCCTGAGTCTCCTGTGAGAGGCAGCTTGGTTGGAAAGCCCAGGAAGTGCCAGCCCACGTGTGCTGCCAGCTCACACCCACCTTGGAACGAGGAAATTTTCAGCATGGATTTCTCAGCACACAAACCCAAATCGATTGAATAAATGAGGAAATGGGTCCCTGAGTGGGGCTCTGAGGCCCCAAATGTGCTGAGCAGCTCAGCAAACACAGCCTGGCCTGAGGGTTGGGCAGGCAAACCCCACGCTCAGCAAAGCCCCTCTGCTTCTTCCAGCTCCGATCCCGAGGATTTAATGAGTGCAACGAGAGGGCAAATATTTACACTGAGGAGCTCAAGTGGGCAAATAAACCAGGCTGTTAACAAGAGAGGCAAACACAGCACAGGCTGGGATTCAAAGGCAAGTTTGTGGCTGGGTCTGGGTCTCCAAAGCTGCTTTTCTCCTTTGACAAACTATTCCTTGTCAAGGCATCAGAGGCAGGGACACCAAATTTAGTCTGTGCAAACTAAAAAAAGATGGGTTCTCCTTAGGTCTACAGGCACATTAGATTAATTTTTGCCTCTTTGGCAAGCAGGGAGCAACTTTCCTGTCCTCACACTGCCGAAGTTGCAATTCCAGCAGCAGCCCGTGCCCTTCAGCACACAGAAACCACCTCCCCAGGAGCCCTTTGTGACAAATAACTTCAGCTGAGAGGCTGAAATCCCTGCAAAGCCTCCAGTAAATACAACATTGCCCTGTTTGTGGGCTCGCCTGGAGAAAAGGAGGGTCGTGGTGCCGGGGCGGGGCTGCAGCAGCTGCAGAGAGGATCTGTGCCGCTCCTGGGGGCGCAGAGCTGCTCCGGAGCAGCAGCAGCAGCAGCTTCCCTGTCTGCAGCAAAACGTTCCCAACTGTGGCCTGAAAGGCTGTGAAATAAATCACAGCCCCTCCTGCTCCTGGCGTGAGGCAGATGCTCCGGCAATTAAGGAACATGGATCTTAGAGGAGTCCCCATCAGGCTGGCCGTGGGAACGGGCTCCAGCAGAGCCCCAGCTCCCGGGTCAGTCTGGAAAAGCATCCCTCTGCGCCCAGGGACAGCTCCTGAGGGCTGGGGACAAGGCAGCTCGAGTCCCTGGTCCCTGCCCCGTCAGTGTGGTGCCTCCAGAGCTGCATTTTTGGGGCTGCCACCCCCAGAGCCTCTCTGCAGCAGCGTGGCTGCCGTGGAGTTTGGGGCCGTGCCCGGCCAAGGGGACAGGGGGGTGCCAGGTTCCCCCTCGGGCAGAGAGTTGGGGATCTCAAATCCCATCCCTAAAAGCTGCTTTGGGCTGTCAGCAGGACAGTAAGGAATCTCTCCTGCCCTGCAGGAACGGCGTGGAGGGGAAGCTGGAGAAGTGCAGAATGGCCAGGCAGTGATTTGGGGTCCGATTTTGGGGTCAAGCCAAGACTGGTTGTAGGTCTGTCCTGCTTTGCCTTGGCAGCCTGGCCGGGGCGAGGGGGTCCTCAATCCCGGCCCATCCCGGCCCAGCCGGGAGCGGGAGCTCGGTTAAGCAGCCGGGCTCAGGAGTGGCTCAGGGGGAGCGGGCAGCCCGCGAGGCACGAGCGATGTCCCTGATCCCTCGGGCTAATCCCAGCAGTAACGCGTATTCACTGACAGGGCTCTCTGCGCGTAAGGAGCAACTCCCATTTATCCCGTTTATCCACTTCTCTGGGAAGCAGAGAGCAGGGAAACGACTCCGAGGCGAGTGCGCGGCCGTAAATCAGCGTTTTTCCCTCAGAGCAAACAGAAGGACGGGCTCGGCACTGCAGCCTGCACCGCCAGGAGAAATGACTCCACTGGCAGCTGAGAGGACACAGCAGACCTTGCACTGCGTTTTAGTCAAGTTCTTTCTTCCTCTGCCGTTCCAGCACCAGGCTCTGAGTTAATATTTTAAACTTTGCTGTGCTTTAACAGAGGACCATGCTCCGTCCCCTTGTAGGAAATAACTGTAAATTCTTATTACTGCTCACGATCCCTCACAGTCAAATCACTTATCATTCTCCTCTCCAAGCCCAACGACTTCAGTGCTTGTGGTGCCTCTCTTGTTCTGGTTAATTATTCCTCTCCTCACTTCCAAGAATGAATAGAAAGGCAGCAAGTGAGGGGGAAGAAAGATAAAGAATTTAGAAACCTCACAAAAATTTGTGGTGATTGAAAGATATTTTCTTTCTCTGCTTGAAAGGTGACTTTAAATTTCCACATTCCGCAGAGAAAAGTGGTTTCTGTTTGTAATTAAATTCTTAGATTGAGTCTGCACCCAAGTTTGTGTTCCGTAAACAGGAAGGCAATTAATGAAATTAATGATTGGCATCAATGCAGGGGTTGGAACTCAAGGGCTTTTGAGGTTCCTTCCAACCCAAACCTTTCCATGATCCATGTTATTTGTCTCCTTCTCCTTGCAAGTCTACCTGGGAGAAACACAGTGTGTTCTGAGGAGGATGAACCTGTTTGGGTCAAAAGGAAGCCTTTTTAGGAACATGGATTTGCAGTCCCAGCCTGCTGCTGATCTGTACCTGCAGCCCCCATCATATATTGGAATATTCATTAAGGAGAGAGGGGAAGGGCAGAACCAAGCTGGGGGATGCATTAAAAGCCTCTGTTATTTCAGGGAGGTGAGAAGCACCTGGATGGGTTGGTTTCCATTAGAAGCAGGGAAAATAATCCTTCAAAAGTAACCCTTCCCTAAAGGTGGTGCCCATTGCTGCTGGAGACAGCTACAGCCTCCTCTCCTCGTCCATTCTGGTACAAATTCCCTCTGGAGGAGGAGTCAGGTTTTTGTTGGAAACGTGGACACGGGGTGAGCTCAGAGCTGTCCCTCCCCAGCTGATCCTTGGGTGTTCTTTGCTCAAAAATCCGTGTACAGCTCACTCCCTCTTATTCACAGCCCCATTTGTCCTCCTCTCCCAAGTGTTTCCACCTCTGGCATTGCAGTGCTGCCGGTGGATGGAGAGCCCAGGTTTGCTGGGAGCTCACTGGCAGTTTTTGAGCTCTTAAACCCAACTCAGGAGAGCATTTACCAGGCTGCATTTCCCTCTGAACTGTGTTTCCGGCTCGTGTGCACACATCAGGAACTCCTTGATGTTCCCAGAGTGCCAGACTTGCCAGATGTGCAATGGGGGTTCTTCTCCTAACGCTCCAGATTTCCTCCAGGAGGCTGCCTGGGCTCCTGGAGCAGGACATGGCAGCCCTGGGAATGGGTGCCACCAAAACGCTTGGGAGATGTGCAGATCCAGGTCCTGGAGCACAGGAGAAGCTGCACAAGGGTGGGAAAAGCCCCTTCCTCAGCTGCAGGGAGATGTTGCTGTTGAGCTGATGTTGAAACAGAGGCACACGAGATGAGATTACCGAGAAAAGGGAATTAGTTATTTAAATGCAGCTTTTATATACAAAATGAACACTGACTGGGATTGGCCACAGCCCTCTGCCCCCTGGGGCTGATTGGCCACAGGCGTTCACCGCCTGTTCCCAAAGCAGCTCTGAACAACTTATCTTGTGTTTACCACAAACAGAAAGATTTTCTCGTGAGAAAGAGAGTCTGTGCTGTCACAGGGAGCGGGTTAGAGCAGCTTTGTGGGGAGTGTGGGATCAGGGGAGGTATCACTGCACCTTATGACTGGTCTCCCAGCTTCAGGATCAGGAGCCAGAAGGATTTTGGGGGTGGAGATCACTGGTGTATAAAGAGGAATCCCTGGAATGGGCAGTGTGAGGCCCCTTGGAAAAGCTTCTCTCGCCTCACGCTGAAGGGGCTGGATGTTATGTAGGATATGTGTTATATACATGATGTGTTTTATGTATTATTTATATATTATTGAAGTGAAGGGGCAACGGTTGAGGGAGGTGATTCTCCCCCTCTGCTCTGCTCTGGTGGAGCACCACCTGCAGAGCTGCCTCCAGCTCTGGGATCCAACAGCACAAGGACGTGGAGCTGCTGGAGCAAATCCAAAGGAGGCCATGGAGCTTCTCCAAGGGCTGGAGCCCCTCAGGCTGGGAGAGATGGGAATGTTCACCTGGAGAAGGCTCCAGGGAGACCTCAGAACCCCTTCCAGGGCCTACAGGGGCTCCAGGAGAGCTGGAGAGGGACTGG
>VZTJ01001390.1:189638-353074 GCA_013397795.1 Orthonyx spaldingii
AGATGGGAGATTGGGAAGGAATTGTTCCCTGTGAGGGTGGGGAGGCCCTGGCACAGGGTGCCCAGAGAACCTGTGGCTGCCCCTGGATCCCTGGAAGTGTCCAAGGCCAGGCTGGATGGGGCTTTGAAACTCATCACATCTCCTCCGCTGCATCCTTCCCAGCCCTCTCCCACTGCTCAGCCCTCATTCCTTTGCCCTCTCTCCTCCTTCCCATTCCCTCGTTGCTTTTCCCCTTTGGGTAGAGTCCAGATTTGGAGGTTTCAGCTTCCAGTCAGCAACGAAGAGCTACAGCGATGGTACAACCCAGTTTTTCCAGGAGCTCTTGGCTGGGACTAAGTTTGGATGTATTTCCAAGAGGCCACCCTTGATCTCAGCTGCTCTGTCAAACAACACAGGTTGCTGCTTTTTTTTTTTTTTTTTTCTCCTTTTTTTCCCCCAGGAGCACAGAAATCCCTCAGAGTTGTAAAATTGCTTAAATGTGAGGGAGAAAATCAGAGTTTGGAAAAATAAGAGTTTGCTTCCTTCCCGTTTCAAGGCAAGCTGAACCCTGTTATGCTTCCAGCCAAGGAAGTTTCAGCCCCAAGAATTAAAATCTAGAAAATGATAAGCAGGGTTGTGTTTTTATTTAAGGAGATGCTGTCAGGAAACTGTAAATTGAAGCTGATTCTTGCTGTGTGTAATAGAGAACAGTAATAATTGTGTGCCACATGTGTGCTCTCACCTGCTCCTTCTCCCTCAGAAAAAGCATTTAAAATCATTTCTTATGAAGAAACATTCTGAAAGGAAGAATGCTGAATTTATTATTATTATATATTATTCATATAATGACAACACCCAAACTTTTCTCAGCACTGAGCAGAAAGAGAGAAGATAAAGCCTCTGGCCCAAAGAGACTTTGAAATAAATGGAAATAAGGTTTGGATCTGCCTCTGTGTGTGTGTGCATGGAAAGTTTTTAAGTATTACTGAAGAAAGTGTGGGGGAAATTTTGAATTATACATCAGCTTCTTCACCACCAGGAAAAAAAAAAAAGGGCAGGTCTGCATGCTCTTGATAACATTTTAATAATTTACAACCTCAAATTTCACCCTGGGAGTGACTTTCAGGAGGAGGAAGGAATCCTGTGATGGTAAACACAGCTGGAAGGGAATGGAAAATCATGGGATCTTCTGCCTGGGGAAGGGGGATGGCAGAAGGAGGCTTGTGTTGATTGGGGAGATGGGGATCCTCCCTGGGAACCCTCCCTGGGGACCTTGGAGGGGACAGCAGGGGTGGGACAGAGCTTCCCAAGCATCCCTTGGCAGTGCTCGAAGTAAATCCTCATCCCAACCTTCTCCAAATGCACATGGAGCAAGCTGGGCTAGGGGAAGGTGTCCCTGTGGTGGGATGAGATGGTCTTAAGGTCCCTTCCAACCCAAACCATCCTGGGATTCTGTGAAAACAGGAGAATCCCTCCCTGCTTTCCCTGGGGGAGACTTTCCCTGTGGCAACGCACCGGGATTTCACGTTCTCTGGTGAGTTCCGCTGTTCTCAGCACAGCAGGAGCGCCAACACCACAGGAATGCTTCCATAGATGTCTGTCCAAGCAGGATTTCACTCACCCACAAGGTCTGGATGTCCCCAAACTGCTGGTGGGAGCCACACCTGGAGGGGGTTGAGCAGCAGGAATTTGTGTGTCCATCCCTTGGCTGGTGCCTGTTCTTCCAAGGGCTGCAGCAGGAGAAGGAGGCACGATCCAGGATCCCTGGGATGTCCAGGAGGGGTTGTGGATGGACACCATGAGCTCAGGGATGTGTTACAGTGCACATGGAGGGCTGTGCTCCACCTCACCACACCCCAGACCTGCAGCTCCAGCAGCTCCATGCTGGCCACAAAGCCTGGGAGCTGGGAATTCTGGAGCAGCCGTGCCCAGCAGGTGGAATGGGAGCAGTGCCAAACCCAGGGCTCTCAGGGCAGGCAGTGCTGAGGGACCAACAGCTGGAAGGGCCTGGAAACGTGGGGATCATGGCTTTCCCACTTTGCTGGGAAGTCTGGAGGCAGCAGGGAAAAACGGTGCCAAAAGGGTGCCTGGCACTCCTGAGCTCCCCCGGGCCTGCCTGCAGTGCCAGCACCGGGGACAGGGACAGCAGCCCCCGGGAATCCCTCTGGGGTGACTCTTTGCTGCTTCCCAAACTGCTTTTGTGTGAGTTCCTCCACCCCGCGGACGTGGCGGGATCTGCATTTCTGCTTCCAGGGAAAGCTGCTGTGATCACTGGAAGCGGGGCAGTAAAACCTCTCTCTGTTTCCCACCACCTTCACTGCCTCTGCTCCTGAGTGCTTTCCCCCTTGGGATATTTTGTTGCCCAGAGTGGGTTGGGGAGGATTTCCAGCAGGATCAGGGGACCCAGGCAGGGTCTGGGGGATGTGGCAGCAGGGTTTGGACACCCAGCTGGTGGCACAGCCAGGAGACAGGGACACCAAAGCTGAGTGAACCGAGACCTTGTCTGGCCAAATCAGCTGCAAGAGGGCAGCCAGATCTCCCAGCATCATTCCCTTGGAGAGCAGGCAGGGCATGTTCCTGCTCAGAGAAAGCTTTGTTATGTAATCCCTCCTCCAAAAGCTACCTTGGCAGCAGGATTGGGAAGCTGGAGCCTCTGTTCTCCATTCAAATGGAATTTTAAGCATTAAATATGGGAGGAGGTCACACTGAAAACTCCCCGTCCTTGGCACCTCCTCCTGCCTGCTCCTGGAGCATCCCTGGAGAGTTTCCGGCACACGGGAGGCTGCACAGGGCTTTGCCTGGTGAAACCTATTGTCCCACACTTTGTCTTCCCAAGCAGCCCATGGAAAACTTCCCTTGGGCAAGGTCCCCAGGGCAAGCGCAGCTTTGGGGCTACCAAAACCCAACAGCCTGGTGAAAGAAAACAAACAGGGTCCAAATAATCCATTCGTGACATAAATGACTTAATTAACAACGTCCCTCGGAGTGGTGCTGGTTGCTCACTTTTTGTCCTGCCCTGTGGAAAAGCTGTTGGCTGCATCCATGGGAAGGGGCCTTGGGACAGCCCGTGGTGCCTCCTGCTGATCCCTGCCGTGCCTGGGCTGCCCGGGGCTCGGGCTCTGGGAGCCACTAGATGTCAGGGTTACTCTGTGCAGCGGGACCCTGCCAGATGTGGCACAGCTGGCTGGATCTGGAGGTCCCCTGCGTGTCCCCCAGGCCAGGCCAGGGCCAAGCACGGCCTGTGCGGTACCAGGAATCAGGGGAAAAGCCAGGAGAAAGAGGGATGAAGGCTTTGTCCCTGCAGGCTGGTCACTGTCTCCCTCTGGAATGACAGCTGGGGGTTGGTTTGTGCAGGGATTTTGTGATGTTTTGCAGGAAAAACCTGGCCCCGGAGTCACGGGTGTCTTCAAAACTGGCTGCTGGTGGTCACCCAGCATGGGCAGCCTGAGTGGGTTTGGAAATCCTGCCGGACACAGGTTAAGGCATCACCTGAATCCCCCACACCTGCACTGACCACGAGTGTGACCAACAGTGACCCCTCAGCCCTCCTGTCCCAGCTGGAAACACATTTTAATCCAATACAATTCAGTTTTTACAACCACCCTCTTCTTTAAGCCGCTCAGCACCCAAACCTATTGATTTGGTGGGAAAAAAAGTGGGAAATGGTTCTGATTTTTACCAAAATTGTGAAGAAGTTCAGATTTTACAAAGACCCCGAGGTTTACTTTAGATTGAAAATACTCAGCTGGAAGTGCCTAGTTTTCTGAAGCATGCCAGTTTTTTATTGCTTTTATTCTAATATTGAATGCTGAGTTCACATCATAGATAAGGATTATTAACAACTCATTTTAATGTGTAAGGAATTGAAAGAAGTTATTTCATTACAGACAGGGGAATGTGGCATCTTAAACTATTAAGAATTAAGAAGGGGAAATGGCTTCCCACTGCCAGAGGGCAGGGATAGATGGGATATTGGGAAGGAATTCCCTGTGAGGGTGAGGAGGCCCTGGCACAGGGTGCCCAGAGAAGCTGTGGCTGCCCCTGGATCCCTGGCAGTGTCCAAGGCCAGGTTGGACATTGGGTCTTGGAGCAGCCTGGGACAGTGGGAGGTGTCCCTGCCATGGCAGGGGTGGCTCTGGATGGGCTTTAAGGTCTCCTCCAATCCATCCCATCATCTTTCCCATCCTTGGGCTAAACAACTTTCCATGGTGACAAGTCCCATGAACTGATTATGCCCTACATGAAAATTTATTTTCCTTTTTCAGTGTGAATTTGCTGCCTTTATGGGAAAGTGGGTTATTTCTTAGGAGAAAAAAATTAACTCAGTGGCTTTTTGTAAGAGCTTCTCAAATCCCCTTCTCAGCGACGGAATCCACAATTACAGCTGGCTCTGGGTTCCGTCACTACTTAGGCATGATGGATCTGCAATTCCATAGTTTTCATTAGAGCAAATAGGCACCCAAGTCCATCAATAAACCATATGATGTGCAGGGATCCTGATAACAGCAGCCAATTAGATTCGTTAGTGCTAATCAGGAGGGAGGCATCAATGGCAGCTCATTGATTATGCTCACTTAGAGAAGTGCTTTCTAGGGTGAGTGATTTCAGTGATGTGGGAGTGCTGGAAAGGCTCTGGAAGCAAATGTCAAACCTGCCTCATTCCCTGGAAAAGAAGGGAAAAACCCACAGATGAGATCATACAGTGAATATTTTTATCAATTATCAGGGCACACAATGGCAGCAGGTGAGGAACAGAGGAGAGGGAAGGGCAGGGAGAGGATTTCCAGTGAGAATGTGTTGGACAGTGGTTTGAATCACACAAGTTGGGAGTGTTGGGAGTGCAGCCAGAGGTGGAGGGCAGCCCAGGGTCTCCTGGCACACACAGGAAAGGGGAAGTCAGGGAAACGATTGCACTGTGGGTGGGATGAGGTTTCTTCAGATGGGATCCAATCCAACAAATTCATTGTCATCTTAGAATCCTAAAACTTGGTGAACTTGTTACAGCTGCTGAGGTTGTCACAGGAAATAACTGGTGACAAACCATTAGAAGGTCACTTGGAAGCAGAGGGGAAGGAAGTAAATGTGGATCTCTGTCAAATCACAAGGGCAAATCCAGGAAATTTGTCAGAAACTTGCTGGAAAACTTGGGGGCCTGAAAGTTGAGTTGGCTGATAAATAACAGGGAAAATATTTTGCAAAAAATTCCAGCTATGGCAGGGTGACTAAACATATATTAGCAGCACGACGGGAACCTTCCCAAAAGGATAAAGAAGAAGAAAGGATGGAAAAAAGGCTGATCATCCAAAATAGATGTGACACAAATATTGGGAAATGTCAGGAGAAAATGAAAATTGAGAAATTCAAACTTCACTGGAACTGGCAAAATATATTAAAACCTCCAACAGAAAGCTGTCCCTGGAGCCTCTGCTCTTCCTTGTTCTTCCCTTGTGTAGCTAAAGATTGCAGGTGATCCAGGAAGGCCCAGACTGAAAATGAATGTGTTCCCAGGGATTGTGCTGGAGGCTGGGATGGAGGCAGAGCGGAGCTGTGGGAACAGAATGGAGCTGGATGAAGAATGAAAATGTTGGGGCACTCAGGCTGGTGGGATGAGGGCGGAAGAGGGGATTCAGACAGTGGGAACGGTCTCCATCTCGACTCCTGATCTCCTTCCCGTGGTTTTGCAGGTGTCCTGGCAAGGGAATATCATCCAATGGAGGAGCAAAGGCAGGGCTGAGGGCATGAAAAACAAATGCAGGAAGTGCAGCACTTAAGATACTCTGAGTCTGCTCCCACAGAAACTGCAACAGGTCTGGAAGGAAAAGCTGAGGATTTTGAAGAAACTTGTGGAAAATGGGGAAAGAAAACTAAGCTGGAATGGCTTCCAAATGGATCAAAGCAAGGTGGGCACTGATGAAGCCATGTGGGGATTACTGACAGGGAAGGAGACTCCTACCAGACAATGAGGAAAGGCTGGGAGAGCTGAGATTGTTCAGCCTGGAGAAGAGAGGCTCCAGGTGATCTCATTGTGATCCACTACCTGAAAGAGCTGACAAGAAACATGGAGAGAGACAATTTCCAAGGGATGGAGCGACAGGACACAGGGAATGGCTTCTCACTGCCAGAGGGCAAGGTTAGATGGGATATTGGGAAGGAATTGTTCCCTGTGAGGTTGGTGAGGCCCTGGCACAGGGTGCCCAGAGAAGCTGTGGCTGCCCCTGGATCCCTGGAAGTGTCCAAGGCCAGGCTGGACAGGGCTTGGAGCAACCTGGGATAGTGGAAGGTGTCCCTGCCCATGGCAGGGGGTGGAACTGGATGATTTTTAAGTTCTCTTCCCACCCAAACCATCCTGGGATTCTATGAAGGCTCCCAAACTCATTGGTCACCCTCTGGGATGATGATCCTCACTGGGCAGCCATGACCACCCCTGCTCCTGCTCAACGCTCCCAGCTCTCCATTTTTAGGGACAGCTGGATGTATTCAGCAGGGAGAGGACACCAGCCTGGGACTTCCAGCAGACCTTGGCCTTTGGCTTCTCTACCTGATGCATGAAGGAACCTCGGCTTCTCCTCTGGGACATCACCTTTCCTGCCAGCACGGGACTGAAAATGACAGCAGGGCTTCATTTGTAGCCTCAGAGAGACAAAAGGAGTCTCTTGCATCAGCTTCAACACTGCCACAGCCCCTGCAAGGGGCTCAGGGTCTGGCATAGCCTCATCCCTGCCCTCTGGAAGTCTCTCTCTAGCTCTGTTTTTCCATCCCGTGGATCCCAGTCTGGCTCTGGCCTGCCCTGTGTGTTCCTGTGCCATCTGGCACCCCAGTGGTTTGATCCTGAATCCGTTGGTCTCGTCCCCATGGGAAGGACAGATATTGGCAGAGGGGAAGCATCGGATCCAAAAGCCCACAGAGCTGCAGGATTTTCCCTGTGCTCTGGACAAACATTGACTGCTCCAGCAGCCTCCTCCCCTCATGGATACTCCAGCACGGAACACGAGCGGTGACAAACTGGAGCAATTACTCCCCATGTTCCCAATCACCCCATTTCCCTCCCCCTGCTCTTGATTTTGGAAACACTGTTTGAAAAGAGAAAAGGCAAAAAACCCCCTTCATGGCCTGTAATACCTAAATGGAAATTTAATCCCTGCTCCATCAACCATCCCCTGGCCACATTTATTTTCCAGGCACATTTGGATTGTTTTGTTTACTGCTGACTGTGTTTATGATTATTTTAATAGAGAGCGTTGCACGATACATTTTGTATGAAGGTCACTGCTCAGATATTCTCGATTGGAGAGGCACAGATTCCTAATGAATTCACACCGCCTCTTGCAGGGTTCTCTCCGTTTCCAGCGGGGCTCCCGCTGCAATCCCACATTAGCCATGTGCTGGATGCATCCCATTCTCTGCCGCTGGATTTAGCGGAGTGGGAAGGGCGCTGGGAAGTTGCTGATGCTGATCGTTTCACCCGGGGGTTAATTCACTGCCCATAACCACGGACAGCATTCACCAGCCCAAAACGGGGTAAATGCAACATTTCAGGAATCCTTGTGCGTGCCCCAGGCGTTTCCCTCTTTTTGGTGCCAAGCTGGGAATGAGCTCTGAGACACTGGCTCTCACTTGCAGAGAATTTGCCTTTCCAAAGTGTCCATTTCTCCCCAAGTATCGCCCCCAGCCTGCTGGAATCATCGATGTTCGCGGCTCTGCTGTGCTGAGCCATGAGCGCCGTTTGCAGCGCTCAATGAATCCCTGATGCTCCCCACGTCCCCTCCCGCCTTTTCCCTGCTCCATATTCATGAGACAAGACCTGTTTTGTCTTCCTGACCGGCTGGCATCGGGTCCCAGCGAGGAATTCTGGAAGGAATTCTGCTTGGCAGAAATATTCCGACCACGTACTGAAAATAAGGGGCTGCATTTGCTTGGATTCACTGGACAAGGTGTGATCCATTGGACAGCAGGACTTGCCCAGTTGTGAGGATAAGGGTTGGTAAATAAGGATCCAGCCTGTCTCCACGGGAGTTTTAGTGGATTTTGGGAGGACCTGGACCAAGCAGAGAGAGGGAGAAAGGCTGTGCCAGCATCATCACCCCTCCACGCCTTGGCAGATTAGAGATGTTCGGGTGTTCGAATGTTCGAGATGATCTGTTCCAGTGTGGATTGAGTTCAGAGCCAGGTAACATTCCCCACAAACTCCAGCTCAAAGGTTTTGTTGTCTATGTGTAGAATCATGGAATCATTAAGGTTGGAAAAGTCCTCCAAGATTGGGTCCAACCATTCCCGCAGCACTTCCAAGGCCACCACTCACCCATGTTCCCAAGTGCCACAACCACGTCTTTGAAATCCCTCCAGGGACGTTACTCCCCCAGAGCCTTGGGCAGCTGTTCCAGTGCCTGATCACCCTTTTGGTGAAGAAATTTTCCCTAATATCCAACCTAAACCAGAGGCACATCACCCTAGTTTCTGTGTTCATGGATTTTTCCTCCCTGATCCAAGTGGACTCTCAGCACATATCCTTTGGCACAAACAGCATCCAGGGAATGGATGAAACCCATCTCCTCCCGTTTGCCTGAACCACTCTCTGCTTGTGTCCTTCCTGATCCTCTTGTTCTTGTAGAGGAAGAAAGGATTATCCAGGGATACCGATGGATTTGTAGCTCAGGTTGCTGTGGAAATTGTGCACTCTGCTCCAGTTTTCCTTCTCCTTGCTCCAGCTACAGGATGGGAAGGGCCCCGATGGTCTCACAGGCATGTTCAGGTGTGCTCAGCTCTGAGTCTTCTTTGAAAAAGCTGGATCCAATCTACCTTTGGACACTTTGGGATGCTTCCCAATCCTTCTTTCTCCCTGGGAAGCAGCCATTGAAGAGCTCTGGGCTTGGTTCCCATCTCCTGGTTGTGATTAGAGGCTCGGCAGCTCAGCCTTGGCAGAGGGAGGGATCCCTCCAGCTCTCCCCCCAGCTATGTTTGGGTTGGGATAGTCTGGGATCCATTAGCACAAGGCCAAAAAAAATCACAGATAATAAAAACAACACAGCCCCTAATGGTCTTTTTTATGCAGTCTGGCTTCTATTCCAACAAAACACAAGCAGAGCCCTCTTTCCAAGAGTTCCTGGAGAACAGACAGACACAAATGCCTGACTCCAGTGCGCTTTCATCTCCCAGTGTCAGGAGACACCACATTTATCTCTGCCTTCATCAGCTTTTATTCCCACCACCTGCTGAGAGCTGGAGCTGTACCTGGACGGAATTTTTGCCTGTTTAGTAATCTTTGCCTCTCCTGCTGTTGTGTCCCAGAACTCTGGGAGAGTTCCATGGGTCATTTTCTCCAGGAAGCATTTTCTCATTTAAATACTCAGCCATGCAGCCTCTGGAATGTCAGTGGGCATTACAAACAAAGGGAAAAGGACTTGGAAGAACAAACCCCTGATCTACCTCGGCCATCCAGGAGTTCGTTCTTCCTTGCAAGGCAATTCTGAAAGTTGGCAGATTTCAGTGCTCCTTCCCTGTCCCAAGGAGAAGATGGACATGGCTCCAGCCTGGAAGGAAAAGCCATTGCAAGGACTATCCAGAAACTCTGGCTGCCAATAATTCCTAATTTTCAGAGTGAATAGTTCAGCATTTAGAGTGAAAACATATCTGGCACTATGCCATCACACCTGGGCAGGGTGGGGACAAGTGGAGCCCGGCATTCATGGCCAGAGAGGTCCCTCCTGCTTTTGGAAGCCCATCCAGGAGGCAGAGGAGGCCTCACTTGTCAGCCTTGCCAGCCTCAGCATCTCATCCTCCTCTGCAATGGAATCATAAATTGTCCAGGCTTCCTCAGCCTTCAGGAGCTCCTGGGATTAGGAGCTGCCACCGTCTGGAATTTAACCCTTCATGCCCAGACTGGAAGGTGAATCCTGGTGGTGAGGACAGAGAGATTCCAGCTCTGAGTCATTCCCAGGAAGGCTCAGGGGACAAAGGAGCCCAACTGCAGCAGCACAGGCTGTAAATCAGAGCGGACTTCACCAAGGAGCTCCTGGGTAAGAAGCAAACAGGGCTGTGGACAACCCTGAAAGTGAACCAGACCATCCTCACCCCCTTTCCACAGGCGGAGCTGGGATCTGTAGCCTCAGAGCTGCAAGTCACAGAGCAGACACATCAAGGCTGACTCTTGGTGTGCTTCTGCTCCTCCTCACAACTCCTCACCTCCCAGAAATCATGTGCAGTGCTTGGTGTGCTTGGGCAGGGCTGGGGAGCATCTCCTGGGTGTTGTGCCAGGTTTGGATCATCGCTGCTTCAAGACCAATAAGAAGTAGGGAACAGATACAAGAAATCTGCTCCCAAAGCATCCAGGTCTGGAAAATCCCTCCATGACGTGAAGCTTAAGGAACCCAACTCAGCTCCAGGTGAAAAGTGGGGTTCATAAATTCAGGCAGGCACAGGGTGCTTGTTCAGGGCTTTTCTCTTCCATGCCAAAAATTAAAATATGTGTTGGTAACATCCTTCTGTCTTCTGTCCTTGGCTGTAACAGATACATTCTGTGTTTAGGGTCGAAATATTAGCCATAATTCATATTTTGGCTTGATGTAGGTATCTGGGTGACCTTTAGCAGCCTGTGATATATAGAAAAGCTGATTACATGTTCCTTGATTTCATAGGAGGGATCAATAGAAGCAAGATTAGGAAAAAAATACAGTTTCATTCATTTTAAACAAATCCTGACAATGGTTTCTTTGAGAACTCAGACCACCAGTGCTTGGAATGAGGACTTGAAAGCTGGCAGGGAGTCACAAACGTGGCTTTTGATAGAGCTGGAAAACTTCTACCCAGACCCGTCCAGTCCATAAACTCTGAGGATCTTCCTGCACGTGGGCTCAGTGCTTGGTTGGACAGAAGGAGCTGAGGCACCTGAAAGCCCCAGAGGTGGGAGCTGCCCTTGCAGCCCTGCCTGGAGGTTGTTTTAAACCTCTCCATGGCACTACATTCTTTGCAACCTTCTGCTTGTGCTGGAACAGCCCTCCCTGATTCCCATCAGCAGCATTTTCTGCGCTAACTCAGGTCTGGGTGTAGAAGACTCAGTGCCAGGCTCTGGAGGAAGCGCAACCACAGCTGAAGGGTTGGGGAGCAAAGGAGGAAAGGCTGTGAGAGGGTGGGTTTGTCCTCAAGTGTGGGTTTGTCCTCCACCCCCAGACCCCACAGGCTGCTTGGACTGGGGATTCCAACCCTGGGGCAGGAATGGGCAGGAATTTGCCTCTGACTTCTCTCACACAATTGTCTGAAGGTTCTTGTCTTCATCCGAGCCAGTGCAGCGCTGTGTCTGCGCACACAGATCAAGCTCAGCCTTCCTGTGTCAGGTAGGATCAGGAGAGAGGCTGCTTTCCCTCTGGGAATGCTCTGCCAGCTGGCAGTGGAATTGTTCGCTGCCTTCTGCAGGCTGATGGAGTCGGAGGGATCACACACTGCATTATGAGCACATCCCAGTTCATCTCCAGCAGGAAATTCACTCTCCCACATCCCCTCCTGAGACAGATTTAAATGTTACTTCCTTCCCAGCCTGTGGAGATGGAGCCAAAGCAGCTGCAGGTCACTGAAAATTCGGGATGAAGACCAAGCCAGGCTGTGGTGCTGCAAGGGCCTCGTGATGCCACTGAAATCATCAGCTGCAGGCCCCTATGTGAGGATGAAAATGCTGCTCCAGTCCCTCCTCGTGTGCCTGCAGCCACAGAGGAGCGTGGCAGAGCAGGAATCTGCAGTAGGGATGATTATCCTGCTGCTGGGGAGAGCAGCTGTTCTCCCACTTCCAGCTACACTCGCTCCTGGTTCCACAGAAAAAGCCAAAGATCTTCCCATCTGTTTGGTTCCCCTGGAATATAAATGTATTTGTTACATGTCCCCAGGACTGCAGAGTTTGTGGATGCACCTGCAAACACGTGAGGGGCTGCTCTGACTTGTGGGGGGTTTATGGATGACTCTGGGACTGAGCTCTGTCCTTCTCCACTCCTGACAGAGGAGGTAAATCCATGGAGTAGGAGCCTCTCCCTGCTCCTGCTTCTTCCTACCGGTTGCTGTGAAGAGCTGAGAGCAGAAGACTGGTCAGTGAAACTGTGGCTGTGTTTTACAGCCAGAAGTGAATCCTCAGGGAACACGTTCCTCAGGAGTCAGTGAACATCACCACCACGGATCTGGTCCTTTCCTTATCCACCTAATCCCGGTGTTCTGGGCTGGGAGCAGCACGCAGAATTTTCACAGCTGATTTGAATGGATTTGATCCCTGATTTGAACACATCTGATATGCCTGGGAAGAGCATTTCCAAGCAGGTATTCACAAATCAAATCTCTGTTCCTGATGCACACATCTCCCATGCTTATTTGGAAAGTATTTTTATTCCTGACAGGTAGAAAACAAAAGCAGAGAAATGAGGCATTTACAGATTTGTTTCCTAAAAGAGCTTTTAACCCAGAAGAGAGAGAAATGCATCCTGATTTGAAAATAAGGGGAAACACATTAAAGACTTGAACAAACTGTTTTGATTTAATGCTAATTAGTAAAAGGCATGAAGGAAAGCATAAACTTGGAGTCAGAACTAACCAGTTCCTAAGTCTGGTATCACTCTGAACTTCTGTTTATCTCGCCCCAGTTACTATAGCAGGAAGGAGACCTACTCAGATATAGAACAGTTATATTTTCAGGCTGTCCCTGCTAATGGAGAGGAGATTTATTATCACTGATATATCCCTGGTAGGAGCCTTTCCCAGGTGGGGAAGCCTCACTCAGCTGGGATTGACAGTTCTCCTCATTAGTCCCCCCATTCCTCCGAGGTCTCCCTGCCACTGCACACCTCCCTCTGTCCACTGCATTTTTGCCCCAGAACTGTCAGGAAAGCCCCAGCCTGGTTCCAGCTGCAGGAGGCACCTGCTTCCTGCATCACTCCCCTGAACGAGTGCGCGATGGGAGCTGGAAGTGACAGCGTGCAAAGGAATTCTGGTGAGAGCAAGAGGACCAACTTTCATCTAATACAGATTAAAAGGTGCTGGTCTGGCCCCAAAACAGCAGCGTGTTCTTCCTGGAGCAGCTCCTCGTTCCCATTTCATTGTCAAATGCACTGCAGGAGGCAGCAGGACAGGGCACTCTGACATGAGGGACTCTGAGGAGCACTGCAGAGGGCAGGGAGGTGGTGGCACTCCCAAATCCACAAGGAATGCCCAGCTCCTGCAGCTACTTCTGGAAAAGTGAGTGACCACAAACCCTGGCAGCACCACACAGTGCTCCTCCAGTCCCATCATGTCCCAGAGCTTCAGAGATTCATGGAATCCAGGAATGGTTCGGGTTGCAAGGGACCTTAAACACCATCCAGTGACATCCCTGCCATGGCAGGGACACCTCCCACTGTCCCAGGCTGCTCCAAGTCCCAATGTCCAGCCTGGCCTTGGACACTTCCAGGGATCCAGGGTCAGCCACAGCCTCTCTGGGCACCCTGTGCCAGGGCCTCCTCACCTCACAGAGAAGAATTTATTCCCAATATCCCATCTAACCCTGCCTCTGTCAGTTTGAAGCCATTCCCCTTTCCAAATTGCTACAATTCCTGATGGGAGTTTTAAAATTCTGCAATTCTGACCCAAGCCTGGTCCCTGGGGTTGATGGAGCAGCTCCAGCTCTGCCTGCTCAGCACAGGGAGCTTTAGCTTGACTTGTTCTCCCCAGGGAAGCACCCTTCAGTTCTCTCCATGGATTTTCCCCATCACTCAGCTGGAAAGTCTGGCATTATCCTCACGGCATCCCCGGCTGCTTGAATCCTCCATGGATGTAACTAAACTTGCCAAATCCTCGCTGCTCCTGCTTCAGGGCCTGCATGTGCTGTTTTGCCTGAAGGTACAGAGCACGTAATCAGCTGGAATCAGTGTTTGGTGTAAGTGCTGGGCTGTTTCCATGAAAGTTCCTTGTTGCTATGAAATCCCACATTTTGGGTTGTCAGGAGTGTAAATATGGGAGTAGACTCCTATTTCGGTTGGAACGATTTGCCATCATTTCAAGTAAATCCATTAAAAGAAAATCCATGCCAGTCGTATTTCATTACAAAACATCATCAGTGAGAACAGAAGGATTCAGAAAATGAAAATCCATCATCCTCTCCTCAGGAATGACAAATCCAACAAGTGGGAGGGATTGGCTGGATGATCCTTAAGGTCCCTTCCAACCCAAACCATCCAGGATTTAATGAAGTTTAACAATAACTTCTGTCACGTGGCTCTAGGGGAGATTGTGCAGACACCTGGAAATGCCACGAGGTTTTTTTTTGAATACTCATACCAAGCACCTCAAAGTTATTTGTAGAATTTTATTTCTACATGTAACTTTTCCAAGTTATTTGTAGAATTTTAAAAGTGCATAAAATATCAGGATTGTCCACTGAGGATGGCAGACTCTTTAGTGGTGCAGCTCATTATCTCCTTGCACCCTCACCCTGGCCACTCACCTGGGTTCCCTGGACAACCCCTTCCTTCACCCCATTGCCAACATCACCTTTCTCTTCCCTGAAGGACCCTTAAGGTCCCACTTCTCCCCAGTTTCTAAGAGGACTGCTCAGGTTTTTGCTCAATTACAAACCTTGTTCATATTATTTGCAGCAAGTTCTGGCCCAGATCCCAGAACTGGTCATTTTTTATGCAGTGCTCTGTGGACAAGGGTTGGTGGAGTTATCCCTTCAATCCCGACTCAGTTTTGAGGGATCAGAGGTTGGGAATGAGGCAGAGCTGGAACTCGGCCCAGCTTTGAGTTGACCTGGGATATTCTGCAGGCAGAAAAGGGCCTTGGCTGGGTGGTTCCAGCTGCCCACAGAGATGCCAGGGTCATTTGAAGGAGCATCCACCCCAGGGCTGCTGGAAGCCACTTGGTGGGACCTTGTAATTCCTCTGTGTTATCTTCCAATCCTGAGTGGACATGCCAGATAGATTCAAATACCTCCAATAGCACTGGGACACATGGTTGAGGGTGGAGTATCATGGAATTATGGAATGGTTTGGATTGGAAGGGACCTTGAAGCCCAACTCGCTCCACCGCCTGCCATGGAATTCCAAATGCAATTCCACTGGAGGATTTGGACGGCCAGAGAAGTTCTTCCATGTGCTCTTTCCACACCTGGAAAGCCATGGAGAACTGAATATCCAGAGACATTCACAGCAAGCTTTAACAGAGCTTTCTGCCCAGGAGCTCTTGTCTCACCTCCCGAGGCATTGCTGGAGAACTTTTCCTCCCCAGTTGTCCTTTCTTTGCCCACCTTCCTGAAAGAATTCTGGCTCCACACACTCCTGAGCCATTGAAACCCAGGCAAAGCCATTTCTCAAGATGGGCTGGGGAGGAGGAATGTGCCGGGCACCGGAGCATTTGTGGCATGGCTCGGAGCCAAAGGCAATTAGCAGCCACATGAATCTCTGCTGCTCACCACTCAGCCGTGTGCAAACGGCGCTTCTTGTCCTGTGGGTTAAGGAATGGCAGTTTAGGCTGTCAGGCCGTGCTCAAGTTTGCTGATTGAAGGGGTTTGGGGCTATGCTATTACAAAAACGATGTTGGAAAAAATTGCTCTTAATCCCTGTTTTATGAGGCACGCGCTGGAGAAAGGCAAAGCCATTTCTTTCTGGAGAAGTAGCAGAATCAGCAGCCAGCGACAGGAACGCATTTGTCCCCTTCAGCTTGAACAAAGTCAAAGTGGAAACTACAAACAAAAGTGTTTATGAACTTCTGAGGGCTCCCGTGAATGATCTTGGGCTTCCACCAGGGCTGGAATCACGGCTCAGTGGGCATTTGTTTTCCCTCCTGATGCAGCCCCATTTCATTCTCTCTCGGTCGTCCTTTTCCCCGCTTTTTAACCCGGGGGTGTGGTTTTGTGCTGTCATTTGTCCAGGGCTGCTGGCTGTTGGAGATGCCGTGTCCCGCGGTGAGGGGCTGAGGAGGGACCAGGGATCAGCTGCACCCCCAAACCCACGCACGAACTCGCTTTGAATTGTGGCGGAGAGAAGCTTTCTGCTGGGGCTTTTGCTTATTATTATATTTACAGCTCATATCCCACTCCTAACGTACTCCTGAAATACTCACACTCCACGTGACCCCTTGGCCTCAGCTGTGTGGGATGAGGGATTGGGCTGGACCCATTAAATTGACGCTGGGCAGGGCTCCAGCTACAGGGGATTTGCTTTGGCTCTCAGAAGAAGCTGCACTTGTGCTCCTTGTGCTTTGACAAAGGATTCTGTGCATTATTTTGAGGTCTCCAACCCCTCCTCCTGCTCTCTGCAGGCCTTGGACCTGTTGCTTTCTGCTTTTGGGTCTTTTTCCCCCCGAGCCCAGCACCCATCCACTCAAACTCCTGAAACTCTTGGGATTCCGCGGAAATAAAGCTCATGGGATGTGCCTTTCTCATCTCAGCCAGTTTTAACTTCAGCTGCTGGAAGGAAAGAGTCTCCAAAATACCAAGCCTCCTAAAACACTCAAAGGTAGAAGACAGAAAGATACACCTGAGGAATATCCTCATGGAGAGGGGGAAGCCAAACTCACAGGTCATTCACCCCTCATCTCCTCCACCTAAAGCGATGCACTTCATTCAGGCCTGGCTGAGAGACACAAAAAAAAGTCACTTTGGAAAGAAACCCATTTTTTCCCAAGCCATGACGATGCACAAGAGGCAAATACATCCCCAAATGCCTGGGAAAACTATATGGGAAATCAGCAAGCAAGTGGGAAAGCAGAACAAAAAATGGGCCCAGGAAATCAAACCTTTTGAAGCTCAGGGATTTTCAGGCTCCCTCCTAATTTTCTCCAAGATTTAGAGCACGGTAATGAGCAGCAGGGAGAAATGAATCACCACCTTGTGATGCAGATAGGCCGAGGAAGAGGAGCCATTTGAGCTGGGTCTATCCCCTAAAGGTTAATTCCTACCTGTTACCTTGCTTTAATTGTTTTCCTTCCTCTGCTGATGGATCTGCCTCACTGAAGGACATTAAACACTTCCTTCCTTCCAGGAACAAAGGCTGTTAAGAGCAGAGGTGAGAAATGAAGATGTGGTTTGGCTTTCATGGCTTCCATAAAGCTTTTTTAGCACAGAGTGGGGAATTCCAGCAGCACCCCAAAGGGTTGGCAGCAAACATCAGGATGTGAAAAAATAAACTGAAAAAAGGCACCTGACTGTGGTTGCTTCTCCTCAGCCTTGGCTTCAGGGCTGGGTTTGGTTTTATTTCTGCCCTGTTTGGGTGGCTGTGATGGGCTGGGGCTGGCCAGGAGAAAGGAGAGCTCCCACTCTGACCTGGGAACACCTCAAATACTGAAGGGTTCCCATTTGGGGATTTTGACACTTCCACAAGCTTCCATTCAAGCTTTTCATGACAAAATTACAATGATTTCATGGAAAGTGAAAGTCAAAACTAAACTGAGAGCAAAATCAACCCCGAATGTTTTTACCTCATGGAAATGAAACATTCTGATACTGTCAAAACAAACCCAGAAAGTTGAAACAATCTGTTTTGATACTTCCCAGTCGAAACCAACACATTTTCTTCAAAATGTTTTGATTTCAGTCCGACTGCATTTTCCTACGTGGGAAGAAACTCCACAAAATTCGCCTGAGACGCTTCCGCCTGGATCTGGTGCTGGATTTATCACAAGAAGCTCAAAGCAGGTCAGGAGGGCTGCTTGGGGAGCAAGGTACTGTCAGATTGGGTATTGAAAATGCATCCATTATCTCTGTATTATGATGGAAAAGAAGGAAAAGGCATCCAGTGTGTTCCAATAGACTAGGAGAGGGAAAACAGGATGTTGGTGGCATCTCAGCCCCTTTGACCTTCTCGTGGAAAGTATCCTGCAGAAGCCAGAGCTACTGGACTCTGCAGGGATAATGGGGTGAGGTGATGGATGGTTAACAGGCATCACAGCAGGAATTTGCAGAGGTAAATGACTTGAAAGGCAGGGAAAAAGAGAAGAAGGAATCAGAGGAATTTGTCATCAAACTGTTTTTTATCTTACATAAAAACATGGAAGGGTTCAAGTAGGAAATGGAATTGAGATTGCAGTCACTGAATTAATTTCCCGAGGATACAAATGCAGCCCGTGCTGAGGGTGCCTGGGTTTATAACCTCATCCCTCCTTTATAACCAGACCACTCCTTAAGGGGAAGGAAAAGCTCCCTGGCATTGGTATCTGAAGGATTGGCCTGGTAGTGACTGGTCAGTGCTGAGCCACGGCCACACCAGCCCTGTCAGCAGCACCAAATCCAAACTGCCACCACCAAATGCTGCAGGGGAAGGTCCCGAGGCCCCTGGTCACAACTAAAACCCAGCCAGAGGCTGAGGAGCGATTCCTGCAGGCCTGTGGGGCCAGCACACCCACCAGGAGAGCTCAGCGGGCTGTGAATCCATCCAAACACTCCGGATGTGGTCCCAAACCCCAGCAGTGTGGATTCCGTGCCCTGCTGCAGCCTCATGTTCAGAACCATCTCCCTCCCTCCCTCTCCGGCTGCTTCACTCTGATCACCCAAGAACAAAAGGCAAAGTTTCCTCTGCTTTTCTTTCAACTCCTCCTTTTGACAGAGCAGGTGGCTCCTCCCCTAAATTCCTGGCACGTGGCTGGCTGATGTTCCCGGAGACAGGCATGTACGTCATGCCCTTCCTGCTCTGTTGTTATCTCCTGATGGCAAAAACCAGAGAATTCCTTTTTAGAGTGCTTGGCTCATCCACGTTCCCCTCAGGAAAGAGGATTCCAGTGTCATATCCAACGGGCAGTAATGATCCAGCTGCTCTGGGGTCACAGAATTAAACCGTCCCCTCGTGGTGCACTAAGGAACATTATCACCTCCACAGCAAGGTCAGACCTCTTCCCTGTGTTAATTAATCAGTAAAATTAAGCAGTTTGCTTGCTAATATCAGTCCCTGGGAAAGCAAGTAACTGATTAAATGAGGCAGGTGGAGTCTGACCTGTGCCATGGAGATCTGTAAGGACCTCTCAGGCTCCGTTTCAGGCACTGTCCTGACTCTTCCAACCTGGTATTTCCCTTCAGGGATGGGATGCAATGCTGGAAGGAGGAATTAGCCACAGCCTTGAAGGTCTCATCCACACACGAGCCAAGTCTGTAGAAGGACCACTATGGACAGACTTTGAATCAGCGTGCGGGAGTTGCTTGAAATCATGGAATGGTTTGGGTGGGAATGGACCTTAAAACCACCCAGTGCCATCCCCTGCCATGGGCAGGGACACCTTCCTCTGTCCCAGGCTGCTCCAAATCCTTCCAGCCTGGCCTTGGACACTTCCAGGGATCCAGGGGCAGCCACAGCTTCTCTGGGCACCCTGTGCCAGGGCCTCACCACCCTCACAGCCAAGAATTTCTTCCCAGTACGCCATTTAACCCTGTGGCAGTGGGAAGCCATTCCCCCTTGGCCAAGCACTCCATCTCTTGGAAATTGTCTCTCTCCATGTTTCTTGTAGCCCCTTTGGGCACTGGAAGGCCACAATGAGGTCACCCCAAAGCTTCTCCAGGCTGAACAATCCCAGCTCTCCCAGCCTTTCCTCCCAGCAGAGCTGCTCCATCTCTCTGACCGTCCTGGTGCCTCCTCTGGACTCTCTCCAGCAGCTCCCTATCCAAGGACATAAATTATGTGTCCCAGTGAATTCCACCTCAAGGCTTCCAGTGCAGCAGGATCAAGCTCCTGTCCCCACCCTGGCTGTGTGTGACCACCTCGACTGCAGAGCAGCTCCTTTCCACAAGACATCCCCAGATGCACCTTGCCTTCCTCCACAACACGCCTGCCACCTTCCCTGGAGTTGCTGGGATGGAAAGGAGGCATTTCCCCCCCTGGAAAGTGGGAGCAGATGGGAATACATGACCCAGGACATCAGAGAGGAGCTGCCTGTGGTGAACACCGAGCAGGATGACAGTTCTTCCTGGCCAGATACTGGAAAAAGAAGATTAAAAAATTCCAACCTGTTCCTACTTACTCAAGAAGCCCTCAGACAGAGTTTGTCTGTGTTGTAGGCCTTGACCTTCTGTCCTGACCATGGGGACAAGGGGACGCAAAGCCAAGGGAGGGAATCGGAAGGGATAAAACTGTAAAGTGCTGTGGAGGGGTTGATTCACAAAATAAAGTTAGTATGAAGGCAATTAATGACCCAGTTTGTGAAGGGTCACCAAGAGGTCACCAGGGGCCTGTGGGACAGCATCTCCTCAGGACACCATGGCTGATAGCTCGGGCTTGCTCCAGCTGGACACGCTACCCTCCAGGCCACGGGGGATAATGGGATCTCTCCAAACCCTCTTCTTCAGGCAGGACGGAGGGAAAGGCTCTGTCTTCTCCATACCAGCAGGGAACAGCTGGCACAGCCCATGAGCCAACCTCCTCCACCTGTCCACTGGAGCAGCTTCCAGAGGCTGGGAGAGCCGGGGCTGAGCAGCAAGCTGGAACTTGGGGTGGAAGGACTCCCATGGGCTAGGACAAGCCTGGTCCTGAGCAAGGCTTTGCTGGGCCTTCCATTGAGCTTTGTCTAATCCAGCTTGGACTAGGCAATGTCCAAACCCCAGCTCTAGTTTCTCTGGGGTTTTATAAGTCAGCTCTGAATGACAGCAAAGGCAGAGACACATCTTCATACAGCTGGATGGAAAACCTTTCTGATTCCATCCAAAATCTTCAGAAGAAATAAAAAAGGGTTTGCCCCTTTTGTTTTCCCAGGATTATGCTGTAACTTTCACTACTTTCATTTCCAAAGACTGTTTTTGCCTCAAACTGTTGGCTGTTGTGGTGGGGTTTTTAATCCATCCTCTCCCAAAGCTCGCAGGTTTAATTTATTTGATTTCAAACCAGAAGATATCCGTGAGAACACAGGTTTGGCCACCAAACTAAATTCCATTGAACCTTCTAGACACAAAACCCCAGCTGGCTGATGGCATGAGGGGCACCATAGACTGACTGTTGTGATGGGTTTTTCAATTCATCCTCTCCCCACACTTGCAGATTTAATGTATTTGATTGGAAACCAGAAGATATCCATGAGAACGAAGATTGGGCCACCAAGCTGAATTTTATTTAATTTCCTAACACAAAAAACCAGCTTATTGATAGCACAAGGAGCAGTGGGTTATTTCCTTGTCTTGGTGCTCCAGATATGGTCCCTTTTCTTGGAAAATTCCAGCTGTTCCCCAGCGATTCCCACCTCTGCTGCACCACAAGGTGACTGCAGAGCGGCTGCATCCCTCCGAGTTAGATAACAATTATTGGCAGATATAAATAGAGGTTTTCAGCAGCAATATTGTTTAGTATGCTAAATGTTGCTTTAATTTGGTGGTTCAATTGGAAGTGAATTCCTGTCATGCACAGAGCAAAATAGATCAATTATATTACTGCTAATTATTGTTATTATTTTAAACTGTGCTTCTCCAGCAGATTTAACAAATTTGTCAATCCAGCTCGTTCACCTTTTCAAAACAGAACCTGGCAGCCTTGCATGCAAATTAGCCCAGATTTTCAACAATAATTGCAACTCTTTTGTAATGATCTCACCCTAGACACTCTCCATTTATCACTTCTAGGCCTAACGGCTCCAACATCTTCATCTTCCCAAAGTATCGATACATCGTCCTATATGTTAAGAGCAAAAAAATTGCGTTTTGCAGCAATCCTCACTGTCAGGGGCAAAATAAATGGGAACAAATATCAGTATTTGGGGAGAAAACATGTTTATAACCTGGTCAGAAATTTCTTGCTGGAAAACCCAACTTTTCCAACAGTATTTGAAGGTAATACGTTAAAAATATCAGCAAATATCTTCATTTTCCCCTGGCTCTGATAAATAGCCTTTTAGATCTCTGTTTCTAGCCCCAAAATAAAAGTTCAAAGCCCATAAACTACATGACACCTCTCCTGCCTGCCTCTAAGTGCATCTTTTCTCCATCAGGATGCCTTTATCAGAAGGTCATAAATCACAGGCATTCCCATTAGGAAGCAGGGAGTGGGATAGGGCAAGTTTCATCTTCAGGTATTCACTTTTATAATTCACTGCTGCATTATTTACTCTTGTGGCTGCAATAATCCCTCTGAGGTCAAATATATGCACATATAAACCAGACTCAGAGCTGCAGAAAAATATAGAATAAAAATCTGTAGGTAATGCTCATGGGTGAGGCAGAAAAATCTGTGTTTGTGAGGGGTTTTTGAAGGCTCTGGGTGGTTGGATTTCCTCCCGAGTTGGACGCTGGCAAGAACAAGGAGGTAAAAATTAAACAAGTGAAAGGCAGGGGCTGTTCTACACCAGGGCAGATGAGGAGGAGCACAAACCCTGCCCAGGTCAGATGGGACAGACAGGTGTACTAGTTTGAAAACAAACCAGTGCGAGATCGCAAGTCAGAATTATAATTTAATAGGAAAAATTAACATAAATGCAATAATACAAGAAAACACTGACAGAGTCAGGATACAACCTGACACCCTGTTAGTCAGGGTGGTGGTAGCAGTCCAAGTGAAGTGGTTCAGCTGAAGCAGTGATCCTGCAGAAGGGTCTGGTCTCCACCTGAAGGTCCAGTGGTAGCTCTTGTCCTCTGGGAATCCAATAGGCAGGGCTGGCTGGTGCAGTTCCAAAGCCCAGGTTATATCCACGTGGGAATGCTTGGCTCCTCCCCCCTGGGCGGAGCATCTCACAATGGGATGAGGTAATTCCTGTGAGGTAATTCCAGTGAGGTAATTCCATGAGTCATGTGGTGGGTTCTTGATGGCCCATTAACAGAGATAACACCCAGAGGGAGTTATCAGGGATGAGTCACAACAGGAGACAACAAACAGTGCCCCAACTGCTGTAACAGCTTGTGGGGATGGTAATAGAATATATCTTACATTAGAACCTGGGACAACAGGAAAACTGAAACCACAGCCCTTTCCAAGCACAGCAGAAGCATGAAACGTGCGGAAATGAACAGGGACAATCAAGGAAAAAGGGAAAAGAGGAACAGATTATTCCCTTCTTTGTGCACAAGCAATGGGTCTCCAGAAGCCCCAGCCCCGAGCTCGTGCAAATGCTTCATTCAGCCTGGGCACTAGTGAAGTGGGCTAGGAAAAGCTTCCAAACAAGGTTGCAGAAACACAGGGAGATACAGACCACCTCTGGTTTGTGGGAGGAAAACGGGATTAAGGAAAGGGTGGACACCCCTGGGTAAATGGGATATCCTAGGGAAGGGTCCCCACCCTTCATAAATGGCACTCACATTTCATAAATCTGAGACACGACAGGGAGAACAGTCTGCTCATGTGATTCCTGCACATTCCCAAGGCTTGTGGCCGGATCCTGCACCAAAAAACTCTGGAGTGTCCCAGTGAGTGGCCAGGCTGGTAGGGAAGGAACAGTAGGAACAAAGCAGCAGTTTTCACAGAAGGCAGAAGGGCCACTTGCGACCCCCAAGGATCTCTACTAAGAACAGAGGGGCTCTGAAGGGGTGATGGGGCACCAGTGTTTGCTGCGCATCACAGAACCATGGAATGGTTTTGGTTGGAAGGGACATGAACACCATTTCCTTCCACCCCTTGCCATGGGCAGGGACACCTTCCACCATCCCAGGTTGCTCCAAGCCCTGTCCAACCTGGCCTTGGACACTTTCAGGGATCCAGGGGCAGCCACAGCTTCTCTGGGCACCCTGTGCCAGGACCTCACCATTTTAATTGTAAATAACTTCTTATGTCTGATCTAAACCGACCCCCTTTAATTTAAAACCATCACCTCTTGTCCTTGCATCCAGGTGTCCCCCAGGGCCCAGGAGTGGAGAAGATCAGAGTGACCCTGAAGACACCAAGGACTGTGCACAGGATGTGTCCAGACCCCTCTTGAAGGACTTTTTCTCCAAGGACGCAGCTGGAAAGGAGTCCTAAGTCTTTTTCCTTTTTTGCTCCCATGTAGAGCCACCTTCCTTAGATGTCACAAAACTCAGCTTTAACCCTTGGGATGCCCTGGGAGGAAAGGAAGCTGCTCTGCCAGGAGGCTCAGGTGGCTCCACATCCTATTTTGTGACCTTGAATTCCTTGGCTCCAACACGTTCAACGGCAAAGCACAGCATCCAGCTGGGAAGGAGCTCCCAGCACTGAATTCCAGCTATAAAATGGCATCTGATATTCCATGGCGTTAAAAGCAAAGCAAAGTACGTGGCAGAGAAATAACTGGCTTGACATTCCCCTGGAAAGGAACTAAATCAGTTATTCCCTGGGAAAGGAGCTCTCAGAGCTGTCAGGCCAGGAAAGGGAGGGACAAGGGGTGAAAGAGAAGTGCTCCTGCATCAGGCCATGCTGCTCCTTCATCTCAGGCACTGCAGAGACACCATGGAGCAAAGAATAATTCCAGCGTGGTGGAGGGGAAGCAGCATCCCAAACTCAGGGTGTGCAGTGGGAGCACAGTCTGTGTTATGATGTGGGGGAATGATGGCTCCCCTCCTGAGACCCTTGGGTGGGAAGGGGCTCCTGCCCTCCGCCTCCCTTCTCTTCCCATCTCCTTTAATCTCAAATTTCCCAGTGTGTTTAGAACCTGTAAACCCCTCTGATTTGTCAGCCAGGCCAAGGACAGCCTGGGAGGGAGGGGAGGCTACAAACAGATTTGTTGTGTGTGTTCAGACAAGCCCTGAGCAGGTTGTGCCTGTGGTGTGACACCGAGGGCAGGCTCAGTGCCAGATGTGGAGGGCATGGCCCATGGCAGGGCTCGGTGCCAGATGTGAAGGGCATGGCGTGTGGCAGTGTCTGGTGATGGATGTGGAGGGCACAGGGCACGGTGGGGCTTGGGGCCAGATGTGGAGGGCACGGTGCTCAGTGCCAGATGTGAAGGGCTTGGTGTGGTGCTCAGTGCCAGACGTGGAGGGCATGGCCCATGGCAGTGTTTGCTGCCAGCTCTGGAGAGCACAGCACGGTGCTCAGTGCCAGATGTGAAGGGCACGGTGCATGGCAGTGCTTGGTGCCAGCTGTGGAGAGCACAGCATGGTGCTCAATGCCAGAGGTGGAGGGCACAGCCTGTGGCAGTGCTCGGTGCCAGCTGTGGAGGGCACAGCCCATGGGAGTGCTTGCTGCCAGCCGGAATGCCAGGATGCACAGCCCGGGCTGGGTGCCCGCTGTGACCCACTGCAGAGATCACCGATGTCACACGCCTCCGTGCCTCAAACCCGTGTAACACAGAGGAGCCGTTCAAAGCCGTGCAAACCCAGACAAAATGGAATCAGTGCGAGCAGAACGATGTGGGAAACGCTGGGAAGGAGTGTTCTCCGCACTGCCGAGATGCTCACGCTACCCTCGCTTCATGAATATGGAGAAACAAGAAGGTTGCCTCCACATGTCAGCCTAAATGGACACACTTTTCCCTCCTATAAATATCCCATTTTATTCCAAGGCAGCAGAATGCAGACAAGCTCAGACCTCCAAAGCCCCATCTCCCGCTCCTCCAAATTGGTTTATTTGGACTGTAAATTCTTCTGGGCTCCGTGATAAAGATCCTTTGCTTTCATCTTCCCCAGAGATTGCCAAATCCCAGTGATAGGGTGACCTGGAAAATAAAGGCGGAATTGTTGTAAATATTTCACACTGTCTCTGGAACTAAGAGCAACAACTGATGCTGGAGAGAAGTGAAATGCAGGGACTGGTGAGAATCGGGTGTGGGGAGAGCTCATTTTATTGGCATCTGGCAAAGGAAGATTTTGTCCTTGGTAAAAAACACTCTGAGGACAAAACACACTTGCTTTGGAGAGGAATTGTGGATCAGATGGAAATGACAGTGTGACATCATTTCCTTATCCTGCTCCTGGAGGGTAAATTTGGGGTTCTCTCATTCCCAAAGAGGTTTGGGTTCCAGCCAGTCCAGGGGATCTTTGCTTTTCCAGACTGGAGGGCAATGGCAATTTCAGTGGGCAATGGGAAGCAATGCCATTGCAGTGTGTCTCCATATGGACACCTCGATCCAGGCACGGTGGGAATGTCACTGGAGAAATCAACAGGAGAATTCCCCCTCCTCTCCATCACGACAGTGTGTCTGTGACTGTTAATGGGATTCATCTTTCCGAGCCCTGTCCACTTCCAGGCCTGGCTGACATCTACTATCCAATAGGAAAGAGCCAATAATTAATTCAGAGTCACTTATTTGATGAATTAGGGCTGGGTTTTCCCTGGTTTTTAACTTGCCTGGGAGCAGCACAGTGGTTTTTGGAGCCTTGCAATTTTGCAGTGTTTCCTGATTAATTCCTGCAAGTCCATCCTGGCCAAGAGACGTGACCATGAATTCCCAGGAAGTGACCATGAATGGATGGGATTTCTGTGTGCTGAACCACAGCTGTCTGAAGGAGAATGGCCTCTCACCCAGCTCAATCCTACATTGAACTGCACATCCCAAAGAAAGAAAGGACCATCAGGAATTCTGGATCTCAGGAATGGTGTTATGAATGGATGTTATGGGGTTTAAATAAGTTTCTACCTCTGCCTAGGCCTATAGCAGTAGATAGTAACTTCTGAGGTGGCCTGCACCCCAAAACCCACTTTCATCCACAAGTTCTTTAATAATGGCTGATTCAGTCTATTATCGAAAAAATCATTTATTCTATAGACACAAATTGAACAGACAAGACTTAAAACAGATTATTACTACACAGGGAAAAGGAAACTATTAATAGTTAAATATACAGTGCACAATAAGGTACCATTCTTTAAATACAGCTAGTGAAAAAATAGTATATCTTAGGATTCAATGTATCTTGCCATCCAATTGTTGAAGAAGCACACACACAAATCCCTTTTCAGTCACTTTCTAGAAATTGTTACCATGAAGATTGCATCCGGCCTCAGGGAGAAATCCTCTAACACGCTCTCAGAGGGTGTGCAAGAGAAGTTCTGATTTCGTGGAAATTTTGTAGGGCTTTAATAGTGTAAAAACAGGCCTTTAGTCACTGATACGTCATTTTTATCTCTACCCACATCTGCTCTCCAGACTGAGGTGTTGATTCTGGGCAGATCTCTTGGTGCCAGGAGATGATCCCTTTGGTGGGCCTTTGTCCCTCTGGGTCATCTCTCCCATTTGCATCTGTCACCTCTGTGGGGAGGAGGGAACCATCCTGCCACAAATGGTCTCCAGCTTAGGGCAAGAGTGCCCAAATTGTGGAAGCAGAGGCTGTCCTTAAGAGGTGCTGAGTGCTGCCACCTCATGCTGGGCTTCCTGATCATCCTGTTTGGATGCTCAACCATTCCAGAAAGTGGGTCCAAAGACATCCTCATGCTAAACAGCTCATTGTGTCCCAAACTGTCTAATTTCCTGAGGGTTCTCTTCCAGTTTGTCCAAGATCAAACACCTCAAAACTGCAAATGCAAGACCAGGGAGGCTCTGAGAAAATCTGGGGCATAACTCTGGCTCTGCAATGATACAGAAAAAAAAAACCAAAACGTTAAAAAGTTGTTTTTTGAGATGGTTCTCAAGGAAAAAAGTTCACTGACAAATTCCCAGCAAATGAAAACTGGGATTTGGTTCTATTTATACCTTCAGCAAATCCGCAGACAATATAAATGAATTTGAGATACAAAATGGAACGAATTAGGCAGACTGGTGAGAGAGAGTTACATCCCTTCCGACAGCAGCACGCAGTAATCCAGCCAAAATATTTCAGAACTAATTACTCTCCAGCCTTCTAATCCCTGGTAGAGAAAAAAACCCCACCCCATATATTTTGGGAAGTTCATTGGAAGCATCTGTTTAAGATGTTGTTAATCCTTCGTTGCAAACTCATTGGCTGGGTGATAATGAACCAGTCCTGGTTGTGCTCGGCGTGCTGAGACTGAGACCTCATCTTGCTTAAAGCTGATTATTCCCTACAAAGGAGCACAACTCAATCCCTTTGCTTCTTGCTTTGCTTTTCTTTCTTCTGGTGAGAACTTTTCATTCCTCCTTCACTTTTCCAGCTTGCAGCTGGCAGCAGAAAATGGCTTTAATCTCAAATTTCAGGATCAATGTGGAAGGGCACTATTGATTTTGGCACACCGGGATGACCCCTGGGGTCCACAGCAACCACAGAGGACTTTTGATGTTTCTGGACCTTCTTCAAGTAGAATTTCTAACAACCTCCCACCCTCCTGAAGCTCAGCCAGGAGGAGTTTGCTTTGCTGAGCAGCAGCACAGCTGGGTCCTGGCATGATCCAGTGGGGAGGCGTCTCCCTCTGGAGCTCAGAGCAAGGGAAGGGGAAAAACACCCTCGTGCCTCAGACAGGTTAAAGAAATCCATTAGACCCTCATCTCCATGGAAAAGCAGCCAGGCCCTGGTCCTGCCATCCCTCTTCCCAGAGCATTTGCCAGCACCTTAAATCGCAGGCTTCCTCACTTTGGAATGCCTGACTTGAGTTCTCTTGAACCATCTGGGTTTCTCTGTGATATTTTGGAGAGGTCTGGGTTCAATTCCTCTAATGGCCCAGCTAAAATCACTCCTGCACTTTGGGGTGAGTTTGGGATGATGCCCAGAGCAAACAAAAGAGGAGCTGTGGGGTTTTTCTTTTGCTTTTTGCTTTTTTGCTCCCATAAATTTGACAAATTTCAGATTTATGCTTGTGGAGTCTGCACAATTTTTCTATCTGATTAAAGGGGGGTAAGGAAGGAAATGGCTTGCTCGGAGCTGCCAGGACAGCATCCGTCTCTTCCTCCAGACTGCCACTGGCTTGAGACAAATTAAAAGTCCTCCCAGTGCTCAGTTTTTCACAGTTTTGGAGGTCACCTACACCATGAGTCACCAAGTTGGGGGCCTGTCTCTCTCTTCAGCAGCCCTAAAATCTGCATGACCACCCTGAGGAGAGCAGATGTGAGATTGGTGTGTGTCCCATCAGGTCTGTCTGCCAGTCAGATATCCAAGGTGAGAAGGAATCATTTCCTTACCTCCAAAAAATATCTCAAGACACTTAAAAATGAGGTTTTGAAGATCTGGTCTTGGGTCTGGTCCTGCCGAGCACTTCTGGGGGATGTGGTGGAGTCTTTCCAAACTGTGTGGTTTGTTCTGCTGTGGGACCATCGTGGAACAGGAGGATGGGGTTTGAACACAGAGGGATGCTGATAACGTGAGAAGAAGGTCTGAAAATAAAAACAGAATGGAATTTAGCAGGGATGAGGGCAAAGGCTTAGAGAGGAACTTCAGGGACGAGCTGCAACTGGAAAGGTCTGGGGGATTTCACCCATCAGGCACTTCCCAAGGCTGTGAAGAGGCTCTGGACCCTTCCAGGGATGTAAAACAGGGAGACCAAACCTGTGGAATGATTGGGCTGGGCAGGCACCATCTCCCAGTTTTCCCAGGGAGGTGGATAGAGGAAGCCAAGGGGGCAACAGGAGTGGGCAGAGAGGTAAAAAACACACTAAGGAAGGAAAAATGGAGGGAACTGGGGCTGGGTAATCCACAGAAGAGAACGTTACAGGGAAAACATGCCACCCTCTGGGAAAGTAATTTTAGTGTAGGCAAAGCCGAGAAGGTTTGGTGGGACCAGGGAGGAGAACGGGGCGGGAAGTGCAGCATGTTCTGGGAAAGGGACACGTTGGAAGGATTCGTGTGTCTTACAGGCAAAAATATCCCTGTGCTGGTGGGTGGAACTGAGGCAGTAACAGTGAATGATTCCTCTAAATACTGGTCCAAAATTATTATTTTATTCCTTTTACAGGAGAGTCTCTTCTTTAGTAGTTCTCCTGACCTTTTTCTTCTGAAGAGGCAAACCAAGCCCGAACTGTGCAAACTTTGCCTTGTGACACACTGAGATTGGCAACTTGGTTTCCTGCCTTCAAATCAGCCTCGTTGCACATCTAAAATAAACCAAAACAATGCTGGGAGGGGGCGTTTTTCCTTTTATTTCACTGCTGAAACCCAAGATGAAATATTTCCCCTGGCCCAAGCAGCACCACCACCAACTGTTCCACATTCCCTGCTCACTAAAATGTGCTCAAGCGTGGCCAGACTCCTGCTGGGAGTGGGATGGAGGGGGAGAAGAACCAGTCTGGATTCTGCAGCTCGTCTCGGGGTGGAGAAGCAGCTCCTGCCACACTCCCTGGTCCAACAGGAGGTTGAAAATTTGCTTTTTTTGTGTGTTTTGAAGTCAGTGAGAGCAGTGTCTGGAAGTTTCTGAGCAGGGAGATGGCCAGTAAGCATTTTTTTGGTGAGGGAAGATGTGTATGTGGCTGGCAGAGGGGCTTTCACTCACATCTCACTGATCAGAGCTCTTGCAGTTGCTTGGGCAAAGAGTTTTTGGCGTCTTGTGGCACTGCCAGGAGAAACTGAGCTGTTAATGATGGGTACAAAGCACCTTTTGTGTGCCCAAGGGCAAAATTCATCCCAAATCCTGAGCTCTGGGGAGGTGGGAAGTCAGATGTTGGCATCTTCCTAAACCACAAGGTTTCTTTTGAGCTCTGAAAACTTTGAGGCTGAGAAAAAAGAGGTGAAGAAATAACGAAGGGTTCCCTTCCCAGAGCAGAACAATAAAGGCCACTCGTTGATCATTTGAATTTCTTGCCTAATGAAATTGGATACAGTCTGAACCCCCCCTAAGCCAAAGGCTAATTCATTTCCATCGTTTGAAATGCGTGTTATCAATTACTGACTGCAGATCTAATGATTTCCAGAGCTGCTTTGGATTCTGATACCAGAGCCTTTGAGGATATATTGATGAGGAGTCTATAAAGTCAATTTTGATCTGTGCATTGAATTCATCTCAGGAGTGCGCACCCAGCTCTTGGGGCTTTGAGCCACAGCTCAGCCAGGCATAGAAATATCTCCTTTTTCTCATCAGCACACTCTGAATGCAGTCTAAATTTCAGAGTTGCTCCACATCTCCTGGAGGAGCATCCTGCACGGACATGGGGTGAGATGCAGCAGTGTCACAGGGAAGGTCATCACCCCCTCCTACCCAGTTTGGAAGTCAGAAATGTCCACAAAGCCTCTCCAGGCTCCAATGTTTGTGAGTCCTCAGAGGAACTCGACAATTACCTGACACTGATTTAATAAGGGCAGAACCTGAGGTGTTCCCCAGCTTTGCTCTCAGGAACAGGTGGATTCCCTAAGCTGAACCATTAAAATGCCACATCTCCCTGATGCTACCATGTCCCGGTTTGACACAAAATTTAGGAGGAAACTGCCAAAGAGGGTGTCTCCCCTGCCAGATAAAACAGGCCCCGGCAGCCCCTTCCCCACACACCAGGTTTGGAAAGGAATTCCTTGGAGGAAAGTGAAAAAACCTGTTTATTAAACACACAGGGTGCACACAGGCATCTGAAAAGGCAAAGAAATAATGTTAGATAATAAAACTTCTTTTTTGTGGAGAAAAGTCGGTGAGCTTGTACAGTCCTGCTCAACCTGGCTCCTCCTGAAGGCCTGGGCCGCACCAGGCCGGGCGGGGGATTCTCCAGCAGCTCCCTGCCAACAGTCCTCCAAAGAGACTGGAGTTTGGACAGAAAAACAAGCTGAAAAAGTCCAAAAAAGAGGAGAAGAAACTATTGCAGTCCGGAAGGAAAAGAAAGCTCTGCAGCTCAGCCGCTGCCGCCACTCGGAGTAAAGAATGTAAACAATAAATAAAACCTGCGCCAGCCTCTCTGGCTCGGTTCTAAAGGGGACAGGACTCCTTTCTGGGCTAAGCAGACATATGGAATACATAGCATAAAATACAGAACATAAAAGCACCCTAGGACAAAGCAGCAAGAGCAGAAGCTTTAAATCCGGATATCTGTTTTCTCAGACCAAAAACGTGTGCCTGAGTTGGTGATGTTATCACAGGAAGCCCATAACAGCAGCAAGAGGAGCTGCCCCTCCCTCGTGCCCTCCACATTCTTCAGAAATACCTTTCAGACCAGTGGGTTTGGAGATTTTTCACCTTTTATTGACACATTTACAGGCTTATGTCTCAGGGACAAGTCTGCTGTGGCACCCTGCCTTAGCCTGAACAAGTGACAAAGTCACATTGGGACATCAGGGCTGGCCACCACTCCCAACTTACCCATGGCAGTGCTTGCAGCATCCTGGGAGAAACTGGGGCGGGTTTTCCTCTGGCTGGGGATTTGGGAGGGCAGTTTTGGGATTTTTGCTTGCTTTTTACCAACACAAACCTCGCCCTGTCATCAGCTGTTTGCAAACCTTCCACCCGTGCCTGGCTTGGTCCCCAGAGCCTCTGCATTTGGTGAAAGGGTTGGATTTGCCTTCCATGTTCTGGCAGAGGGAAGGCCGATAATGACAGGGATTTTTGTTCCTCCTGAGCAGAGGGATGGGGATTTGTGGGGTTTCTGGTGGGGTTGTGTGTCCCAGCAGGGCTGGTTTTGAGGACCCCAGCATGTGTCCCTTTGTGCTCATCCATCCCGCGTGGGATGTATCCCACTGAGGTCTCTGGGACGTTCCTTAGGGGCACCCCAGGCAGAGCCAGAGGTGCAGAAGCTTTCCTGAGTAGGTCCCCTTGCCTCCTACAAGATGCTGATTTAATTATGAGCATGGGTTTATTGGTATTTATAAAAGAACCGATCCCGTTCCCATTCCCATATCCGTGCATGGCAGCACGCTTTGTTTTCCCCTTTCTTCCCGTATCTTATAAACCCAGCTCCAGATTTTCTTAACCGGGAAAATTTACAGAGCCAGAGCTCCAATCATTATAAATCACGGGGAGCACACAAACACAAGAGGCGAAAAGCAAGCGGGAACATTGCAAATCATTCAGTGTCAATAATCTCCGTTGTTATTTGCAGCCAGCAAAGGAAATTGGACTTTTTAATATGTAACACATTAACCTGAGTGTCTGCCTAAATGGAGCTGCGTTCTTAATGTGTTGACATATTCACACAAGTGCTCTTTCTCTAATTCTCCCAACCTTAACATAACAATAATATTGTCAAATCATTAGCGGGCCCTTAAAGAAGGATTAATTCTCTCTAATAAAACAGTGAGTAACACCCTTCACCGTGGCCTGGCCACGCTGAATCCATGGCAGCCACCTGGGCACACCTGGGGCTGCTCGGGTTTCAGGGCTGGGGAAAGCACATGTGTGTGCTGGGAAGGGGGAAAACAGGAATTCCACAGGTTTGGTGGGCTGGATTGCAATGACAGAGGCTAAATTCATGGAATCATGGAATCACAAAATGGTTTGGGTTGGAAGAGACCTTAAAACTCATCCAACCCCACTTCCCACTGTCCCAGGGTGCTCCAAGCCCCAGTGTTCAACCTGGCCTTGGACACTTCCAGGGATCCAGGGGCAGCCACAGCTTCTCCAGGCACCCTGTGCCAGGGCCTCACCACCCTCACAGGGAACAATTCTTCCCAATATCCATCCAAACCTGCTCTGTGTCTGTTTGAATCCATTCCCCTTGTCCTGTCACTCCCTGCTCCTGCTTTTACAATGTTATTTTTCCTCTGGTGATGTGGTTTATTACCAGTCGGGGGGATTTGTGCTCTCGGTGCCATGGGATGAGGTGTGAATGTTCTGACTGTGCTGCCACCCCATTCCAACTCCCTGGATCTCCAACATGCCCCTCGCAGGAGTCTCAGAGGGGATGAGGAGAACTTGGGAGTCAGGCAGGCTCTGACCCAGCTCCACAGAGCTCAGCAGAGCAAACCACGTCTCTGGACAGAGGAGGGCATAAAGCTGATGCCACTGGATTCTCAGGGAACGAGCGCTGGGAATTGCTTCCCATAACTGCACTGGAGAAGCAGGGAGTGGTCAGCTCTGCTCGCCCCCTCCTCCCGTGGCTCTCTTTACTTTGCTGCATTTCCCCTGGTTTAATATGGAGTTTTTACGGGCAGAATGTGCTCAGGATGGTGCATAATGGACCCAACTGTGCAGAAATGTCATGCATGCGAAATCTATGCAAAGCCCCTGCTATGCTTTTGCCTGAATCAATTTAAAGAAGACGCTCCATAAAACAGGATAAAGCCAGATTAAGTGCATACAAATGAGGCAGCCCAGGCAAGGCTTTCAGAGTTTGTTGGAGACAGATGGAATACAAATGGAGGCAGGAATTGCACCGGTGCATGTGTAAAACACACTTGGCAGATCCACCCAGGGAGGTGGAGGGGAGAGAAACAGCTTAAGGAAAAGGCCCCTCTGCAGAGGTCATGGGCAGGCAGAGGGGACAACAAGCCAGACACGAGGCCCATCTTCCTTCCCAGCTATGTGATCTTTGGTTTTCCAGCAAATTCCCTGGAAAGCAGCGCAGGTTTCTGTGGCAGCTTGGTGAGGAAGAGAGATGTTACACGAATTCAGCAGGGGAAAGCCCATCAGCAGCGCTGCCCAGTGTTATTTGCTTTGCTTCCACATTTATTTGATATTCCCAGATCCCTTTCAGCTTCCAGCCCACTGCAGCTTTTCCCCCTGCCAGCATGGAAGAGGCTCCACAGGATGGTGATGCCATACGTGGCCAGGCTGGGATGCAAAATACCCTGTGAAATAAAGCGAGCAGATTGGGAACTTCTGTTCTCATCAGCTGAGAACAAGGGAAGCGCACGGAAAATTGATGAAAGGAAAGACTTCCTAAAGACTTCCTTTTTTTTTTCTTTTTTTTCTTTTTTTTTTTTTCTTTTTTCACACAATTAGCTGCTGGAAATCAGTGCCAGAAGATTTTGCTGAGGCTGAAAACTTGGCAGGCTGCAAAAACTGAACGGGATGTTTACACGGGAGATGAGCACACCTTGTGATAGGGATTTAGAGGCTGCAATCCACAGGATGAGTTCAGTGAGGGTTTTTTGCATCAAATTCCTGAAGAAATGTGGTCCCACCACTGCTTTGCCAGTCCATGTCCATGTGGTAGCCTTTGGGTTCTTCCTTCCTTGAGGGACTTATGTCTTCTGGCCATGTCCCACTGGAATCACAGAATGGTTTGGGTTGGGAGGGACCCTGGAGATCACCCAGGTCCAACCCTTCCATGGGCAGGGAACTTTCCACAAGTGAAAGTGGCCACAGGCTCCGTAACTCAAAGGTAATTCCCTTTCTGGAAGAGCTGTGGAATATCAGCAGTCAAAGAGAGATGAAGGTGCTCTTCCAGTGTCTCCTGTGAATATCCCAGCTCATCCCTGCCTGGATATTTTGCTAGATCAGGAAGCAGACTCCTCTGGGTGCTGCAGTATTCATGTTTCCCATGGGTGCTTTGGGAAAACAATGTGTCCTTGGGCTGCTGGGGGAAAACTCGCTTGGAAAGGGAGCTCAGGGTCTCCAGGCTTGGAATCCAAAGTAAAAAACCCTGTGAGAAGGAGCTGCTGCTCCATTTTGGGCATGTCTCAAGGAAGTAAAGGCTGGTGGGGACGAGGGTCTGCCCCACCTGGTACCAAAACCCATCTGGTCTTTTGTCTGGGGGCATATTTTAGAGAAAATTTGTGTTGAATCTACTTAGACAGTCCTAAATATTTCATTGGCACTAGTGAAGATATTCCCACAGCTTCAAACCAAGCATATAGCCCTAGGAGGAAAGAGGAATGGGAAGTAATGACAGTTAGACTCTGAAAAATGTCTGCAGTCCCCTTTCAGACAAAAAAAAAAGAGCATTTAATACTGATTATTTTAGAAAGTTAATGAATACAGAAACTCATGTAATTGGCAAGTCTGGAGTTATTTTGAGGCTACACCTGAAATCCTGGGGTCACTTTTGGGCCCTGTGTGACAAGAAGGACATCGAGGGGCTGGAGAGTGTCCAGGGCAGGGAATGGAGCTGGAGAAGGGGCTGGAGCCCCAGGAGCGGCTGAGGGAGCTGGGAAAGGGGCTCAGCCTGGAGAAAAGGAGGCTCAGGGGGCCCTTCTGGCTCTGCACAACTCCCTGACAGGAGGGGGCAGCCGGGGGGGGTCGGGCTCTGCTCCCAGGGCACAGGGACAGGAGGAGAGGGAACGGCCTCAGGCTGGGCCAGGGGAGGCTCAGGCTGGACATCAGGAGGAATTTCCCCATGGAAAGGGTGGTCAGGCCTGGCACAGCTGCTCAGGGCACTGGTGGGGCACTCCCATCCCTGGAGGGATTTCAAAGCCCCGTGGATGTGGCACCTGGGGACACAGGTCAGTGGTGGCCTTGGCCTTGGCTGGAGAAACGGTTGGGCTCAAGGAGTTGAGAGGGCTTTTCCAACCTAAACAATTCTCTGATTCTGTGATTCTGTGGTGGTTTTCTGTGAGGTGTTGGGTTTTGTCAAACTGTTGTTCAGCTGTTCCATCCTTGGAGAGGAACTTCATGTGGCCAAAAAACACCTGGAAAACACTCCATGGGTGGGAGTTCACGTGCTGAGGGTCAGGACCACGTGGCCATTCATTCCCATTAAACACTGGGAGCTTTCACAAAGGTTGACTTTCCAAGTGTGAAAAGCTGTTCCTGCTGTTCCAGCAGTCATTTTTCCTGAGGAAATCTGGAAGATGAAGCCACGCAGGCTGTGAAAACACCCTCCGCACTTTTGATTTGTGTTTTCCTCTGTATTCCCTCAGACAGCTGTGCCAGGGACATGGCCATGTGTTATCCTGCTCAAAAACAGGGAGCTCCTGGGATCTGCCGTGGTGGCTCCATGAGCCAAGGGCTGCAGGGGCTGGGCTGGGCAGGAAAGAGGAGAAATCCCTTCCACCTGTACTGCAGCTCTCGCTGTTTCGAGATGAATAATTCAGGGTTTGGGTTTTAATGAAGGTGTCTGTGGTGCTGACGATTTCCCTGCTTCTCCAGAACAACAAACCCTTCATTTAAACCTGAGAGGAGTTTTGGCTGCGAGCCCAGACTGCTCCTTGTTGATTCAGGGAGTATCCAGAGATGCTGAGGGTGACCAGGAGAGCTCCTGTGGGCTCCTCCAGGCAGGTTCAGAACCTTTGCCAGTCCAATCTGCTTCCCTTTGCTTCCTGCTCTGAATGTGGGAAGTGGCCTCGGACTCTCAGGATGCAGCGCTATGGAGACTTTTCCTTAGTCCAGACCAAAATTCCAGGAGCCAGAGCCTTGGTGTGGGGAGTGGGCTGGTGGCTTGGCTCCCCTGTGTCCTGTTCCACAGCTCCGTAGTTCATGGCTGGGATGGAAAACTCATCCCTATCCCCTCCTTCAAGGATGAACCACAGCCCTCAGCCACCCTCGATATTCCACACCCAGGGAGGCTTTGGAAAACCTTTGCTCTGTCTCTTTTCTCCTTACAGACCAGGATGTTTCCTCTGCCGTCCCATGAGGATTCTAGTCCTTCCCAGCCCTCCTAATCATGATCCATCAAGGGACACTCTTACCCAGTGATATCTCCTTTACCTTTGTTAGGAGTATTGAATGTAATTCCAGCAGACTTGTTTTTCATTGAAATATTCTTTTCCCCAGCATAAAGGATTTTTAGAGGGATTTTTAAACCCTGATTTTACTCAATGAGCTGTTTTCTTGCCAAAAAAAATAAAAAGGAAGGAAACAGAGGAGAGAGAGAGGGATGGATTTGGAAAGTGCAAGAAGTATCACTCCAGGATTTTCTCCCTGTGACATGGTTCCCTTAGGAATCACCTCACTGATTCATTTCCATGTTTTTATTGCTCAGCCTCTCAGAAAAAACATTTGTTTGTTTAACAGGTGGCCCAGTCAGGAATGCAAATCCAGGTTGCTCTGGGTCTCCATCACCTCAGATGAGAGCGGTGCCCATGCCCTGGGCTCCTGCTACAGCTCAGCACAGCCAGACAGGGCTCTGGGATTCCCTGGGAAAGAAGACAGCAGATGGAAAGCAGGGAACCCAGCAGAAAATAAATTGTATTCCCTGGCTTTTGTGCAGATCCCAGGAGGACCTAGGGACATACATCAGGTGGAATGTCCCCCGAGAACCGGAGCGGGGCATAAAGTGAGTCCAGCCATGTCCAGGCATCCCTCAGGACAAATATCCCATGAAACGGCGATTGTGAAGGGAAGGAGCAGACATCCCATGCAGGACATTCCACAGGACTTTACACCTCCCTGAGGAGAGATAATTCAGAGCTTTCCTCCCAGCCTCAGGAACTGCTGTGCTGCCAGACAGCCAAACCGAGGGACAGCTTCCACGTCAGACACGTTTCCTTCCTGATGGAAGCCTCTGGAGTCCAATTCCAGCCAGCTCACCATTAGGACCATGGGCTCATGGAATGCTTTGTGTTTGGAAGAGAACTTAAAGATCCTCTCATTCCACTCCCTGCCATGGGCAGGGACACCTTCCACTGTCCCAGGGTGCTCCAAGCCCTGTCCAACCCAGCCTTGGATGCTTCCAGGGGCAACTACAGCTTCCCTGGGCACCCTGTGCCAGGCCCTCCCCACCCTCCCAGCCAGGAATTTCTTCCCAATATCCCACCTAAATTTCTCCTCTTTCAGGTCCATTAGAGCTGACAAGGCACAAAGAATCAGGGCCTGTAAAGTTCTTATGGCTCTCTGTCAGCTCCAGGAGCCTGGGGAAAAGCTGAGAGTGTCCTGGTAAAGCCTCTGCTCCTGATTGTACCTCAGGGAGGGGAATTTAGGCACCACAGCAATGGCTAAAGAGAAGATCCTGAGGGAGCCCTGGAGCTTCCCTGAGCACTGCACAGCAGCAAGGGACAGAGGAATGAGAGATTTCCCTTTCAGGAGCCTTAACAGAGAAACATGCCAGGGATGCTCCATAAATTCCACTGTAACAGCTGGAAGTTGGTGCCTAGGAAGGTCACAGAGTAAAAATTCTGGGCCCAAATCTGGCTCTTCCAGGTGCAGATGTGGTGCTTGAACTGGCACATCTTCCTTCCCAAAGGCCTGGACCTGGTAAAGGTGACGCTCTTGTCTTCCCATTAAGGAGGAGGCAAATTATCCTGCTGAGAATGGAGCCATCACCTCGGAGCTGCACCTCCCGTGGGGAAGAACCTCCCACTCCCCCTGTCACTGACACGGGGCTCTCCTATTTGTCACTTCCCCCTTCTTGAAACTGCAGTTTTCAAATAGGAATGTGTGAGTTGAGCTGGTTTGGTGCCTGTTTGGATAATGGAGAGTGTGGCCCGCTCCATCCCAGAGCTTCCTTCAGCCCCGGGCAGCCGGAGCCGGGACACCCTGAAGGTCCCACTCCAGCCCTGCTTGTGGCAGATCCCTGTGGAAGAGCAGAAAGCGTTTTAGGAGCTGTGTGCAGGGCAGAGAAGCTTTGTTTTCCTCCTGCAGCAGCAGCTGCCGGGAGCTCCTTTGGATGCTCATTTGCAAAGTCACCCTTGGTCGTTTATCCCGGGACCTCCTGAGGAACAGCTGCTCCGATGAGAAACGTGGCGAATCCTCCGTGGGGCTCTTCAGGCTCGGGGCAGGGGAGTTTTGGCAACCAGGAGAAAGAAAAGGTGAAGGTGACAGGGGCTGGGGGTTTGGACACAGAGCAGCCATAACCAGCTCCATGCACAGTTGTTGTGGGGCTGGAGATTCACTCAGGGGTGCTGGTTGGAGAACAGGTCCAGCTTCTCTGGGCACCCTGTGTCAGGGCCTCCCCACCCTCACAGGGAGGAATTTCTTCCCAATATCCCACCTAAATTTCTCCTCTTTCAGTCTGGCCGCAGGTCCATTAGAGCTGACAAGGCACAAAGGATCAGGGCCTGTGAAGTTCTTGTGGCTGTCAGCTCCAGGAGCCTGGGGAAAAGCTGAGAGTGTCCTGGTAAAGCCTCTGCTCCTGATTGTACCTCAGGGAGCCCCACAGTTCCGTTGGGATTTATCCTGCAGTGAGCATTTCAATTTGCTGCTGCCTCCTCCTTCTTGCCCCAGTGGCACGAGCTCACCATCAGCTCCGCGGGTCCAGCAGGCTCTGAATGGTCCAGTGAAGGTCAGGCTTTGGTGTCCAAGTGCCCAGTAGCACCAGCTTCCCAAAAAGGCTCAGGAAAATCTGGGAAAGGAGAGGAGACCTGGCTCCTGTGAGAAAGGGCTGTGCCTCAGCAGAAGGTGTGAGCAGTCTGGGGAGAGGGTCACACCCCACAGGGCTGGGGGCCTTGGTGAGGCACCTGGAACAGAAGAAGAAATGCCATGGGAGTTCTGGGACGACCCTGTTCCTTAAATGTACAAAATACTTTTGAGCCTCCAACTTGGCTGGGCTGAAGTTTGGCGGGGAAGGACCCGACTCCATCGCTGTGCTCCTCGCTAGAAATGAGCATCACTAAAATCCAGGAGCTTTCCAATAGGAATCAAGGATAAAAATGAAAGTTAAAGGCCTGAAGAGGTGGAGACTGAGATCTTTGAAGGTCCCACATGCTTCAAATTCAGTTTTCAGCCTCAGCTAAATCCCCTAACCAGGAACTGCTGGTCCCCAGTCCAGGCCCTGGCCATGGGTGGGGTCAGCAGGGGGTACAGGGATCTGCATAGCTCTGGGAAATGATTCTGTGGCCTGGCACATCCGCCTGGGTAGGAAAAGGCTGCTGGGAGTGCATTTCCCAGCTTGTGGCCTCTCCAAATCCATCTGCAGCACTGGTGTTCTGCAATCCCACTGTGAGACCCCACCATGCTTCCAGATGCCCTGCTGGAAAAGCACTGCCCTCCCCATCGCTGGAAGTGTCCAAGGCCAGGTTTGGACGGGGCTTGGAGCAACCTGGGCTAGTGGAAGATGTCCCTGCCCACGGAAAGGAGTGGAATTAGGTGGTCTTTAAAGTCCCTTCCCACCCAAACCACTCCATGATTCTATGGAAGAAGAATCATGCAGCAGCTCTGAGAGCCACCCCAAACGTGGGCTGCCGCGGGGAGCAGAGGGGGGAAGCAGTGAGGCAGAGAAGATAAAGATTTGCATGAACAAAAGGAGTTCTATTTTCTGTTCGGGCGTTTTTTTGTTCCCCAAAACAAAGGAGAGACTGAAGAGTGCCTGTTTAATTTGCGGATTTCACAGTTTCGCCTCACAAAAGAGAGGGGGGAAGGAGCAACAAAAAGCCCAACAACAGGCATGGAAAGAGCCCCAAGTATTAATGGCAGCTGATCAATAACTAATCCACAGTGTTCCAGTTACCAACTTGATGGAGAAAATTCACGGTGCTTAAGTAATTCCAACTAATCTTAATGAATGCCTCCATGCCTACATGCCTGCAGAGCCGTGTGAAATTTATAGAAAAATGTCATTTCGGCTCTCTGAATATTTTTTTCCCCCTCGCAGTCATCAAAGGAGCATAAAAAATGCTCTTAGAAATCTGCTATCTCTCCCTGCCAGATGAGGGCTTCAAAAGGCGAGCACTCATTTTTCAGTCGTAAGCAGGGAAGATTATGAATACATTATCTGGTTAACATTAAAAAAAAATTCAAAACACCCAATTTTACATTCTTACTTATTTATCCCGTGCCTCTGTCCCCTTTGTGCGCCTCACCCTCTTCCCCGCTGAAGAAAATAATGCCAAGTAGACAAATCAGCTACAAGTAGGGAAGCGGGGATATATATTTTTGTTCTATTTTTATTTGGCACTACTTCGTGAAAATTTCAAAGGGAAAGGAAGATCAATATGGTGGTTTCGAGCCTTCTCTGTCTTTGCCTGCTAAAAGCTGATGAGTTCCTCTCAAGTTTGGGAGAAACCTGCAGGAGAAGCCTCTGCTGAGCCAGGGAGGGCCTCGCTGGGGAGAAGAAGTGCGAGGGGAACGAGCTTTGTAGGGACAGAAAGGACGGATGGAGACTCTGGTAGTTTTGCAGTGGAAGTTTATTTTCCCCTGGGAAGTCTTAGCATGGGAATGGAGGAAGCAGTGACAGCCAGGATGGGATTTCTGAGGAGGCATGGCCAGGGGTGAGGATGGAGACAGACCCAAGTCTCTGTTGTGCTGATTCAGGTTCCCCTGACCTCGATGAACACCCCAATACTGGTCCCACAAGAAGAAATCACAGAATTGTGAAATTACCTGAGCTGGAAGGGACCCACAAGGATCAAAGTCCAGCCCCTGGCCCTGCACAGACACCCCAACACTCCCACCCTGAGCACCCCTGGAGCGGTGTCCAAACGCTCCTGGAGCTCTGGCAGCCTCGGGGCCGGGACCATTCCCTGGGGAGCCTGGGCAGTGCCCAGCACCCTCTGGGGGAAGAACCTTTCCTTGATATTCAGCCTGACCCTCACCTGACACAGCTCCAGCCGTTCCCTTGGTCCTGTCTGTGGTCACAGAGAGCAGAGATCGGAGCTGCCCCTCAGGAGGAAGCTTTGGATCGGGATGAGCTCTGGCCTCAGTCCCCTCCAGCTGGACAGAGCAGGTGCCCTCAGCTGGATGAAGACTTTCCCAGTTGAGGGACTGGTATTGAAGATGTGGCCCCAGTGATACCCAGGAGTACCTGGAGATGGACACAGGAGACCTCTCTTACCCCTCACCTCGGGCCACTCCAGCTCTTTGGGTCACTCACCGACGGCCTGAGAGGGGCAGGAGGGAATACTCAGCATCATTAACTTCAGTAGGTCCATGCTCCCACTGGAGAATCCCGTTCCTCTTCCCAGCAGGGCTCCCTGCCCTCACTGGGCAGTCCTGTCCACGCAACTCTTCCCACTTACTGAAAATTCCTCACATCAAAAGGGTCCCGTTTTCTCCTCCATTTCCCTCGGGGTCCAGCTATGACTCTGTCATAAATTGATGTACAAAGTATGAACAGGAGGATTTTTTTAGAACCACTTCAGCAATCTTTGTAGTTCATAACTAGGCATGCAGGGGTTTTATTAATTTAACAGTGTTATTCCCCTTATGAAATATTCATCCCAGAGGATTTCTGTGCACATGAAGGTTTTGAAGAAATTGATCTGCAATGCAGCTACTCCTTTAAAAGAATGATTTCTTTATTATCTCTGCCTTTCAGTGCTACTCTGTATCTGAGCAGTGCCTGATTAAATGTGTGATCAATCTCAGGAAAGCAAACAGATACATTTTTAATTGGGGGTGAATTTACTGTGTGGGAGGAGGCATTTGGTGAGCCCAGCCCGCCGGAGGCTTTGCTTTGCCAGCTCCTCCCCTGGCATCCTTGCAAGCCATTGGCTTCCCAAGCCCTTGGAGATGCCTTCACCCTCCCTGGCATCACCAGCTCGGCTGATCCAGTGTCATTCCATGAACTGATGGAGAGGGAGCTGCTCTTGGGCCCGGATTCAGCAGAGCCATTAAACACAGGAGAGCTGAGCCCTGCTCACTTTGCTTCCATTGCCCTCTCCCCACATTCCTGTGCTGTTTTCCAAACATCCACATAATCCACTGGAGAGTGCTGTGCTGTCCCCTCTGGGCTGGCTCAGGTGGGCAGTGACAGCTGGGTCCCACCCTGCCACCAGAACAGCCCCATGGATGGAACATTTCCTGCAGTGCTGAATCCCTAAGGCAAATCCCAGAATCCAGGAATGGTTTGGGTTGGAAAAGACCTTAAAGTCCATCCAATCCCACCCCCTGCCATGGGCAGGGACAACTTCCACTATCCCAGGGTGATCTAAGCCCCAATGTCCAACCTGGCCTTGGACACTTCCAGGGATCCAGGGGCAGCCACAGCTTCTCTGGGCACCCTGTGCCAGGGCCTCACCTCCCTCACAGGGAGGAATTTCTTCCCAATATCCCATCTAACCCTGCCTTCTGTCAGCTTAAGGCCATTCCCCCTCATCCTGTGACTCCAGGCCCTTGAAGGACCCCCAAGTCCCTCTCCAGCTCTCTTGGAGCCCCTTTAGGCACAGGAAGAGGTTTCAAGGTCTCCTCGGAGCCTTCGTTTCTCTGGGCTGAACACCCCCAAGTTGTGTAAATAAAGATTGGAATTTAAAGGCCACGCAAAGAGGAGAAATGGGAGTTATTTTGATTCCCTTCCCAGCGGGATCCTTCCAAGGCCTGCCACAGCAGGGCACTGGGATAAGGAGCCATCAGACCGGTCTGACAGGGAAAGCACCAACTCTGCAGCCCCTTTTAGCTGCCCTTGATCCTCCCAAGGCCTTTGGAGACCAAACCCACAGCTGTGCTCGGGAATGATGCAAGGATGAGATGCCTTTGGCACAGGCAGGGAGGTGGAGCCCAGCTGACCCCTGTGGTGTCCTGCAGCTGCACCCACAGCACCTCCCAGAGCCACCTGCTCTGTCCCCACCATGCCCCGGCGCTCTGGGTAGCTCCAAGCTGCACTTCCCAGCTGGAGTGCCCCAAGCAAAGGCTGAGACCTCACTTGGAGGCCGGTGAGGGTTGTCCTGGGGTGCAGCACCCGGCTGTCACCGCTGTGTCCTCGTCCCACTCTGAAGGGTGACACCCTTAGCCAGGAAAATGTCCCTTTCCGTCCTGCCCTGCTGGGCCCCCACGTGCCCTCCTTGCAGGGGTCGCTGATCCAGGGTCAGCAAGCCCTGGAGGAGCCCGGGACAGGGCTTTGCTGGCCCTGCCCGTGTTCCCGGAGGCCACGTCCAGCCCGGGCACTGCTCAGTCTCGCAGTGTCCCCTGGTGTTTGAAGACTCGAGCTCCGAGCAGCCAGAGCTGCAGTGCTCCCTCGGGATGTGCCCTGGAACAGCCAGGAATGGCATCCAGGTGAGCTGGAGCTGCAGCACAGCCCCTCTGCCACCCCCAGAGCCACTCCCAGGGACACCACGCTCTCAAAAAGGTCACTGAGCCACCATGTGCTGTACAAATCTTCCCAGGATGGATATAAAAACAGTTCCTACACAGAAAAGCTGGAGGAATTTGCCTTTCAGCTTGGATTCCCGTGGACTGGAGGTGTTGTGACCCCGCTGTGCCTGTTTGCCTCCCCAGTCACCCTGAAAGGCTGAACTCACCCAGATGTGAAGGGGGCACAATTGAGGCCCTATAACCCCAGAAAGAAAATAGAAACGGCTCTTCCCTGGTTTTGCATTGGGCACAAAATTTCCAGGGAGGTGAGACAAACAGGGAAATGCTGGGGAATTGGTGCTGGAGCAAAGTGCAGCTGAACTGAAAACAATAAAATAAGGTCAGATCCAGAGAAAGTGAGGTTTCATTCATTCCTGTCTCCTTTTTCTAGAGGGCCAGTACTCTCCAGGAGCAATCCAAGCTGTCTGCCAAGGACTGGGAAGCTGAAAAAAACCAAACAAATTATTATTGAGGTAGGAAAAATCCTACAAAGTCTTCAAAGGAGCTGCTTAGAGACAGGGGAGTTCTACCTGGCCAAAGGATTTAATGGAGAAATGCCAGCCTTGAAATCCATGATATTTAAAATCCCTCTGACTACGAGAGAAATTGAAGGCATTTGTTCCCCACTGACAACACTTGAGGGTATTTTGGAAGCTGCAGAGGAGCAGGAAGATCCCGAACTCCCAGTTTAAGGCATATACCCTGTGCAGCTCTCTAGGTGTGCAAACACACCCGATTTGGGTGTTTAAATCAGCCCCTGTACACTCAGTATTGAACCCCTCCAAGGCCAGACCCCTCAGATGTGCTGGAAGATTTGTTGATCCTTTCCTCCACACAGGATTGACTCGGGATAAATACAGCAGTGATTCTACAGAGCTTTGGCATAGTAATTACAATAAAAATCCCAATGAATTGTGTTGTTATGCTCACAACTCCCTGACCTCAGCACTTCCTACTAGGCAGTGCGGTATTTAGCAAACATTCCGTGGGATTTTGCTGGAAAATAAAACTGACTGGACAGATATGGAAGTCAGTGAGCTAAAAGGATGCTCATGGATGAAGTGAGCATCCAAGGCTGAGGGGATTATCCCAGGTGAAAATCCCACTGAAACAACGCCGATGTTAGATGTAGTTATCCCAAACGACAGGCGTTAACCTGCTGGAATTGCATCACAGAATATGAATTATGTAGAATATCCTGAACTGGAAAGGACCCAGGAGGATCATCCTGGCCCTGCACAGAACATCCCAAAATCCCATCCCGTGCCTGGAAGCATTATCTAAATGCATTCCAATATTTATCTGGTTGCCAAAACCAGTTTGTTACTTTTCAGCTTCAAAATTTCCCCGCACCTGAGTAAAGCCACCATTTAATTTTATTCTAATTTCTGCCTTTTTGGGGACAGGGGTAATTTACCGTGCTTGGATAACCCCTGAGGGGACTTCGCTCAGATTGTTTGGCGTTCCCTTTGTAACACAAACACTGACACCCCAATTTGTGTTGTTGGCTGGATGCCTACACAAAGCCGCAGCACAAAGGTGTGGATCTTAATCGCTGTCCCTAATTTCCTGCGCTTTAGCTGAATTCCCTCATTGTCTTCTCCTTCAAAAGAAAACAATGACAGGGGGCAAGCACCGGCAGTTAGCACTGATAACATCAGGGGAAAAAAAGCGAGGCAGGCACTCGTGGAGAGAGGAAAGAACGCCAGAGTGAAAAGAGACAGCGGAGAGGCTGGAAATCCACCCAAAACCAGGGCAGGGTTTGTGGGAGCTCCCACCTCCTCCCGAACCTGGAGACGTTTCCAGCATATCCAGAGCATTTATTCCCCTTTTGCAGAGGCACTGCAGCAGTTGCAGTTTCTTCCAGGAGGTGGCAGGAAGATTTTTGCAGAGCAGGAGCAGAGGGAAGGTCGGAGAGAAAGATTGAAAGGAGGAAAGGATACACCTGGCACGCAGCGATCTGAAACCCTTCCTGCTCCTCCCGTGCTGAGCGGGGTGCTCAGGGTGGCAGGGACACCTTCCACTGTCCCAGGGACACCTTCCACTGTCCCAGGCTGCTCCCAACCCTTCCAGCCCGGCCTTGGACACTTCCAGGGATCCAGGGGCAGCCACGGCTTCTCTGGGCACCCTGTGCCAGGGCCTCACCACCCTCACAGGGAGGAATTCTTTCCCAATATCCCATCCAACTCCACCCTCTGGCAGTGGGAAGCCATTCCCTGTGTCCTGTCCCTCCAGCCCTTGGCAATTGTCTCTCTCCATCTTTCCTGCAGCTCCTTCAGGCCCTGCAAGGCCACACTGAGCTCACCCCAAAGCTTCTCCTCTCCAGGCTGAACAATCCCAGCTCTCCCAGCCTTTCCTCCCAGCAGAGCTGCTCCATCCCTCTGCTCCTCCTGGTGCCTCCTCTGGCCTCTCTCCAGCAGCTCCATGGAAATGCAGATTTTCAGTGAAAAGGATCCTGACCTGAGCCTCTTGCCCCATTCCCAGAACTGCAACGCTCCGTAACTGGAGGATTTCCAAGCAGATTTGGGTGCCCAAAACTTCTTTGCTCTTCCTAGCTCCACAAAGGGGACTGCACACCTTGTATCCCTGCAATGTCCAAAGGTGGGCAGCAGGATGGGAATCCTGCCCTGCAAGGACACGGAATTGTGGTTTGAACTAAGAGGGACCAACCCCTGGTGTTAGCGTTGCTGTTGCTGCTCCTGGAGTAGCATCAGGAGTTGCAGAAGCATCACTCAAGGTCTCTGTCTCAGCTGCTGGGTCACCGGGGCTTGCGGGGTGTCCTCGGAGCTCACCCTCTCCACACACCCTGGCCTTCCATCCCCAGGGAGATTTTCCCTGCAAAAAGAGCCCTGTGTTCAGAAACTGCTCTTTGGCAGACTTCAGTGGGACATTATTGAAATCATTTGTGAAATTGCTGCTCTCCATTCCTCTCGTATCAGGCAGCAATTGGAGCAGCCGTGTGGAAATGAAACATTTCAATCTCCGTTAATATGGATTGTTTCAGTCTTATTAAAACACTTCAAGAAGGTCAAAGAAAAATATTGTCGGGGTATTTTTCTTGCTGAAGAGAAATGGGGATTTGCCTTTGAAATCCTGCTTCGGGTGACTTGGGGTTGGAAATCTCTACTTGCAGGGATAGAATAATTCCAAGTTTGGAGACATTTTAGCCACACTTCCTACCCAGGGGCAAGGGGTGTAAACCGGCTCTGGAAATAAACCAGGGGGGCTGCTCCTGGACTTTGGTACAGCTGGGATTGCAGGTCACGGCCACAGCTTCCAGATGGGACGTGGGTGCCTGGGGAGGCACTGGGAAGTCAATCCTGCCTTTCCCAAAGCTGGAAGCTTTTGGTGGATGGAGGGAAACCAAACAACTGACTTTGATCCACACCAAGAGAGGCGGGATCATTCCCCCAGCCAGCGACACCTTGTACATGCTCCAAAAAGCCTCCCAAAAAANACTGGTGAAATGGAAAAAAAAAAAAAAAAAAAAAAATCATGGAATTAGAGAATCATTTTGGTTGGAAAAGCCCTCCATCGAGTCCAACCTGTGCCCCATCCCCACCTCGTCACCAGCCCAGAGCACTGACAAGTTGTCCAGGCATTCCTTGGACAACTCCAGGGATGGGGACTCCAAACCTCCCTGGGCAACTCCTTCCAATTCCTGGCCACCCTTTTCATGCAGAAATTCCTCCTGATGTCCAATCCAAACCATCCTGCAGGGCACAGTGAGTGGTTCTAATTTGAAGTTATTTGAATTAAAAATTCCCTGGATGTGCATGGAATGTAGGAATCTCAGTAAGCCAACAGGAATCCTGGTTTTTTTCTTCCCACCCACTGGGGGGTTATCCGACCCCTTGAAGCTCCTTCAGGTGGGTTTTTCCCAGGTCTGGTGAGCACTGCACAGATTATTTGGAGTGAGGGTGGAATTTTTGGTGTGGTTGACTGAGGCATCCCAATTTAGAATGAAAGTCCAGGGCCAGTCACTGGTCTCTCCTTTTTTTTTAAATATACTTGTAATAAACTCATCACTTTTACTGGAAATACAAGAGTTTTTCCTCTCTTTATCTCTCTTCCTTCGTTAATCCCCTTGTTGGCTTCCACTCTTGAGAGAGAAAACATCTCTTTTAATTATTTAGCCTATTATTGGCATGAGCTGTCTCTGTTTTCTTTTGCAGAAGCCACCAGAAGCTCCTTCAAAAGAGCAGCATAATTCTCTAGTCAGGCTTTGCATTTCCTGATCATTAACAAAAGGGGTTTTATGAAATTCTGGCTTTTTTTGTCTCTTTATCGCTGAGTAGACAGCGAGAAACAAAAAAACCCCCGTCTGCTCTCATCTCCTTTGAAAGCATTTAATACTTTCCCTCCACAGTTCCTCTGCGGTTCATGCCAAGAAAATATTCCTGCAAGGTCGGGTCTGCCGGGGAGGCCAAATGAAATGTTGGACCTCGGTGGAATTATGGGATCATCTGGACAGGCAATATTGGCCTTGGGAAAGAGTCTTGCTCCGTGAATTCACCGCTCTGGCTGTGGCCAGCCTGGTTTTAAAGGAATAAAACAGCGGCTTTGAAGGGCCTTATCTACAACTAACACACAGTGGTTTAAGCCTCAGAGGCCCTGGGCTACTACATCTGGTGTCTTTGCTTCCTCCTGCCCGGTTTCTGCCAGATTCAACCTCGTTGGATTGGCTTCCCTTCCCCAGGAAGTGGGAAAAATGGCAAGTTTTGCCTCTGAAGTGGCAGCAAACCTTCCTGCCTGAGGAGAACCAGGGTATCCCTCCAAAGGATCTCATGAGGACCACAGGCAGGGCCAGCAGCCGCAGATCTGTGGCCTCTCTCCTGGCCTTGTGCACTTCTCTGTCACCATGGAGCTCGTGTTGATCACCCAAACTTGTACAGAAAAATCCATCTTTTCCCTTGGAATCTCGCTTTAGTCACCCAGACTGAAAACACCCTGAGCTCTGCAGTAAATAAGGAAAGAGCTGACGTGGAAACTGAGTCATGAAAGGTTTGTGTGGGTCTGGTTCCCACACCTTGCTCTGTGATTGCTGAGGAGGGAACAGCTGGAATGGCTTCCACAGGGACTGAGTGAAGAAACAAAGGAAAACTCTAAATCTGCCCACAAACTCCTGAGCTTCCCAGTACTGAGGATCCATCCCGTGTGGGAGTGATGATGCAGCTCTGTGTTCCAGGCACTCCTTCAGGGCTTTTTTCCATCAGAAAAGTGGTTTCGAAAGGAATATCCTGGTTTATTAATTCTGGGAAGAGATGTGCCGGGGTGAGCTAAGCCTGGAAGCCCAGACTGGCCAGTAGCCCATGGAATATCTGCTCAGGTTTTGGTGCTGAGGGAATGGATCAGGGATCTGGGCTCTGGCCATGGTCCTTTTCCACACATGATAATTCCATTAAATTGACGTTGGCTGCACGTTCTCACAGCAACCCTGAACCCAAACAATAACAACACAGAGGATGTGGGAATGGCAGAGTGAAAAACCGTCCTGGAAATTCCTCTTTTGTGGAGAATGTGTGTTGGGAAGTGAACGGAGAGCAGCAGGAGGGGGTCAGCTCCCGCTTCCCACAGGGCAGGGTTATGGCTCTGCCCAGTCCCTGATGGCAATGGGTGCACTTGGTGAGGCTGGGGTTTTTTCTTGAGGATTCTCAGATTCCTTAAGGATTCAGTGATCCATGGGCTGCTGGCACAGCACTGACTCCCTCTGCCCCCGTTTGGTTGTGCTCTGTCTGTTCCTGTTCCTCTGCTTCTCCCTTCAGAGCGAAGCCTTGTGCTTCCCCTTTCCCTTAAGCATCTCCCCCTTGACCCACATCCCCTAATTTTATCCTGAACCTATTGTTTTTATGGCCCCATTAGCCTGGGAGGAGCCTCTTTGCTGAGGTGCTCCTGACAAGGGCTCTGTGTGGTGGGGGGTCCCTGGTTTGGGGGTTTAGGGGGAGGTGGTGTTGGGGTCCCTCGGCTGGGGGCTTGGGGGCGTCCATGGATTGGGGATTTGGGGGCGATGGTGTGTGTGGGGATCCCTTGTCTGGGGGTTTAGGGAGGCTGCCTGGACTGGGATTTGTGGGGTGGTGGGGTTGAAGTCCCTGGTCTGGGGGTTTAGGGGGGTCCCTGAATTAGAGTTTAGGAGGAGGTGGTGTGGGAGTCCCTGCTCTGGGGGGTTGTGGGGAGGTGATACGGAAGGTCCCTGGTGTGGGATTTTGGTGGGTCCCTGGCAGTTTTTGGGGATGCTGCTCGTGTGTCCCTGTTCTCCTGAGTGGATCTTGCAATGCTCACTCAGGTGAGCAAAGCAGTCCCTCCTCTGCGTGTCCCTCTGCAGCTCCAGCAGGAAACCCAGCCCCACACTGGTGCTGCTGGTGGGCTGTGCCCTTGCTGAGCTCAGGGTCACTTGTCTTGGTTCGTGTCCAATGAAGATTTGGGTTGTGTTTGTATGGGAAAACCTGGGCTCTGTGCTTTGGTGCCCCACTCGTGTCACCGCTGCTGGGTCTGCCCCTTCCCGGTCACAGCAAACACTTGGACAGTGGCTGGAGGACTGTCCTGGCCCCTGGGGACCAGAGGGGACCCTGCAGGCTCAGCTGTTCCTTGGCCACCTCTTCCAGGTGCCTCCATGGGGTGTTTGTGCCACCGGTGCCACCAGCCAGGCAGCCCCTGCCGTCCCCAAACTTGCTGTTCCTCCTTGGAGCAGGGAGCAGGGAAAGGTCTCCCCAGTGGTTTCTCTGAGCATCTGGGATGGGGAGATCATTCCTTGTGAAACACTCCATAGAGATGGGGAAAACAAAGCAGCTCAGATTTATTTGGGAAGAGTTTTCCCTCTGATTAATTGTGGGGGTGTGTGAAAGTGCTGGGAAAGGCACTCATGTTTACTGGAATTGGGCTATAAATGCTTGCTAAATTCTCATTCCCTGCGTGATAAATATCATAATTGATGCTCCAATGTGTTAGCATTCAAAGCATGAGCTCCTCTTTTCCTATGGGTTTATTTTCATGCATGAGGAGTGTGGAGGGTTTGAAGACACCTTCCTTCAAAGATTAGGGGATCTTTACATCTTTCCTCTGTATTAGGAAGAGGATAAGACATCTTTTCTTAAAAGGAGAGATGAATATCACCAGGCTTTGGTATGCAGAAGTAACTTGCTGAAATTGTTAAATGCATTTCTTGTCAAATTTACAGAGCTGGGCTGAGCCACTTGTACTTCTATTAAATCCTGGGAAAGTGGTCAACAAACCTGGGCACTTCCCTTATCCTGGCAAACGCGTTAAATAGTGAAAACTGCACTAATATGGCAGAACACGGAGGAGAATCCTTCCTTTTGAGCTATAACTTATATAAAAAAAATGTTTTTAGCCATGTGTGAGCTTAGAGAACAAAATCAGTGCAGGAAGGAGGGATTGCAGCGCTGTTAAAGCTCCCTGTGTCAAACAACTAATTTTAGACCTGGGCTTTAAATGTGCCTTTGCAGTATATTTTTATGGTTCAACTCTCTGCTTCAGACCCTCAAATTTTATTTGGGTGATGGATTTCTGTCAAAATTGGTTGACATTTAACACTAAAGTCAGGCTGAAACATGAATCCAACGCTTTAGGACTCCTTTTATTTTGTGTGTAGAGCCCAGGGTTCTCATCCCCCTCAGTAACTCTTGCAGGAACTTTCAGGTTCGTATTTTTAGAATAATAATTGGTTGAAGTTTCATTCCCTCTTAGAGTAGAGATTGATTGATGTAGCGAACCCGGGGGGGATTTTACAGATGTTGAAATTTCCTGTTAATTAGCAAATAGCCCTTGGTACCACCTCCATTGCTTTTTGCCACTTCTTTTGGGGTCAGGGGGGATGTTTCCTGATGTCATCACGGAGTCTGAGGGACAGTTCACAGCTTTTCGTCTCCTGTTCCAGTTTTCCTGGTATTTTGTTTTTGGCACGTGGGGATCAGAGGGTGATGGCTGTGCCTGCTCTGCAGGCTCTCAGTGGGCTGGGGATGGTGTTTTGTTGGGCTTGGTGGGGGTTTTTTAGCGCAGAACTGTTTCTTTATGTCTGGGTTCAATTTCCTTTGGAGGGCACAGCTGATTTTAGGAGTAAAATTGGATTAGGCCAGGTTTTGTAAAGAAAATAACTGTATTCCTGGCACTGTGCCCTCCCAGGATGGGAACATCCAGAGTCCTTTGAGATGAAGTTCTGTCTTTTTATAGAGGAGAAGACGCTTGATGTTACCCCGGGCTTTGGGAGAGCTGCCAGGTCCCCAGTCTGTGCTCCAGCATTAATTGCACATCTCGGATTCCAATCACCCCATTTGCACAAACCTCCACGTTATCCTGCTGGGAAAACCCCCTGGCACTCTGCTGCTGGAGCTGTTTGATTTGCACGTGGAGGCTTTCACTGGATCACAGAATCCTGGATCACTGGAGTGGAGATCACTGGAGTGGTTCGGGTTGGAAGAGACCTTAAAGCTCATCTCATTCCATGGGCAGGGACACCTTCCACTGTTCCAGGTGGCTCCAAGCCCATCCAGCCTGGCCTTGGACACTTCCAGGGATCCAGAGACAGCCGCAGCTTCTCCGGGAAATCTCTTTGGGTGTTATTTTTGGGTGGTATCAGAATAAAGCCAATATCCAGACACGTGATCTCTACCTCCGTTGTTCTCCTCAAGGATTTTTGCCACTTCTTTTTAAACCTGATATTTGCTGGACTTTCTGTCAGCCTGGAGGGTCAGGAGAGCACTCGACTTTGCACCCGAGGGCGGCGCACGGCGCGGGTGCAGCAGGGTCCCGCCCGTCTGGAAACCTTTACAGGCGGCTTTCTTTGCAGGGCTGGCACCTCGTGGCACCCGTGTGAGCCGGGGGTTCGGGGCAGGGAGCGTGCCGGGGGCTGCGGGCTGCAGGTGGCAGCAGAAACCTTTCCCTGCGGCACCTCCCTGCGCACAGCCCCGCTGCCGGCAGCAGCAGCTCGGCGCTGGGACACAGCTGGAAGCGGCGAGTGCGGCTTGTCGCCTCGCAGCCCGATGTGGGGACACTCCGCACCTCCCCCTCCCTCCTCTCCTCCCTGAGAGGAATCCGGATCCTTGCAGAGAGGGGAGGGGAGGGGAAGAAAAGCCTTTCTGCATCAGGCAGCGCCAGACAGAGCCTGGTAATCGTGTTTGTGTGCGGGGATTGGTTGGGCTGCGTTCTCCGAGCCCTGAATTGAGCAGATTCCGGCTTTTTTCTGTCCTTCTCCTGTTCGCTCTGTGCTTCGCTGTGATAGCCGGAGCTGTTCTTGCACGATAGCAGCAGCCAAAGGCAGCAGCCGCTCGCTCCCGGGCGTTGTTGTTATTCCGGGCAGGGACACGGCCCTCGCAGCCGCGGGGCTTTGGTGCTGTCCCTGAACTTTGTGGCAGCTCTTCCCACACCTCCTGCCTCGGGCTGCTGGTCCTGCCCACGCCCTGGGTGGGATGACCCCGGTGTTTACCTGCAAGCGTCACTCGGGTCATTTCTGTGCGCTCCTGGTGTGCTGCTCTGGAATCGCTCGGTGCTGCCGCTCCCAGAGCCGCTTCCAGCCCAGCCCTGCCCTGCGCTGATCCCCAGCGTGGGCAGCAGCAAAGGGATTGGGATTGTGCCCCTGTGCCCCTGTGCTCAGGTGAGACCCCACCTGCAGAGCTGCCCCAGCCCTGGGGCCCAGCACAGGGAGCACCTGGAGCTGCTGGAGAGAGCCCAGAGGAGGCACCAGGATGGTCAGGGGGATGGAGCAGCTCTGCTGGGAGGAAAGGCTGGGAGAGCTGGGATTGTTCAGCCTGGAGAGGAGAAGCCTTGGGGTTGCCTCGTGACCTTTCAGTGCCTGAAGGAGCCAACAGGAAAGATGGAGAGAGACAATTTCCAAGCGCCTGGAGTGCCAGGACACAGGGAATGCCTTCCCACTGCCAGAGGGCAGGGTTGGATGAGATATTGGGAAGAAATTCCTCCCTGTGAGGGTGGTGAGGCCCTGGCACAGGGTGCCCAGAGAAGCTGTGGCTGCCCCTGGATCCCTGGAAGTGTCCCAGGCCAGGCTGGACGGGGCTTGGAGCAACCTGGGATAGTGGAAGGTGTCCCTGCCCAGGGCAGGGGGTGGGACTGGATGGGCTTTAAGGTCACTTCCAACCCAAAGCATTCCAGGGTTCTTGGGGGAGCTGCACTGCTGTGTGGATCTCCAGTGCACAGACCGATTTGCAAGGTTGGAGCTGAATGCTGCAGGAATTCTCTGGAAGCAGCAGCTGCTCTCTTTGTGTCTCTGTCCTGACCCGAGGGACCCTCCTTAGAGTGAAACGTTGCTTGAATTTTTGGGCCTGTCTCAGGATGGGATGAGCTCCAGTGACATCCAGTGACATCCATCAGGTGACATCCAGGGAATGTTGTCATCTCCCCATCCCTAAATCATTTAGGTTGGAAAGACCTTCAAGATCATGGACCCAGCGCTGCCAAGGCACCACTAATCCATGTCCCTGAGTGCCACATCCACACCTTTGTTCAATCCCTTCAGGAATGGGAATCCACCACTGCCCTGAACAGAGGTGCCAGGGCTTGGCAGCCCTTCAGTGAAGAGATTGTCCCCCGTATCCAACCCAACCTTTCCCTGGTGCACCTTGAGGCTGTTTCCTCTTGTCCTGTTTTTGTCCCCTTGATGTCAGACGAGCCCTTGAAGTCCAGAAGCAGTGCAAAGCTGCAGTGCTCAGGTCAGTGGCAGGGTTTAATCACATTAATTAATCACAGTAATTACTGCCGGTCGTCTCCCGGCTCAGACGTATCCAAGACATGACTCTGCTGCTGGCTGGGACAGAGGTGTCCCTTCAGCCCAGGCTGCTGGGGATGCCAGCAGTGCTCGTGGTAGGAGTTCCCACCACAGGTACACAGCAGTGGGATGTGCACACCTGGTGCTCAGGAATTAGGGATTCATGGACTCCCCTGAGAAGATCCCCTTGGGAATGAAGGGCAATGGTGCCCCGGAGCTCCTGCTGTGCCACAGGGTCAGTGGAGCACTGAACAGCGGGGGAATCCTGTGAATCCCTCACTCCTGCTCATCCTTCCTCATGCTCTGCTCAGCCAGCCCAAGGAGGGGTCCCTGCAAAGCCACAGCACCTGCACTTGAGGTGTTGAAGGAAACTTGAAATTATGGAATGGTTTGGGTTGCAAGGGATCTTAAAACCATCCAGTGCCACCCCCTGCCATGGGCAGGGACACCTTCCACTGTCCCTGGCTGCTCCAAGCCCTGTCCCACCTGGCCTTGGACACTTCCAGAGATCCAAGGGCAGCCACAGCTTCTCTGGGCACCCTGTGCCAGGGCCTCACCTCCCTCTGAGGAAAGAATTCCTTCCTAATTTCCAATCTAAACGTGTTTCCTGGACCCTCTTTTTCCCACAAGAACTGCGCTTGGAGGCATTTTAATGCATTTGATTTGTTTTTGCACAGAATGAAGATTTGCTAACACTGATGCTAATCGTGGCTCTGGAGTGATTTGACCAGATTGTTTTAGAACAAAAACCCCAGGGGAGAAAAAGACAAGTACTTTCTGCTGACATTTCTGCAAACTCTTTTTGCTTCTTTTCTGTTGAGCTGACTTTTCATTTCAGACCTTTTCTTAACTTGATTTTTGAGACGTTCAGAAGCACTCCAAAAAGACTTTTTCAATTTTGTGGAAGCAGATATTGTAGTCAAGGCAGAATAGCTTTGCCTTTGCTCTCTTCTTCTCACTCCCAACTTTCACAATGTGCAAATCAATCAAGGGGAAAAAAAAGTATTGTTTGACTGCTGGGCTCCTCATGCAGCAGCTCCTGGGTAGGGCAGAGTGATTGGCTTTGTGACCTCTTGGCTCAAAATGCCTGGGTGACAACATTCCTTTGTTAGATTTTATTTTTTTCCCCTTCTGCTGAGGGGAATGACAAGATCGTGAACCTGTCCCTGGTTTGGTTGTGACTGGGTTTGGAAATCCATGGCTGTGGCTGTGGCTGTGCTCTGGGAGCTGTCTGACATCCCTGATTCCAGCAGGAGCGGGCTGGTGGGCAGAGTGCAGCTGGAACTGCCGGAGCGGAGCCGTCGATCCCGTGAGCTCCAGGATGGAGTGGTTTGGGATGGATGCACTGGGGGTGCTGGCCTGTGTCTGAGCAGTCTGACAGCCCAACTCGGTCATTACTCTTTATTATCCTGAGAGGTTCCTTCTGCCGCCCTCTGCGGCAGCACTGAATGCTCCCGATGGAAAACGTAGAATCAGGGAATGGTTTGGGTTGGAAGGGACTGTAAAGCTCATCCTATTCCAGCCTCTGCCAGGGGCAGGGACACCTTCCCTATCCCAGGGTTCTCCAAGCCCCAATGTCCAGCCTGGCCTTGGACACTGCCAGGGATCCAGGGGCAGCCACAGCTTCTCTGGGCACCCTGTGCCAGGGCCTCCCCACCCTCACAGTGAGGAATTCCTTCCCAATATCTAAGCTAAATGTCCCCTCCTTCAGATTGAGTCCCCCTTGTCCTGTCACTCCAGTTCCTGATGAAAAGTCCCTGTCCTGCTTCCCTGTAGCTCCTGCAGACACTGGAAGGGGCTCTGAGGTCTCCAGGCTGAGCAGCCCCAGCTCTCCGAGCCCGTCTCCATAGGGGAGGTGCTCCAGTCCCCTTAACAAGCCATAAACACAGAATTCCAGAGGGCTCTGGCTTTCCAAGGTGTGAAATCTCCTTTGCTTTGTATTTTTTTTTGTGTTTGCGTTTTGTTGCTGCATTGGAGAGTGCTGTGTTCAACCCCAGGGTCAGCCCTGAGGCTTTTCCAGCAAAACCTTTTTGCTGTGTGAGTCTTTCAGCAGCTCCTGAGGATGGTCCATTCCTGGAATTCTTCCTCTGTGTGAAGGCTGTACCACAGCTGCTGTTCCCAGTGTGAGGGTCTTGATCCCAGGACTCCAGGGAACGGCTGGAGCTGTACCAGGGAGGTTTAGGTTGGACATCAGGGAAAGGTTCTTCCCCCAGAGGGTGCTGGGCACTGCCCAGGCTCCCCAGGGAATGGTCCCGGCCCCGAGGCTGCCAGAGCTCCAAGAGTGTTTGGACAGCGCTCCAGGGATGCTCAGGGTGGGAGTGTTGGGGGTGACACTCCATGATCCCTGTGTGTCCTTCCCCCTGAGGATATTCCAGGATTCTTTGCTGTAGCTGGTGTTGAGCTGGGCTGATTGGCAGCTCCACGGAGCAGAATGCCCATCAGGTAACTCTCCAAAACTGATAAATACATAAATAATAGATGCACTCATCCCTCTCCGACAAATTATCCAAACCCATATTGCAGTCCCCGAAACAGACAAGAAATAATTGAGTGAGACACGGGACCCCTTTTTCTCCTTTAATCCTCTGCAAAAAGGACCCATTCAAAGATTTCGCTTGGTCTTTTTAGTTTGCAGTCGTAATTTTGGGATTTTTCTTTAATCACGATTCCTTTGTGTTCTGCAGAATGAGGATCACAGGATGGAAACTGGCAAAGTCCGGAGCCTCTGCAGCGGGATTTGCAGGCAGAGTCTTGCAGACGGAATGCCAAAGGGTGTGTGAGTAAATAGACAAATTGCTGGTGGCAGGATTTCTTGGAAATAAACCTGGCAAATTAGAATTGTTCAAGCAACTGCTGAAATGGCTGCTGCCATTGAATTGTCAAAATAGAGGAGTGCAGAGCTCCTCGGCTAATTTACACAGCACCAAAGCAAAAATAATGGGGAGATAATGAGCAGTTACTGGTGCTGGCTCTCCCCACTCATTATTTGAAGTTAAGACATTTATCAGTACGGAATTAAGCCGGCGAGATGTGCGTGTCACACAATCACAGCGGGCAGGCAGAACCGGGGAGGAGAGGGGGGATTTCAGGAATTAGAGGATGGCAAAGGGGCAGAAAGAGTCATTGCTGCAGGAGAGCAGGTGAGGAGGAGCAGTCAGGGCTCCTGCAGTGGTGTTCAGGCCCCTCAGAAGGGTGAGTGAGGTGGTTTGGGGCAGGGAATGACGAGATCTGGCTCACGGGCAGGAGCAGTTGTGCCACGAGTGGTGTTGAATGTTTGGGTGCGCCCAGGTTTGAACATTTTAGTGCCACTGATGCTGGGCATCCTGTCGGCTCCATGAGCCCTTCACAGGCTGCTGCTCCGGGGAGAAGGAACGCTCTCCCCGAGTGTGCCTTTGACCCGGACTGTGGGATCCCAGGTCTCTGAGACTGGAAAGGCTTCCAAGGTCATGGAGTCCAAGCTGTGCCCCATGCCCAGCTTGTCCCCAGCCCAGAGCTCTGAGTGCCACGTCCAGGCCTTCCCTGGACACCTCCAGGGGTGGGGACCCCATCAGCCCCTTCCAGTGCCTGACAACCCCTTCCGTGAGGAGTGTGTTGGACTGGAGGACATCTCCTCATGCAGAAGCCATGGGGAGACCTTTCCTTTGGATGAAAGTGTGGACACTGCTCATCCCTCCCATCCCTGTGTTTGACCCCAGAGGAAGGGAACAGGAGTTGGAATAAACTGGAGCCTTCTGAACCCAAGGTGTGAGGGCTCTGCAGCAGCTGAGGCTCCTGCTGGGCCCCCAGGAGTGGCAGATCCAACCTTTGAAGCTCCTGGTGCTGCCAGGGAGGCAGGAGGGCTGAGCTCGGCTTGCCTCAGCCCTGCAGTGTGATCTGGCAGACACTCCCGGAGTAGCTCCCCACAAATAAACGCGTAACCGGCTGCGTGCTACACTTGCACACCCCGAGGAGGGAATTCTGACACTCCTGGCCTTTTATCTCTCGCGTCCCTCGGCAGCCGTGAAAAAGCCCCTGACCTCGGCTGCTCATTTTCCTCGTTTCGTTTCAGCAGGAGTTGCCTGTGCAGCTTTGTGCTGCGGAGGAGGAGCAGAGCAGCGGGCGTTTTGTTGAAGTTCTTAATTGCAGGCACAGCAGGATTATGGAAATGTCAAGAGGGAAGTGACAGGGAAGACCTGACAAACACGTGGGGGTTGGTTGATTCACTGCTCTCTTTTCCACTGCGGCGGTGGGTGGATTATGAGGCAAAGGGATCTCTGGGATCCCTGACCAGGCTGGGCTGGTGCTGCTGTGTTTAGCCCTTGCTCAAGTCCAGGCCCAGGATTAGCAAAACCCAACACAAGAGGCCTGTGCCAGAGGAGCTGGAAGGAGTGAGAGCAGAGAACAGCAGGATTTGGTCCCTTCTGCATGAACCTGTACCGGGGAGCCCGTGGGAGATGCTGGTGCAGCACCTGCCCTTGCCAGATTCCAGGGGTAATTTGGGGTGGGTGTTGGGGCAGGAGAAACCCAGCAGGAGGCTGGCTCCAAACAGCATTTCAGGAATTAACGAAAAACCTCTGCCTCGCTGTGATTTAGCAGATATTGCTACTCCATTTCCTTCAGTCTGGCACAAGGGTTCATTCCTCGTCTCAGGAAAACGGACACGCTGTCTTTGGGGTGCGTTCCTTGGGAAAGAAGCCTCTGCACCTTTACATTTCCCCCTGAAAAGGGACAGATGGAACCTGCTGCTGCCACGGCTGGAGCCAGCACATGCTGGATTCAAGCTTGGAGCTGCTGCAGGGATGGGATTTTCCACAGGCCCCCAGGGCACTGCTGCAAAGAGGGGGCTGCTCCTGCCAAAGCTCCCCAAAGGGCTGGCTCCACAGCAGATCCCGTGGCTTCCTGAGCAATCCTCCCCACACCTCATCCAGCTGCTGTTCCTGATGTCCCAGGTGCTTTCTCCCTGCAAGCCAGGACACAAAGCCCAGGCTGGCCCACAAAGGTTCCTCAGCCCCTCCCAAGGCGAGGAGTTGTCTCCAGCTTGTCTGGGTTGGCTGGGAAAGCTGCATGGAGAAAGGAAGAAATGCTGTGGGAGGCCTCTGCATCATCCAGAGGTATCCCAAAGCTGCCTCCTGGTGAGGAGAGGAAGGTCCTGGCTGAGCTGTGGGACTGCCAGCTGCGAGGGAAGGGCCTCCAGGCGGGAAGCACGGTGCTGTCCCACCAACCTGGACCAGGCTGGGACTTGTGAATCCCACAAACCCTCATTGCTGTGCTCACAGTGATTCCAGCTGGTGCCCCTCTCCAGTGCAGGTTGGACTGTGCAGGGAGCAGGGAATGCTTTGGTTTCCAGGATGTTGTTTGACAGGCAGGTGGTTCCCGGGGAGCTGCCAGACGCTCCCTGTCAGTGGGAACAGCCTGTGTCAGGCCTGGCAGGGGCTGGGAGATGCTGCTCAGCTGACAGACACAGCTCTCTGGAGTTTTGGGGACCAGGAAGGAGAAGGAGCAGCCAGGAATATTTATGGACCAGAAAGCCCAGAGAGAGACAGGGAGGAGAAGCCACTGAGGGTCAGAATGGGTGGCTGGAAACAGAAGGAAACAGGGAAATGACAGAAAAGAGGAGGAGGAAGATTGGCAGAGGAGAAAGCTGCTCTCAAAGTACAACTCAGCTGTTGGAGAGAGTCCAGAGGAGGCTCCAGGATGCTCAGAGGGATGGAGCAGCTCTGCTGGGAGGAAAGGCTGGGAGAGCTGGGATTGTTCAGCCTGGAGAGGAGAAGCTTTGGGGTATCCTAACTGTGGCCTTCCAGAGCCTGAAGAAACTGACAAGAAACATGGAGAGAGACAATTTCCAAGGGCCTGGAATGCCAGGCCAAGGGGGAATGCCTTCCCACTGCCACAGGGCAGGGTTGGATGAGATACTGGGAAGGAATTCCTGGCTGTGAGGGTGGTGAGGCCCTGGCACAGGGTGCCCAGAGAAGCTGTGGCTGCCCCTGGATCCCTGGAAGTGTCCAAGGCCAGGTTGGACAGGGCTTGGAGCACCCTGGGACAGTGGAAGGTGGTTTTGCCCATGGGGAGGTGGGATGGAATGGGATGGACTTTAAGGTCCCTTCCCACCCAAACCATTCCATGATTCCATGACATATTGGGAGTGAGTTTGCCAAACACTTGTGGAACACGGAATGGTGGGACCTGGAATGTTGCCCCTTTCTAATCTTCTCCTTCACAAAGGCCAGGCTGCCCCATCTCATTGCTGTATCCCTTAATTTTGGTCCCCCAGAGCTCATGTTCCTTGTTGAGCACCTCTGTGTTTGTAGCCTGAGTGATTTGGGTGATTTTGGGTTTGCACCAGCAGCTGGGCCTGGGCCAGGCTGTGTCTGAGGTTCTGAGCTCGAGGCACTGCAGGGTGGTGGCTCCAGGTCACAACTGCAGGGTATTGAACAAGTCCCTGGAATTGGCAGTGCCCCCAAACACAGAGTGGTCAGGCTCTGCCCTTGCTCATTTTCCCAGCTCTTGGTGAAGGACGTTGTTCCTGCTTTTTGGACCCTTTCCCTGCCTCGCTGCTTGTTAAAAAGGTGTTTTGCTTTCCTGGGTATTGGAGAGGTTTGTGACATTTTGAGCTAAACTTTGCTGTTTCAGCAGCCAGCAACGGAGCTGATTCCAGGCAGTTGTTCCATGAGCAGCAGAACTAATGAGCCCCTGGATTTGTATCCCACTTTTCTGACCTCTGCCTCTCCCTTCATAACATTAGCTCTTCCCACAGAGCCAGCATGGCCCCGTCCCTTTCCTCCCTGTCCTTTCACTCTCGGCACTCACAGGTTGCCACGTGGAGCCGGAGTTCTCTCAGCTCCCATGACAGCCAAGGCACTCATTTGGCTCCGTCTCTTCCCCATTCCCACCATATTCTTTCCCAGGATTTCTCAGTATTTAATTATCTCTGAGCCTTCTGTCAGTCTGGGGGAAGTTTAAGTTCCTGGAGGTAGGAATCTGCTGCTCAGATGGACCAGCAGTTGCACAGACAGCGGGAAAGGATCTTCTGCTGAATAAATTCCTTCCCTGGGAAGCGTGGATGGTGTCCTTTGTCCCTCTCACCTGCCTGGAAAGCCAGGCACTGCCATGCTGCTGTGGATTGGAGAGGAAGAGCCTGGGAATAAACAGAAGCAAAGCAGAGAACAGCAGGGCACACGGGCAGGAGGAGAGGAAAGAATGGAAATAAAGGGTGTTTGGGATATTCTGAGCAGTGTTTGCCATCAAGGGAGTCGTCCTTGGTTTCCCAGACTGTCCCACTGGCATTGCCTTTGGCAGGGCGTGCCTTTCCCACAGGATTCAGAGGATAAACTGTGCAGGAGCTCAGATGCAGCCCTGAGGGCTCAGCCCTGTGCAGGATTGGGGGAATCATGGAATCCTGGAATGCTTTGGGTTGGAAGGGACCCTAAAGATCATCCCATAAACACCACTTCCTTCCAACTGACACCCACTGCATGTGCCTCTGTGCCTGCTGGATGTTCCTGCTGGGATGAGATGAGAAGCTGGAGCAGGATTTTCTCCCCTGGCTGTGCCTTTGCGATCTCCAACCCCTCACACCAATTTCTCAGCTCATCCCTGTTCCACTGTTCCAGGAGCGCTGCCACAGCCTTGGCACTGCCCAATGGCCCAGAGGGAGCAAGGAAGTCAAATCCAAATAGTGACCTTTCAGTACTTGCCGGGAGTTCACAAAAAAGAGGGAGAGTGCCTTTTTACCCAGACAGTGCTGGGACAAGGGGGAATGGCTTTAAACCAAAAGAGTAGGAATTTGTAATCTGGATCCTATGGGGTGGGCATGGCCTGCCAAGATTTAGGTTGGATATTAGAGAGAAATCCTTCCCTGTGAGGGTGGGGAGGCCCTGGCACAGGGTGCCCAGAGAAGCTGTGGCTGCCCCTGGATCTCTGGAAGTGTCCAAGGCCAGGTTGGACATTGGGGCTTGGAGCACCCTGGGACAGTGGAAGGTGTCCCTGCCCATGGCAGGGGGTGGGACTGGGGGACCTTTAAGGTCCCTCCAACCCAAACTTTCCCACGATTGTGACCTATGCCAGGATTTGTGCATCTGAATGTGTCCCAAACCTGGGAGGAATTGCTGGGAGAGAGCCAGGGAAGTGCATTGTGCTGGGAATGTTCATTCACAGGCAGCATCTGGAAAGGGCCCCAGATTTATCTCTGTCATTGTCACTTCCCTGAGTGACTCAAGCAGCTCTGCACAGAGCTCTGCATAACTTGCCTGACTTTAGGATTCAGCAAATGATAGATGTCTGTATCATTGGATGAGGATAACCCAGTTGTACAGCCTGGCTGGATTTCAGCTGTTCTCCAGAAAAAAAAAAAAAGAGTAGAGGAGTGAAATATTTACTTTTGGTGCTTTCCACAAGTGGAGATGACAGAGCGTGGGAAAATAAAAGCCAGTCCTGGTGGGTAAGGGTTGAGGGAGGAAAGAAGTGAGGAAAATCTCCTCTCTTTGCTGGTAAAAAGGGGCTTGGCAAGAACAGAGCCACTCTTTGGATTTCTGCAAGGCACAGGATGAAGGCAGAATATTCAATGAACATAACTCTGCCATTGTCAATGCAGGGCTGTTGATGCCAGCCAGGCAATCCGACCCTGAGCTCTGATTAAAAAAATCAGCCAGCCCCAAATGTTCCAATAAAAAAGAGGTTATGAAAAAAAAAAACCCTGTGCTTTGGTTAAAGAGCACCCAGCGCCAGAGTCATTTATTACAGCTGAAGGGATTAAATGTCATCAGGGAACCCAAAAAGCAAATGAAGCTGTAATTAAATGTTTAGCCCAGCCAAAGCAGCGTGGCAGTGCCAGGCTGAATAATGTATAGAGGAACCAGCCCCAGCTCCATGCTTGCTTCCCGTTTTTTCATTGACTGGATCTGGATTAATGCAAAACAAGGGCGCTGAGTGATTTTCAGCACACTCTGGATTTGTTGGTGTTTTGATGATCCCGGGACTCAAAAGCTTCCGCTGAGATCAGTGCCAGCTTGTGCTGGAGTTATCCAAACATGGAGGAGATCCGATACCTGCTGGGAAAGCAAACAGGAGAGCGAGTGAAAACAAACAGTGAAAATCCACCAAGGCCTGGCCTGGCAGAGCTGGGCCTGGAGAGCTCTGGGCAGGGCTTTCTCCTCTTTTCCAGCCTTGCCTGTGGAAATCTGCACAAATCTGAGCTGGCAACAGCGCTGAGATCTCTTTCCTAATTAATGTTATGAACTAAACACAATGCAAAGATTGTGGCTGGCTGGGGAACAAAAATCAAACCCAAGACATTGAGACATGGAAGGAGAGGAGAAAAAACCGATCAAATTCAGCTTAAAAAGCACAGCAATCAAAGTGGTGCAGAAAGGTCATTTCTCTTCACTTGATTGTACGTTATGAGGCTGGGAAGCCTTTCTTTTTTTACCCAAATATGGAGACTTAGTGCCAACATTTTTAAGTCTAATCAAGCTTGCCAATTAGTGGAGACATTCTCAATGACAATTGTCAATTAACCTCAAGGTTAGAAATCCAGGGTAACCTGAACCATCCTTAAGCTCATGTCAGAGTCCCAATAATAGCCTGCAATATTAAAATAAACCTCCAGCAAGTTTTACGTGTGTGCAGACCCGATGTACCTCTGCATCTTTCTGAAATCTATTTCCAATTCTTTTGTAGCTTCTTTTTTGCAGCTAAACATTATTAACCCTCAGAGCTGTCTGTCCTACTGTCACTGACAACTGCGGGAAAGACAAAAACCCTCCAACAACATTTTTAGCGTCAGAGAATCAAGGCATTACTTTATTTCTGGCCAGGATGTTGTTCTGGCCAGGATGTGCAACAGAAATAATTTCCTCCACACATAGCCCGGGTGTGCAGAGAAAATCATTCCATCACACATGAGTTTTACAGCATTTTCCCCCAAACTTTATACAGTCAGAACCCACAGAGATCCATTGGTTTAATGTTCACTGGTTCTAAGTTACGTATTTCTTAGTATTTGGTCTTCTATTGGACCCTGATTTCTTCGCCTCTGATGTTAATTAGGGCCTTGCTCCTTGATTTCCTTATCAGCCTTTTCTGGACCAGGTGTCCCCAACCATTCCAGGGGACAGGGTCTGGAGTTATGGTCGTTGATGTTCTGCTGATGGCCTTTAACTCTCTGGGTATCTTTTGGGTCACTCCCAGTCTGTTGAGATGTTCAGCCCATCAGGCCTCACCTGGTAGAACAATGCCTTGGAAAGAAGTTTTAAACTTCCTTTCCCTCGGGGCAAAAGCAAACCAACCTGACTAAAGTTATGAGACAAAAATTTTAAACTTGGTATCTTTTCTAACACTACTTATGGTAATCGAGGCAGCAGCAGCTGATCCTGCTGGAGCATGGATCCCTCTGTCTCCAGGTTATGGTTCCTGCCTCTCCCCCAGCTGGGATCACGTTCATTGTGGTATCAGACCTTGCAGGTATTTAAGTTTTACCTGGTCTTTGATTTTGCTCCTGTTCCACTTAGAAAGGAAATGCTCAGCTTTTGGAATCAGGGATTTGGGTTTGCCTCCCTTTCCCTTCTTCCACCCAGCATCCCACCTTCCACAGCCAAAGAAGCAGGATAGACTAACTGCTAAATATTCCCGAGATATTGAAGAGCCGAGACCTGAATCCCCATTTTCTAGGATGCTTTTAAGGCATGTCCTTCCCCAGGGCAAGGAGTTTTCACAGTGAATTTTCACTAGGAAGCAAAAAGGGCTGGGAGAGGCACCGTTCCTGTTCTGAGTCGTTCATTGTCTGCCCTTCCTTGTTCAAGGCAACGTTGTGCTAAAACAGGGCCTTGGAAATCTGGAATTACTTTGGAAAACGGCCTTTGTGTTTCCAGGAAGGGTGAATTGATGCCTGAAAAGTTATCTCCCTTCCAATACAGACAAGAGTGCTGTAGAGAAAGGATGTTCTTCACTTCAGCACATCCAAAGAACCGTGGAGGGGTGATTTGTGAGGGAGCTCCTGCCAGAGCCGTGGCCGGCTGCCAGGGTCAGGCACAGGGAAGAATCCTCTCGGGATGCAAATTTCGGCATCCTTTGTTTTACCAGGGGCCTCATGCAGACTCTGTGTGTGTGGGGTGTGGCTGTGAGGGTGTCAGGAGCGAGGGAACTGCACTCCCAGCAGGGCACCATTGAAATGTCCCACTTCATTTCAGTGACCCCCGGGGGACAAGGAGAATTTTAATGGGCTTTGGAATCCATCTCCCCAATTCCACCCTGTTTCCAGGTTAATAACACCGATGTCTCTTATCTCTCCTCTGCCATCAGGGCTGGAATGGGGGAAATCCAGCATTTTGTTGGGAGTTTTAAAGCTGCCTTGAAATCTGTCGAGGAAGATAAACTATCTTTGCTATCAGAAAACAGCTTTTCTTGGCGATCTGCTGGGACAACTCCATGAAGGATGCTCCTGCCCACGGCCTCTCAGGGAGACACACTCCCAGGGGGAAAGGTGGGAGAACCGAGGGGGTTCTGGGGACACTCCGGATTCCAAGGAGGTGAGGTTTCAGCGAGCGAAAAGATCTCTGGAAAAGGGCAGCACCGGATCTTGATGAGCCACGTGGATCCCAAAGCAGCTTCCTGGTGAGGAGCTACGAGTGGAGTTGAAGGCGTGAGGAATGAGCTGAGGCTGTAAAGGAATTCTCTGAGCCAGGAGATGGTTCTGCTCCCCTTTGTCACGGCAAGAGGGTGGAACTGAGAAGTTTGGTCGCTGTAAATCACAGCACCACACACAGATCTGAGTGTGTTTTGGTGGGGGATGTTCAGGTACAGCCTGCTGGAGGTCTGGAGAATGTTTCTGTTTGAAGCTTGTTCTGTAAGCAAAGCATTCCCTTCCTGCCAAAATATTCCAGCAGCCAAAATCATCCCAATTAAATGTTCCCAGAATCAATATCTGAATTAGTCCACTTAAATGTGTGGCTTTATTGAACCAAGGCAATGAAGCTGTTACAAAAACGTTTCGAGGAAAGGATTCCCAGGATGGGAACACCTCTGATGGTGGTGACAATAACCAGATGTCCCAAATTACCTTGAGAGCTTGATGTTTCCAGCTGGAAGTCCTGGTAGGCACCACAGGTGCCAGCTCAGATGGACCAACTGGAAAAATCATCTCTTTTGCTCCTGGGGATATATCTCCCACTGGATCCCCGTGGCAGCTCACTGGCCACCCTGGAGGGTGAAGCTCTTCTGCAGAGCTCAGGGTCTGAGGGAGAATTGGTGAGTGAAAACCCAGGCAAAGTCTGGTGGTTTTCCTTTGTAGGAGACATTAATCCCAATATTTCAGAGCTCAGGGGTTTTAAAGAGCTAATCCACACCTCCCCAAAAGTGAAATCAAAATCCAAAACTCAGCCTTGGCTCCCAAAGTGTAATTTTGGGAGAGGTCAGAATTCCTGTGGAGAGTCATTGTGCTGACAGACTCCTCATCCTCTCCCGCCAGGCACCGAAACCTTTCCTTGGCTGCTGCTCCCCGCAGAGCTCCTCTGGGAAACGCCACGCTCGCTCCCTCTCTGTTCCTGCAGTTTTTCCTTGGCACAGACTGCCTTTGGAGACAGCTTTGGAGTCACTTGGTGCCATTAACATCTCCCTCCTGCTAAAGAGGAGAATGAATGCTGCGGGAACAGGGCGAGGATTCCAGCTGGGACATGCACACCTTGACACATTTCCCTCACTCCTGCTTTTCTGGGGGATTATTTCCATTTCTCTGCTGGTTTTCTACCTTGATTACTCTCCCCACTGGAGACTTCCTGGTGTCCCTTGGTGGGATACAGCCCCCTCCCTTCTGGCATCACTCTTCTGTGTGTATGGACTCCTTTTGGACACCTTCCTTCTGTTTCCTATTCAGCTGGAAAGAGGAGTCTCACAGTTTTCCCCAGTCCCAGTGGCTTCCTGAGGCTCCTCAGCAAAGAAATTCTGAGTTTTCATTAGGCCTTTTCCAATCCTTGGCACAGCTGGAGGCACTAATTCCTTAGTGTGGAGAGAGAGGGATTTTAGTCAGCAGAGAGATCCCACAAGTAGTTCTCTGAGTAGTAAATTCAACAGGAAGATGCTCAAACCCCTCCTCCATTCAATACCCCAATTTTAATGCAAACCAAAGGAACAGTGATAGTAATTCCTGGCATTTAGGAGCTGTGTTTTCTGGGGTTTTTGTGTGTATGTAGAGACCTTTCCAACATCAGTTTTTGGGCTCTGAATGCACACTGAGCATCAGGATCTGGGGAGTGGGAGGTTGGCTGCCCTTTCCTGCAGATGGCTTCTGAGAACACTTCCTCGGGGTGCTTGTTCACTTCCACAGGGAGGAAGCACAGGAGGGCCGAGGAGGTAAAACCAGCCCAGTGTGACAGCACAGACTCTCTTTCCCATGAGAATTTTTTCTGTTTATTGTAAACACAAGATAAGTTGTTCAGAGCTGCTTTGGGAACAGGCGGTCGATGCCTGTGGCCAATCAGCCCCAGGGGCTGAACGGAGGTGGCCAATCCCAGTGGGCATTCATTTTGTATATAAAAGCTGTATTTAAATAAATAATTCCCTTTTCTCGGCAATCTCATCTCGTGTGCCTCTTGTTTCGACATCGGCTCAACAGCGACAGCCCAGCAGAAGGGCAGTTCCTGAGCTAGGCTGGGCTTTGTGCTGAGCTGGGCTTTGTGCTGAGCCAGGCCTTGTGCTCAGCCAAGGGCAGTGGCGGGAGGGAAGGCCAGGGGAAGCGATGGTTTCAAGTAGGTATTTATGGAGGATATCAACATTTGGCATTTCCCGATTTCAGAGGAGTGGAGGAGGACCCCAGAGCTCCAGCATTCTCCCTCCTTCCCTCCGTGCCAATTCGGACCTCAGCCTGCTCCCCTCCCTCACACGGAACAGCCACTTGGGCACCCGTGCCAGCAGCCCCTTCCTTTGGGAGCCAATTCCTGCCTTCCAGTGGCTCCAGGGAACAAAGAACAGAGTCCCTGCTGCTGGGAAAGTGCCAACCAGCTGTTCCGGGGAATTAGCACCTCATTTTGGGAGATTCTCACTTCACTGCCTTCTGCCTCTTGCCCTTCCCCTGAGCAGGGCTGTGATGTGGATTTGTACTTTTCCTTTTTCCCTCCAGCCAGGACATTCCCATCCACCTTCAAACTCTGTGTTTATCCAAGGTGTCAAGTCCTGCCACCCCCACTCCCAGCTGCCTGCTGAAAGTCCCCTGTTAACGTGCATTTTCATGAACTGCTGTCTCCTGGAGCTTCCAAGCCTCAAACAGCCTCTTCCTCTCTCTCCTGGGCTGCTCTCACAAATATTTGCATTTCCTTTCTCCGTATCCTGCTGCCACCTGCCACTTTGCATCTTGGCAGCCCCCTTGTGTCAGAGGGATCGATCCCAAAACATAGCAAGGTGTTGGGAAATCTTCACTGCAGTTCCATGGGCAGCTGTTGGTTCCGGCAGCATCTGGAGTTTCCAGCTCTCCTGCTCGCTGGGGATTTCAGTCACTGCTCCTTGGCAGGGGTGCAGCATTCCTGGGAAGCTCCTTCCTTAGGGTCTGGTGGCCGTGCTGAGCACAGGAGTCTTTGGATCACCCATTTCTCTTGGCACAAGCACTTTTTATCCATTCCCCACTGCATTCAAGGAGAATGAACAGTCCTTTTCCATGGACTTTCCACAAGTGCTTTGGGCTGATGAGTCCAGGATGCAGGGATTGCAGTAATTTCAGAGTTTCTGAATCCAGAACCAGTGGTCTCCGCCCAGAGCTGTGGAGGTGGTTACAGCTTTCCAGAGTGTGCTGACAGCGGGCAGGGAACAGGCAAAGGGCCAGAGAAACCAGGGAAGCTGGTCTGAAGGAGTGACTGAAGGATGGAAGAGGGCACAGAAGTTGCTTCCTGAGGTTGCTGGATTAATGAAGAGGGGAGGCGTGGAGCAAAGTCTCCTTCTCACTGCTAGGTTTGGGCGGGAGAAGGACAAGAAATGATGGAGCATCTAAGGAAAAAGTGGATCTCATGAATGGAACAACCTCTGCTGACTCCAGTTCCATGAGGAAGATACTCTTCCATCACATCCCCAAGCCTTCCTTTATTCCTCTCACAGCTCAAACCCACACCATTTCTTTCCCCCATTCCCACATCTCACAGCTACAGGCACTGGAAATCCAGTATGACATGCCTGGATGAATCCCATTCCCAGAGCCCAGGGCAGGAAAAGGGAACTTTGCCAAGGATGGGAGAGTTCCCAGGGTGGAGATGGCACCTGATGTCAGCAATGCAGGAGAGCTCAGTGGGAATCCTCAGAAGACCTTTTATCCCTAGCATCACAGCTTCCCAGAAAGCTTTCAGTTCCTTTTCTTCCTACCAATTAAAACAAAATAAAAATATTACGAGCTGCTTTGTCTGGCTTTTAAAGGAAAACAGAAATAAAAAGGGGCTTGGCAGAGCAACACTCTCAAAAATTGAGCTGCTTTGGGGGTTTCACTTGGTTGACTTGTTTTTTCTATAAGAGGGTGGCTTGCAAATTTTGTGCAAACTCTTCATGTTTTGTTTCAAATCACCTCATGTTCTTGAGAAATGGTGTATAAATGTTCCAAATGTGCCGTGTTTAACAGGAGAGCACTCTACCTGCAGGGTGGTTTTGAAGAAAGGTGTGTGTGCTCTGGGTTGGGTTGGAGTCTGTTATAAATATCTGAGCCTCGAGGACTCCGGGATCAAACACCGCTTTTGAAATTAGAAATAAAGCCTGCAATTAAAAAACCAAGCCAGTGTCCTCTGCTAACAGCAGCCTGTTAGTGCTGTGTGCTCCAGGAGAGCTGGGGGAGGAGCTGGCAGCAGGATTTTCTCCCTTGTTTTTGATGTGCTGGTTGAAGTGAGCATGGCAGCCCTGCTGCTGCTGTGCCCTGTGCCAGCACAGACGCCCAGGGCAGCCCAGGGAGCGCAGCGTGGAGGGGCTGATTTGGGCATGATTAAAGAACCTCGGAGTGGAAAGAGGAAAGGGCTCTCAATTTTCTTTCAGGGAGGATTTAGGATTCCCGGTTCATCAGCTAAGCAGGAGGGATCCTGACTGGGGCTGGGGGAGAATCAAACTGCTCCAAACAACTCAGGCTGTGCTGTCCCTGCAATATTCCTGCTGCCTCTGCTCCTGGGCTATGGATGGGAGCTCAGCCCTGGCTTCCAGGCCCTGCTGGGCAAACCTGGCCTTGGATTCTCCAAGGCTGCGCCCTCTGGCACCAGGACAACCTGGGCGTGCTCCATCCCTGGAAGTGTTTATGGAGCTCTGAGCAACCTGCTCTGGTGGAAGGTTGGGGTGGAATGGGATGAATTTTAAGGTCCCTCCCATTCCAAACCAGTCTGTGATCTCACAGGGCTTCTGGGATTTTCCAGGAGAAGACAAATGGCAAAGGAGACTTAGGACATCACGCACTTGAGCAGTCAGGCTGCTCCTGCTTAAAGCTCTGCTGGCCAGAGTGCAGGGGCAGAGCTCACAGGAGGGCAATGGAAAACCTGTGGATATCCCCAGATCCCACGGTCCACCTGCTCTGTTGAGCTGCTCTGGGTAGGAGACTGGTTTTGGGGTGCCCGGAGCTGCTGTCACACCTCAGTGCCACAGAGATTGTGCATGGAGAGGTGACAACCTCCCCCATGCTGGGGCTGCAGAGACTTGCTGAGCTCCCCGAGAGCCCAGCTGGATCACTCTGGAGCTGGGAGATGGTTTGCTTTGCTTGCTGGTTGCTGATACATTTCCAGATCCAAAGGAGGTGGCCAAGGCTTGTCCTGCTGGGATTCAGGTCATGGCCAAAGCTCCACAGCCAGAGCTGGGAGTGCACAGAGCCTCAAAAACCAGTGTCTGGCTCAGTCCTGACCAGACAGACCCCCCAGCATGGGGCCTGGAGAACATCACCAGGCAGCACCGAGCAGGAGAGGGATGGGATGGAACCGCTCCAGGCCTTGTTCTCCTGATCTCTGGCGGAGATGGAGACAGCGCCTCAGGCAGGGGCAGGATGTGGGAGGAGAACCAGGCTTTGTGTGATGTTTGGAGGCTTCAGAAGCAGCTCCAGGAGGATCAGAGAGGAGCCAGGAGTGGTGGCAGGGAGGGCTGGCTCAGGCCCGTGCTGCTGGCTGTCTCTCTGTGGCGTTTGAGGCAGTGTGGGCAGCTGGCTGCAGCTCTCCCTCCCGCCGCCGCTTTGTTTGGGAGGTTGTAGACACATGTCAGCCGTGATGGATAGATTTGTTTGACTTCCTGTCAAATCAATGATTACTCCTAGAAATCTCTTTTATTAGTTTATCAGAGGAAGTTCTCTGCCATTTATCCCAGCGGAGCTTGGCTGCCTGGTGTCACTGAGCAGGAGTTATTGCTGGCTTTATTGTGCTGCTGCTTTCAGGCTTTGACACCATATTTATTTTTGTCTTGCTTTGACACCAGGAAAGGTTCACTCCTGTTTTTCCCTCCATTGAATGGAAGGTGTTTTGTCTTTCCTTTCCCATCCCAGTCCTTGGAAGTTTGCAGGCATTTGCTGCAAGTACCAAGGTTTATCCGTGCTCTCTATCCAAGTCTAGCTGTGCCTTGCTATTTCTGAGCTCATGAAGGTCTTGATTTCCCAGGAATTATAGAATGGTCTGCATTGGAAGGGACCTTAATGATAATCCAGTTCCAACCCCCTGCACCACAGAAGTTGGAACAAATGGGTTGGAATTGGAGGCAGGGGGGGTCGGTGAGTTAGAGGGAAAAGTCATGGGAATGCATTTCCCAATCCAGCTCCTGGCCCTGCACAGGACACCCCAACAATCTCCCAATGCCTGAGAGCATTGTCCAAATGTTCCTTGAGCTCTGGCAGCCTTGGGGAGTTGGAGATCTTGGAAAAATGGCTAAGGATCACCATGGAAGGGAAGATGCTTTCAAATCAGTTACAAAACTAATCTTGGAAAGAATTTTTCTGAGTAAAATCTCAGTTTGATTAAAAGTCCTGGCTGTTCCTAAGATTTCCTACCAGTAACAGAAATCCAGAGAACTGGGAGTGCTTTCTTGTTCTGCTTTATCCAGAGGGATTTCTTCCAGAGCCGGGCTCTTCCCTGCCCTCTCCAGTGGCTGAGTGCCTGTGGAGCTTTGGGAACTGCTGCTCCTCCTCCTCCCAGGGCCAAAGGTCTTGCTGTGCTTGCCCTGGTGCTTCAGGAACTCCTAAGCCAGGCTTTGATACGCTGATCTTCGAGGAGAGAAATATCTGCAGGTTTCCCTTGAGCCATGGGAGAGAAGGAATTTCTGCTGCTGAGCTGGGAGGGGATTTGAGCCTGGCTTCGGGTCTGAGCTGAATACACACCCAGTTTTGGTTGTCTGCTGGTCCAGGCTGCTCCACCAAATGCTTCTCATGCCTGGTGCCCCTCAACAGGAGCTGGTGCAGTTCCATGTCCCCTCATGGTCAGAGGTGGTTTCAGCCTGGAGTTGGATGTTTGGGATTGGTAGCCAGCCTTGAGGGAGAGGCAACACCAGCTGATGTGCTGTGTGGTGCTGGGGGCAGTAAATGAAGCTGAGGGGAGACAGAGGCAGAGGTTGAAGCCTTCAGTGAGAAGATAAAAGCCTGTTCTGAGATCAAAGGCAGCAGGCAGAGGAGCACAGCTCCTGGAAGCAAATAACAACCAAGAACCATCGAGCGTGAGGCTGGGATTCATCTCTGGTGCTGAGCCCAGGGCACATCCCACCCCTCTGTCAGCCTGACAAGGACAGAATTACCTCTCCTCCACTGCGTCACTGGAACTCTGTGTGGTAGGAGAGCTACAGCCTGTCACCCTTCCCAGGCCAGGAACCTGTTCCTTCTGCTGGGACGTGCTCCTAGAGAGAGAAAGATCAATCCCCACTCCTGTCAGGCTTTCCTACCCAGTAGTTTATGTGACCAAACACCTGATTTGATTCCCAGGCCGTTCCCAAATGAGTGAGAGGTGCAGGTGTAGAAACCACTCGGAGGAGGAGCAGAGGCAGGAGGAGTGTGCCAGCCCAGGGGGCCCCGTTAATTTTGCCGGCGTGTAACGCAGAGCGCAGTGATTGCTCCGAACAGAAACGATTTAACCTTGAGTGAAGGAAACACAGCCCAGCAGCGGCCGTGGAGCAACGAAGAAATTCCATCTGTGCTCTGCCGTGCCCCGCGCCGCGCTCGAGCGGCTCCGCTGTCACCCATCCATTATTGCTGGGAGTGCATTATGCATGAGCGTGTGGCCACTGCTGGGGGAGCCATGACTTCTTCGAGGCAGCAAAAAGAATCCATTTCATTTCATGGAGCTGGACTCTGCTCCTCGGCTTGGAAAGACGGTGCTGCCTGCTGGAAGGGCGTGGTTGTGGCTGAGTTTGGCACAGAGGGGGATTTTCCATGTGTTTCCCTGTGGGTGTGGATGGTGGCAGCCCCCACAAAGGCCTTGGCTGTGCAGCTGCATGGGGAGCAGCACGTTCTGCTCCCTGAAAATGCTGGATTTGCTGTGGGAGCATCGCTTTAGGGACAAGCTGAAACACATCCCAGCTTTTGGCACCTACCCAGGCAGGCTGTGGGGTGACAGCTGCCCAGGGATGGAGGGGAGGTGGGAAGGGAGATCGGACTTTGCTGTGCCAAGGGTGGAATCACAGAATCATGGAATATCCTGAGCTGGAAGGGAGCCACTAAGATCATCGAGTCCAACTCCTGGCCTGCACAGACACCACAAAACCCTGTCATTGAGACCTCACCGGGGTCAGCAGCCTCCTCCTGAGGGGCAGCTCCAATCTCTGCTCTCTGTGGTGAGGGACAGGACCCTCCAAGCTCATCCCTCAGTTCTCCTCAGTGCCTGGGTGTTGCCTTGGACTAAAGCAGTGGCTCCTTTACTACCTGATCTGGGAAGAGTTTTCCTTCTCCAGCCCAGCACCCCTGACCAGACCTTTCCCAGAGACCAGAGCATTGGCCACAGATTTCCCTGTGTCCCTGGAATCCAGGCTGCCACATGGGAGCCCAGATAAGTGGTGGGAGTAACAGCCTGCTTAGAGTGAATCATGTTTCTTCCTTAGGTGAAACAACACAGCAGAGGGAAAGGGATTTTAAAACAACAAAGGCCCACAGCATATTTTACCTCATTTAATCTCACAAGCTGGGTTTGATAGGCTTTTCTTTCCCCTTCCAGCTTACAAAGCTCCAATTCCCCTCCAGGGCTTTGCTCTGCTTTCCCTCATCCCTGCTTGGAAGGCTCAGAGCAGCATCTGAAGGGGTCCCCAAGGCAGTCAGAGAGGGACTGTTCATCAGGAACTGGAGAGCCAGGACAAGGAAGAATGGCTTGGATCAGACAGAGGGCAGGGTTAGATGGGATGTTGGGAATAAATTCTTCCCTGTGAGGGTGGAGAGGCCCTGGCACAGGGTGCCCAGAGAAGCTGTGGCTGCCCCTGGATCCCTGGCAGTGTCCGAGGCCAGGCTGGATGGGGCCTGGAGGAATCTGGGATAGTGGAAGGTGTCATATGAGTTACAGGATCATGGAATATCCTGAGCTGGAAGGGATCATCCAGTCCAGCTCCTGTCCCTGCACAGACACCCCAACACTCCCATCCTGTGCATCCCTGGCAGCGGTGTCCAAACACTCCTGGAGCTCTGGCAGCCTCAGGGCCGTGCCCATTCCCTGGGGAGCCTGGGCAGTGCCCAGCACCCTCTGGGGGAAGAACCTTTCCCTGAGACCCAGCCTAAACCTCTCCTGAGATTCCATCCCCTTCATCAACGTTAGGTTTCACTGGATTCCTGCTCACAGAGCTGGGAGAAAATGAGCAGAGTATCTCCTCCCCTTACCCAGCTGCAGCTTTAACATCCCAAAACTTGGTGATCCAGCTGCACTGATGTTTCTACTGAAAAGAAACAGAATTAGAAGGAATCAGGAGAATTGTTCTGTAGGCTTGTAGAGTATCTGCAAACTCAAAACATTCTGTATTATTGTAATGTCTAAAAGTGTGAAGCTGGTGCTTGTCTGTCCAGAGAGCCTGCAGCGAAAGGAGGCTCCAGGAGAGGCAGACAGGGCTCTGAACCGAAAGGCACCTTTCCCTTGATGAGCCTGAGGCTGGTGCTGCTCCCCAGCAGATGCCAGGATGAGGGAAGAGCTCAGCAGAGCGCTGTTCTCCAGCAGTTCCTGCCATTTCCCAGCCATCCCTTACATTTCAGACGTTTGAAGTTCACTTTGTGGGGTAGAACACGTTGCTAATTAAGTCAGGATCCCGAGCAGTTTGGCGTCTCCTGCAGTCATGAAGGGATGATCTGTCACTCCTGAGGCTGCGAGTGCCGCTCCAGAACAAAGAGCTGCGGCGTTCCCACATCAGCACAGGAACAAAGCCAGTCCCTAAAACGCGGCTCTGCCTGCCCTGGGACAGCTCCCCGCAGCCCTTCGGCAGCTCCTGGCACACCCACGCTCTCCCCCCTGCTCCGGGGCAGGAATTCTCCCGGATTATGCGCGTGCAGGAGGCTTTGATCTCCGCGGCTGCATCCTGTATTACAGCACGGAGAGTGTTTAATAACCGATTAATAATTTTAAGCTTCTCTCCACATGCGAACCCCCAAGGCTCCTGCATTCCCTGTCTGCTTCCTGGGACAATTCCTGGGGCTGGGAGGGCACAAGGGTCACTTGTTTAGAGTCCCACTGGATCAACAGTGGGTACAGTGACTGCTTTCCTGCTTTGCCGCTTTCCCTTGGGCCAGGGCAGGGTGTGGGGTCAGGAGCAGGGTGAGGGTCGCTGGCTTGGTTGATTTGAGGGGTGTGGGTGCTGTGCATGATCCTGGGAATCCTGTGTTCCAGGCTTCCCCAGAGACAGGGACAGAGGGCTGCCTGGCAGGGCCAGAATTGAATCATGGAATGGTTTGGGTTGGAAGGGACCTTAAAGCCCATCCAGTCCCACCCCTGCCGTGGGCAGGGACACCTTCCACTGTCCCAGAGTGCTCCAAGCCCCAGTGTCCAGCCTGGCCTTGGACACTTCCAGGGATCCAGGGGCAGCCACAGCTTCTCTGGGCACCCTGTGCCAGGGCCTCCCCACCCTCACATGGAAGAATTTACTCCCAATATCCCATCTAAATCTACCCTCCTTCATCTTAAAGCCATTCCCCCTCACCCTGTTACTCCAGGCCCTTGTCCACAGTCTCTCTCCATGTTTCCAGCTGGCTCCTTCAGGTACTGGAAGGTCACAGTGAGGTCACTCCAAAGCTTCTCCTCTCCAGGCTGAACAATCCCAGCTCTCCCAGCCTTTCCTCCCAGCTCCATCCCTCTGATCCTCCTGGAGCCTCCTCTGGACCCTCTTCAGCAGCTCCACGTCCTCCCTATGCTGGGATCTCCAAGCTGGAGGCAGCTCTGCAGGTGGAGGGGGGAGAGTTTTTTGTCACTTTGCTTGTTGAACTGAACACTGAAATTACTGGTTTTTGTCCCAGATTCTTTTAGGAGCTGCCTCTGGAGCTCGGGGCTGTTCCTGCTCAGCCTGAAGGCCTCGCTGAGGTGCTGTGAGCCCGAGGCTGCTTTGCCTCCTGAAGGGAATTCTGTGCCCCTTGTCCTGCTGCTTTTGTAAGCGAGCCTGACACAGCTCTGTTTCTCACTGTGCCTTTGTCTTTCCGTTCTGGAGGATGTACTTTTCCTGACAGAATTTCCAATTCAGTTCATTTTCTCTGCCTTCAGTAGGAGGGGAGAAAAAGGTGCTTTGAGGGGTTGCTGCATGTATTATTAATTGTCCTGATTTCAAGGCAGCACAGTCTTTTTCTGCCTGATATTCCCATTTTCTCCTAACTAATATTGGCTGCCAGTTTGAAAGGGGTTTGGCATTTGAAATTCTATGGATTTCTTCGTGCTGGTAGTGTGTTTAAAGCTGGTAAACGTGGTTCTCCTGCTTATCTGGAGCTAAAATGGCAGCGTTTAGTCATCAGTCAATTGAACTGTGTTGTCGAGCAGTTGATTATTGCAGCTGCCTGTGTTTCCTGGGCTGGTTAAAACATCCCCCAGAAGATCTGTGTCAGAACCTGGCCACTAAACATCATTAATGCAGGAGCAGGAAGGGGCTCTGGCACACAGGTGAACAGGTTTGGGTCATTCCCAGCCCTGGTTGATCCCTGATTAGGAGGGAAGCGTGGGCCTGGATAACAAGCAGGAATTTGTGCTGGGCCGTGTGGTGCTGCATGAGAATGTTCAGGGCTGTCAGCTCGTCTTCCCACAGAGCTCGAGGCCCAGGTGGGATGGCTCTGTGGTTCCAGCCCAGTTCCTGCTGTGTCAGAGCAGAGAAAAGGCTGCATTTGCTACCCGGTGGAACAGGATTCAAGCCATGTGTTGTTAAAGCTGTTCAGATAAAGGGACACTCAGCCCAAGTCCCCTGACAGCAGTGCTGGGGTCAAGGGGATCGTCCTGGTTCCGCTGGAGCTGCATCTGAGAGAGGGGAGCAACACATTTCCCAGAGGAATTAGTTAAGCTGTTAATGGGTCTCGGAGAGGGGTAGTGGGACATTCCTCTGTGTTTGCTCCTGCTCTTCCTCTCCCTCCTCGAGGACTCTCATTTCCTATTTCCCATCCCAAGGCATTTGCACTCACAGCACATCCTGGAGACTGGCAGGAGAGGGATAAATCCCAGGCTGGGTGATCAGAGAAGCAAGGGGGGAACAGGGATTCTCCCCCACCAGAACTCCATAAGGATCATTCTCTTGGCTGCTGTGGGCCCAGGGTAATGTTCACACTCCCCCTGATCTCGCTCTTCATCCTGCAGTTCTCCCTTGATCCTGGCCCGTTCCAAGGTGAATTTTATTGCTGGTTTGCCTCTCCCTGAGTTCGGCTGCTTCCTTGCTGAAGTCCAGACAGACCCTCCCCAGGGAGCAGCTCTGCCCTGACCTTGCCTGCACCACTTCCAGCTGCCGTTTCCTTGGCTTTCCCAAAGTTCTCCAAACAGGATTGGCCTCCTGTCCTCACTGCTGGCCCCTGCCATTGCAGCCCCTCTCGTCCATCGTGGCGTGTGCTGCAGAGCTGCCGTGGGATGCAGCCTGCTCCTGCTACAAAGGAAACATCTAAAGCCAGCCAGAGCATGTCCAATAGGATTTGTGGTGCTTCCAACCTCCCCATGTTATTGACTCCCCCTTTCAAGTGTGGCCAGGGCTTTATCTGTTGGTAATAGGAAGAATTAATCATTTCCTTTAAAAGAAAAAAAAAATCGGCTTTAAAAACCCCTCCACCTTTTTATTTATTTTTTTACATAAAAAGGCAAGTAAAAGACATAACAAAGTTGTTAAAAGTTCAAAGGGAACGTTAATCCCTGTAATGTGGACTAATCAACTTTTATCCAGACAATCCCCTGGTATCTCTGGGGCGTTGTGTGGTGCAGGATTCCCACAGGCAAGCGCTGGGCTTTAACTCCTTTGGAGCTGCTTTCAAGCTCCCCGTCCCTCTTCCCGGAGCAGGGCTGCTGTGCTATCACTCAGGAACAGCCTGGCACCTTGCTGCACTCGGAACAGCTTCAAAGGTGCTCCAACTTCCCTGGAGAAGCTTGCAGAGAGATGCGGAAACACAAAAGTTCTTTTCCCTTGAAGGCCTGAACCATCCCAGGGTGAATAAATGAGAGGAGCTGCTCCATCTGTAGGAACTGCTGGGGGTGGGTAAAGTGCCATGGAATCCAGGCAGGACTTACAAGTGATCCTTTGGCATGGTGACTCTGGGAATGGCTTTTCCATTGGGGGATCTGTGGGGTGTGAGACATGTGGCCAGTGCTGTTTGCTCCCTTGGGTTTGTGCTCACCTGGAAGCCTCCATTGGACCCTCCGTGTGCAGATCTTTGGGAAGGACAGAGCAGTTCCCCCAGACAGGAATGTTTTCCTTGGCAAAGCTGCTGTTTGAGGAGCTCATCGCCAAACAAACACCCTCAGGTGCCTTTCATTCCCCACATTTAGCTCACTTTGTGTAGGTGTCGGGGCTACAAGAAGCAGGATCCACCTCCTTGAAAAGGAAGGCAGGAAAAGCCTTTCAGCATTCCTGGATCTAGGAATATGGGGATTCACTGGGCTTTGAAGGGATTCTTCGGTGCTTTCAACGCCACATGAATGCCCCTGGATGATTTGTGGATTGCACAAACCCACGCAGCTGCAGAGCTGGGACCAGGGGACGGGGATGGTGTGTTTTGGAAAGCTCAGCTGCCGAGACAGATGTGCTTGTGCTCCCAAAACCCCTGCCAGAAGAGGGCAGAGAGCCACGCTGGCTGAGGCCTGCAGCAGTGGTTACAGTGAAACCCTCTGCTGCTTTTTCATCTTAGAGGGCAGGATGGAGTTGAATTATTCCCTCCTGACAGGCATTGCAGCTGCTCTGCTCTCACTGGCACAGCAGACCCTGTGCTTGGGGTGGCTGGGTTTGCGTGACAAGTGACATCAGGCATTCCCAAGAAGTTTCCAGCTGTGTGCCTGGTGCTGGGAATGAGGGATGAACTTGGTGGCCTTTGTCCTGAGCTGGGAGGTAGCTGGGTGTGGTGGTTTTCACTGCCCAGAAATCTGCAGCTTCTCCAGAAAGAGCTTTTGGTGCTGTGGGTGAAGGGGGAGCTGGCTGAGGTGGTCTCCCGGAAACTTGGAGCATCGAAGGGCATCCAGCCCTTATTATCTTGGGATTCCTTCAGCCTGGAGAAGAGAAGGCTTTGGGAAAACCTCCAGTACCTGAAGGGAGCAGGAGAGGGGCTTTGCATTAGGGCCTGGAGTGACAGGACAAGGGGGAATGGCCTAAATCTGAAGGAGGGTGGAGTTGGGTCAGACCTGAGGGAGAATCAGCTCAGTTGGTCAGAGCCTGGTGCCACAAACACCGAGGTGGTGGCTTCGGTCCCCGGCTGGGCCGTTCACTGGAGAGCTGGACTCGATGACCCTGTGGGTCCCTTCCAACCCAGAACATTCTGTGATTCTGTGGAATTGTTCCCTGTGAGGGAGGTGAGGCCCTGGCACAGGGTGCTCAGAGAAGCTGTGGCTGCCCCTGGATCCCTGGCAGTGTCCAAGGCCAGGCTGGACAGGGCTTGGAGCACCCTGGGATAGTGGAAGGCGTCCCTTCCCTTGGAATGAGATGGTCTTTAAGGTCCCTTCCCACCCAAACCATTCCATCCTTGGCTGGGGATGGACATGCCCAAGGTGCACTGAGGATCCAGTTTCCATTCTCTGCCTGAGCTGTGGAAGCTGGGATCCACTGCTGCAATGCCCCAGCTCAGCCCTGGGGCTGGATCCCAGCAGGGTGGGAGCTCCTTGGATTGGGGTTTGCCCTCAGCCAGCTCAAAACCAAATGGATGAAAGGATGAAATCTGGGTGGGGCAGGAGCAGAAGTGACAGGGCTGAGTCAGATCAGAGGAGTTCCCAGCAAGTGGGTCACCCTCAAACAACCCTTCCCAACTTTCATGCAGACATCAAACTTCAGATTTGCTGGTGCTTCTCCAATCTGTGATAAAAATCTGTCCAGCCATGAAGCAGCTTCCCTGGAAGTCTGGTGTATATTGAAGGAAAAAAAGGAGCATTCTCCTTGAAAATTTCAGAGATAAGAAAAATCAAGATGGCTTTCTGATTTAATAGTTCCTTAAATATTTTTAAAGAGCTTTGAAAAACACTCAGTGTTTTTGTGGAGGTTTTTTCTTTTTTTTTTAATCAGTAAATTGAATTCTGCTTCCCAAAACAATTTTTAAATTTCCTCTTTGAAGATATCGAGGCATTTTTTTGTAAAATGACTTCCAGTGCCTGGAGTGATTTCAGGGTTAACAGGTTAATTAAACGTTGGAGCAACTCACTGAGGTGTGAGCTGACTTCCTACCACTTGCCTTTGAAAATCAAGATGGGCCACGGTGGGTTGGGAATCCCTGGGAATCCTGGGAGAGGTGGATTAAACAGGATTAATGTGGAGGCTGTGCTGTCTCTGGGAGCATTCCCAGACGACATCCCTGGGTGCTTTTTATGCTTTTTAATTACCTCTCTTTCCCTGGAGAGATTTCCTCTTGGATCAAGCCTTGGAGTTGGTGGTCAAAGCCCCACATGGATCCACCAGGGCAGAAGCAGGTGGGGATCAGGCTCTGCACCCAGGGGACAAGGGACAGGGCAAGAGGGAACGGCCTCAAGCTGCACCAGGAGTGGCTTAGTTTGGATATTGGGGAAAATTTCTTCATGGAAAGCATTGTCAAGCCTTGGGAGAGGGCAGTGATGGAGTCACCATCCCTGGAAGTGTTCGGGAATGTGTGGATGTGGCACTGGAGGACAGGGTTTAGTGGTGGTGCTGGGTTGATCTCAAAAGCCTTTTCCAACCTTAATGTTTCCATGATTCCATGATATCCTGCAATCCAGGGAAACAGGGCTGTGTGGGGGTGGCCAGTGCTCCATGCCCACACCCTCTCCGTGCTCAAAGGTGGGGTGGAGGAAATCATTCCATTTATTCCCGGCTGTGAATGACTCCAGGATTGCTACATCTCTCATTGTATCTCCTTAACTAAATGGATTAGGGTTTTTTTGTCCTCTTCACGGGCTTAATTAGCAATCTGCAACACAAATTAAATCACTATCAACTAATTCCAACTATCCCTTCAGAGATAGCCGTTAGCGAGCTCAGTAATCTGGTTAGCATTGGAATGAGCCCGAGTCCCACCCTGCAAACCCCAGCGTGAGCTGCTTTTTTTAGCCACTGCTGAGAAGGCTTTGTCCTTCCTAGTGAGGGCAGCAGTCACTTTGTGCTCGCTCTGCAGGCGCTTCGGCAGCGTTTGGGAGGTTCTGTCTGTGCTCGGGAAGGCAGCTGATCCATGGTGAGGGCTGCAACCTGACAGAGAGTGGGGTCAGAAGATAAACTCGTGTGTTCCCGGGTATGAACCAGCTCAAGTGCAAAGTTCCCTTCATGCACCCAGAGGGAAGCATGGGTTTATCTTCTTTTTACCTCTGTGGGCACAGACACATTTGTGTCTTGGTTTAAATCCATGAACAAGTCTCGGAAACTCTTGGGGACATTGGGAAAGCTGGATGAGCCTGTGATCCTTGGGGCAGACAGCCAGGACCTCACAGATTCCATCCCGCTCTACCTCCTTTGCCTTTCTTTCCACGGTCAGCTAAACCTCCTTGTGAAAACACTGTTCTCCCCTGGCATCATTTTACAGGGCTTGGACAAAGTCTGATAAAAACCCTGGGACAGTTCTGGCTCAAAACCCTACCAGATTCCTAAAAGTCGGGAAACTGGAGAGTGCTGAGGGTCCCATGGGGGTATTTTGGCGCATTTTTGCTTCCTTTCTTTTCTAGCAGCTTGGTGTCCATGAGTGTGAGATGCAAGGGGATGATGGCTTCCTTCCTCTTCCCTCCTCCAGACCCTCCTGGTCTCTGCTGTTTGCTGCAGTCAGCATAGAAGCTGTTTGGATGTGGGTAATAAATGTATGTAGGTCATAATCCCCAGGGTTCTCATGCTCCCAATAACAGCAATAATCAACAACAACTTTTTTGCTGTGCTCCTCCTCCTCCTCCCCAGTTCACAAAAGGAGGAGGAAGAGGAGGGGAATGGAGCTGAGGAATAGAAGTGGCCTTGACTATCCCAACTCAAATGAGAATTTCTTGGTGCTCACGCTTCTGGAAAGGATTTGGAAGCAGATTCATGAGGTTCTGCAGAGATAAAGCAAAACTTGTCAAAGGGGTGTTGTTGCTTTTTTGACAACACATGGATCAACGGGGAACTGCCTTCCTGTGGCTGGAGGAAGACACTTTCCAACTGCCAAAATATCGAGTTTCTCCTCTATTTCCATGTTCGGGATTTTACAGAGAGCTTGGGGGTTTGGAAGGAGCAGGGCTGGAGCAGCATTTTCCTCTGGCCAGAGGAAGTGCAAATCCTGAGTCTGTTAGAAAGAGTTTCTGACAAGGATATGGAGTTTGCAGCAAACACTGTTGCTCCCTTCTCTCCCAGAGCTTGCATTTGATTTTTAAGGAGAAATAAAAGGTTGCTCAGAATTCATAGTTGTGCCCAGGGGTCAAAGTTGTTATGTCAGGTTTCCCTGATGGATTCTAGGAAGCACTGGATGTGGGGTTTCTTTTCTTCCTCCTCGAATTTAAATATGGAAATGCAATTTGAAAATGAACAGAAAATCCTCAAAGGTTCATGCCTGGAAATCCTCAGAGGTTTGTGCCTGAACAGTCTGGCATAGGGCAGAGCTGGTGGGGGAGGAGGATGGCCAAGTTCAGCAGGAAAACTTCCTATTCCTTCTTTGTCTCCAGCCAGGCCCTGGCTGTGCCCCACCCTCTGTGGAGCCCTGACAGCTCATCCATTCCCATTCCTCAAAAAGTCTTATCCCAGTCTCCCCTGCTTTCCTTTTCGGGGGGTAAATTGCAAATTGTACCTTTCCAGCTGCGTATCCCTGGCTGCTGTGCCGTGTCTATCCAGAGGTGGGAACGCTGGAGTCGAAATCAAAATGTCTGGGAAGGAGAGGGGAGAACAAAGCAGCTGCTTGTCCTCAAAACTGCAGCCTCAGGGCTGGAGACGATCTCCAGGGAAAGGGGCAGGGATCAGACACAGGATCTGCCTTTTCTTAGCTGTAGTTCCCAGTGTGAGAGAATCCCAGAAGGCTGGAAAAGCCCTCCCAGCCCATTGAGTCCAACGTGTGACCGATCCCCACCTTGTCCCCAGCCCAGAGCACTGAGTGCCACGTCCAGGCATTCCGTGGACACCTCCAGGGATGGGGACTCCAGACCTCCCTGGGCAGCCCCTGCCAAGGCCTGGCCACCCTTTCCATGGAGAAATTCCTCCTGATGTCCAACCTGAACCTCCCCTGGCCCAGCCTGAGGCCGTTCCCTCTCCTCCTGTCCCTGTTCCTGGGAGCAGAGCCCGACCCCCCTGGCTGCCCCCTCCTGTCAGGGAGTTGTGCAGAGCCACAAGGTCCCCCCTGAGCCTCCTTTTCTCCAGGCTGAACCCCTTTCCCAGCTCCCTCAGCCTCTCCTGGGGCTCCAGCCCCTTCTCCAGTTCTGTTCCCTTCTCTGGACGTGCTCCAGCCCCTCCAGGTCCTTCCCGAATTGAGGGCCCAGAAATGGACACAGTGGTTGTTCCCTTTGTGGGTTTTCTGGAAGCCTCAGAGGAGAGGGCAAGGAAAATGCAGTGTATGGAGGTGCTTTTGCACTCTAAATCCTTTCTTTCCCACTGAATAAAGAGGAAAAAGAGCTCCTACCAAGTGACTGTATACGAGACTGGAAGCAGAAATTGGTGAGAGAATTTAATCTGGGAATAGACAGGAGGCAGAGGCCTCTGCTAATTGCCTCTTCACAGATTTTGCTGAAAACACTACGCAGGGAATATCCATGGGAAGAGACTTCAGAGGGATCTAAAGATAAGATCCCAGCAGAGAAGGAGGCAGTGGAACAAGAGGGCAGCCTTAAATAAAGGAATTACTGGCACAGGTTAGGAAGCAGCCGTGAGTTAAACAAAAAAAGAACAATCAATTTTCAGTGTGGCTGTAGGAGAAGAGGAGAGAAACTGTAAGCTTGGGCCAGGCTTTTAAAAATATAATCCAGAATTAGAGGGGAGGAAAAGATGGAAAAAAATAGTAGTTGCCCAGAGTTATTTAGTGAAATGTCTTTAGTTGCGTAGTGCAGGCTGTGAAAAGCTGGGAATGGCTCTATCCAGGCAGGTGAGCAGGCAAGGCAGTGGCAGATGAAATTAAATGTTGACAAATGCAAGTTAATATGCATTGGAAGGCAAAATCCAACCTCCTCATCCACATTGCTGCATTTTAAATTACCTGGAACCACTCAGGGGAAAGGCCCAGGGGTTATTGTGAACAGCTCAATGAAAACATCTGTTACCTCAAGAGCAGCAGGCAGCAAAGCAAACACAGCCCTGCCTGTGCAAGGGACATCCCAGCTTGTCACCGGTGTTATGGCCGGGCACGGGCACTGCCCGCCAGCTTCCGTGGGAGCAGGGACAGCAAAGGCACCCAGGAACCTCGGAGAGCCCCTCATCCTGAGCAGCACCCATGGATTGAGGATATTCTCCCCCCAGGCAGCCTTGAACGTCGAGGAGGGGGAGTCCAGAGCTCCAGCTGTCTGTGGGGTGTGGGGTTCCTGGGCAGAGTGATGGACAAATCTCTCCAGCACCGCACACAGCACTCCAAACTGTGCATGTGGCCAGAAGCTCCTGCAGTTTTGGGGCAGGATCCCTGTGTATTGACTCAAAGTCCCAAAAACTCCTGGGGTGGCCTTGCAGTCAATGTGCTTGTGGTTGGGGCTGCCCTCAGTGGCTGAGGGAGGTGTTTAATCCCCTCTGTGTTTAATCCTTTGGTTTTGATCCAGAGGGTTTTAATCCCTCTGTGTTTGACCCTTGGTGCTTCTTCCACTGCTCAAATCCCTTTTCCTGCCACAGAGTATGGACAAGGCTCAGCTTTTTGGGTCTCCAGGTTCTTCCAACACAAGGTCCTGAGGTTTCTTATATCCAGTGAGTCCTTTTCCAAGACAAGGTTGACACACATCTTCCTTCCCTCTCTCCTTCCTCTACCCAAAGCATCACTGGTCCCATCCCAGAACCTCCCGAGCCCTGGGCTGATCCCCAGCGTGGGCAGCAGCAAAGGGATTGGGATTGTGCCCCTGTGCCCCTGTGCTCAGGTGAGACCCCACCTGCAGAGCTGCCCCAGCCCTGGGGCCCAGCACAGGGAGCACGTGGAGCTGCTGGAGAGAGCCCAGAGGAGGCACCAGGATGGTCAGGGGGATGGAGCAGCTCTGCTGGGAGGAAAGGCTGGGAGAGCTGGGATTGTTCAGCCTGGAGAGGAGAAGATTTGGAGTGACCTCATTGAGGCCTTCCAATGCCTGAAGGAGCTGCAGGAAACATGGAGAGAGACCATTTCCAAGGGGCTGGAGTGACAGCACAAGGGAGAATGGCTTCAAACTGACTGAAAGCAGGGTTGGATGGGATATCGGGAAGGAATTCTTCCCTGTGAGGGTGGGCAGGCCCTGGCACAGGGTGCCCAGAGAAGCTGTGGCTGCCCCTGGAACCCTGGCAGTGTCCAAGGCCAGGCTGGACGGGACTTGGAGCAACCTGGGACAGTGGAAGGTGTCCCTTCCCATGGGGAGGTGAGACTGGAACTTTCAGGTCCTTCCATCCCAAACCATCCTGAGATTCCAGGAAAGGGCTGTGGCACAGGCTCAGAGGTGAATCCATTCCCTCTCCAGGCAGCCCTTGGTATGCAAACAGTGCCCTGGTTTAGTGCTTGTCCTTAACAGGAGGAAATTCAGAGTTATACCTCTTGTGCTCTGCCTGTGGCTTTAGGATAAAACACAGCTCTTGCTTTGATGGCTTTGTTTAAATTTGCCCCAAGCCACGTCCTAAGCTTAGTTTACTATTTTCAAATTAGCATATATTTTTACAGAGGTTATAAATATTTAACCTGCTGACCAACATTACCAGCAGCCCTCCAGCCTTTGTGATGGAAAGGAATTGCAACGTGAAGTAAAAGTGTGGAAGGATGGCTCCATCAGTATTCCTCTATCCAAAACACTCCCTCTGACTTGGTACTGGAGGGAGGAATAAAATCAAACTTGCTGATTATCATTTAGGCCGAATTTACTTTGTGCATTTGGAGGAAGGAGCTCTATTAATCAGCTCCATTTCCTGCCTCCTGTGGACGTACCGAGCTCAGGGAAAAACAGAAATAAATACATATATGCAGCAGCATAAATATATAGATGTTAAATCAGCATTAAAATCTTCCTGTCGTCTGCTCCATTACTCCTGTGATAGTTGGGGAAATAAAAACTCTCAAGGTGAAATTTTTCCGATGTGATTTTCCCCATTTCTTGCTAATTTCCCCAATATCTGCACCCACAGAGAAACGGGGCTGTGGAGATGTGGAAGGGAATTAAAATTTCAGGCTTGCGTGGCAGCAGCAGCCAATGGGAATTTACAGGGAGGTTAAAGGAGAGGACAAGAGGCAAAGTGGGAGAAATCCTTTTAAAATCTAAGTGTGGAACGCGTTGCCTGCTGCACTTTGCTGCACATAAATTAAGGCAGTAATTTGAGGAGCTGAAAGCTCCACTTTAACACTTGTGCTTTCTGGTTGCCCTCGAGTCCCTCTGTGGAGCTGCAGCTTCCTTCTCTACAGCCCAGGGGATGTTATTCCCAGCATTATCTCCTGTGAGGGGACGTTATTCCCGGCATTATCCTTGGAGCTGACACCATTCCCTCAGATGCGCCGGCGCCGTTTGGGTTCTGCAGTGGGAAGGGCAGATCTGCACTGCAACCACTGCTGGGGCTTTTCTGCCAATTTGCCACTGCAGTGACTTTGTTGGGAAAAGTGTATTCACTGGATCCAATTCCTGCTTTTCCCCAGGTTAACTCAGCATTCCTGTTGGCGTGGACGCTGTGGCTGGGCCAGTTGTGGGTTGGGTGTCCATGAATTATTTCCTAGGGAAAAGAAAAGACAAGGCACAGCTTTTTTCACAGTTGCACACTGATGTTGAAGGCATAAGGATATTTTTTACTTACTCTGTAGAGTTTTTGTTAATTCCCTGAAGAATCTTTCCAGCTTTCCCTCCCCTCCTTTTTGTGCAGAAGATGAAAGCCTGAATAAGGCTCAGACTAAGGAGGAGGCAGCATTTATTTTTCTTCTGAGGAGGCTGAAATGTCCAAGTTAAACAAATAGGTTTTGTACTTTCATTCAAGGGAAATTTTAGGTCACAAAGAGGCCCAGGAACTCCTGTTAATTGAAAACAGTATCTCATGTCCTTTCTTGGGAAAAATCCCTCTGGTTGAGGTGGGAATGCTGGAGAGCTCAGCAGTGTGTCCTGGTGCTTTTCAGAGGTCTCAGTGCACAGAACTGGCCCCTCTTTCTTTTCAGCACCTCATTTCCGTGGAGATGACAGCTCCCAGCCTGCTTCCTAAAACAGGGAATGTCCCAGCAGCTGGAATGGGGGACAGCAAGTGTGGAGAACTCCTGGGGCATCAGCTTCCACCAAGGAGGGGGCCTGGGAGGTGGGGAGCTTGGAAACCCTGGCAGGATTGTCTTAGAGAGCTGAGGCAGCACAGCCGAGGTTCAAATCCACCGCCTAATCCTGATTTTCCTCCTCTGGAATAACCTGGCCCAAGGACAGCAGGCACAGGCTGTCCCAGGGATATTTTCTACCTAACAGGAATCTCCTGGCTCCCACATCCCGCCTCTGGAGCGCGTGGGTCCAGCTCTACCATTTCTCCTAAGATGTCAAGGGACATGAAACTTCTGCAAGACCCCAGACTGACAGGATCCCAGGAATATGAGTGGAGTGATGGCAGTGTGGAGTGACAGGACACAGGGAATGGCTTCCCACTGCCAGAGGGCAGGGTTAGATGGGATATTGGGAAGGAATCCTTTCCTGTGAGGGTGGGGAGGCCCTGGCACAGGGTGCCCAGAGAAGCTGTGGCTGCCCCTGGATCCCTGGAAGTGTCCAAGGCCAGGCTGGATGGGGCTTGGAGCACCCTGGAGCAGTGGAACGTGTCCCTGCCCATGGCAGGGGTGGGACTGGAGGAGGTTTAAGATTCCTTCCAACCCAAAGCATTCCATGACCCTGTAATCCCAGGGACATCAGAAGAAGGACGGGGAATCCCGTTGACCACAGGGAGGGGCAGAGTGGCTGATCCCTGATTTTCCGATTTCCCTCAGCATCCTGCAGTGTTTGTTTGCTTTCCAAGCCCCAGCTGTTGGAGTCAGGGGATCACACGAGAACATCAGGACTCCTGTCTTAAACAAACAAACACAGCACACTTTACCAGAGGAAAAAAATGAAAGTGCAAATCCCAGGAGCTGCAAACCCTCCGGAAGACAAAAGCTGCAACATTAATTAATTTGTTGAATAACCTGTTGGGGCCTGACTTGATTCTCAAACAAATGGAATTAGAATATCAATAGCAGAACGTTGGGTTCCTAAAATATTCAGAAGCAGCTTCCTTTTATGTAGTGCCTTTCATGAGAGCTGCTTCATCAGGTGCTTTGCTGTGCTAAATAATAAATAACAACACACACACACACGAATTAACAGCTGTGGCCGAGGCAGGGAAAGATCTATTTCCAGCTGGGATTTGAGAGAAATGGGGAGGCAATGAGGCAGGGAGATACAAGGGAGGTTGGATCCGGGTCAGCTGCTTGATTTTGACCTTGGTTATTATTGGTCATTGGAAATGAAATACAGCGAGTGCTTCTGGAGCCTTCTGCAGGTGCTTGGGATTGCAGGAAGCAGAAAGGACGGAGTAAGAAAGATCCAGCTGGACTCTGAGTGGGGAAGGGGCAACTGGGCAAGGTTTTACTGTGGTTTGCACCGAGGCAGGTTCAGTGGGGTTCTTTGTATCCCTCTTCTGATGGGCCTGGGATCACAGAATCGTGGGATGGTTTGGGTGGGGAGGGATCTTAAATTTCCTCCATTCCACCCCCTGCCATGGGCAGGGACATCTTCCACTATCCCAGGTGGCTCCTGTACATGCACATCCAGATTCCTCAAAATTCCAGACAGTTATGGCAATGCCAGAAAACTTTAATGCTTAGAAACTTTAAAGTCAGAAAAACGTCCACGAGCTGATGAAAACCAAACCAGAGATTAAGGCAGCCAGGACTCAGATGCACAAATGTTCACCTTGAATAAAAGGATCAGGAAATGTTTCCCACCCAGTTGCCTCTCCAGCAACTCCTGTATAGCAATTTTCCCAGTTTCTTTTCCACCTGTTGCTTTTAGTGCTCAGTGCCAATTCCTTGGGAATAGACGTGTGCTTGCATGGAATTCAGTCCCTCTGCTGAATTCATGCTTCTTGCTGGGAGAGCCTTGGAAAACCCTTTCAGCCTCAGCACTGAACTTTTGGCATTGTGTGTGTATATATTTATATATAGATAATACATTTATATACGATATAGGTGGGAAGCTGAAGTTAAGCAGCTAAAACTGGAAAATACAGCTGGATATGAGTGAGGAGTTGCAGATGGGAACATTTTCCTTTCTTTCATAGGGATCCTCATTGTGTCACTGAGGAAACCTCTTGATTTTGCCTTTGAATTTGGGGTTTCTTGGAACTCAAAGCCCTCTAGTGTAGATGTAAGTGAAACAATTCCCAGAAAAGTGCTGAAGTTTACAGTCTTCCAGAAATCTTAGTGGATTTGCTCTAAAATACAGGACTATTTTCAATATTCCTTTAAAAGAAAATAATCCGATGAATCTGAGAGAATTTGTCCCCACCTCTGTCTGGTTCCATCCTCACAAAGGCCAGTTCTGCTTTTCGGAGAAAAACCTGGTGGATTTGTGCCTTTGGGATGTAGCTTTGGCTGGGTTCCTTAGGCAGGAACTCTCCAGGCCACAAATAGCTTTGTTCCTCTTTACCCGAGGGGTTCCCATTAGTGGGACAGGTTTTTTCCCCGTTCTAAGTGCAATCACAGCCGTTAACTGTCCTTTCCCTGCTAATCAGGTGCTGTGGACGACCCTGGCATCTGCTTTCCAAAGGGAATCAACAGTTGTGAGCACACAGAATAGGAGAAAATTAACAGTTGTGAGCACACAGACTGTGTAGAAACGCAACAAAACACCCAACCAAAATATTGGCTGTAAATCTTCCTGGTGCATTATCCTATTTTGTGAAGTTTATCCTGTTATCTGCTCAGTGGGAGTATTATTCCAATTAAATGTGCTTCCTGGCAATTGCTTGTAGCATTTAAGCCTTTAGGTGCTCTCGGTGCTTGAGGAATTGCTGTTTCTGCTCTAACACTGGGCTAATTCTCCACAGAAATTGTCCCTCTGGTTTATGGATAGGCCCTTAGGAATAACTTACTGGGGATGGGGATGCTGCAGTCCCAGATTTTTGTCCCTTGGGCGCTGGCAGCAGGGAGTGCTCAGAGAGCAGGGCCCGCTCCAGGGATCTGTTCCTCTCCTGGGGAGTGAAGAGGGGAGTGGTCATCCCCCAGTCCCTACTCCAAAACAGAAACGTTTTCTTCCCCTTCCTGATAAAAAAGCAGCAGGGATTCCTCTCTCCCAGGGACAGGGAAAAGACTCGAATCCTGGTTGGAGGAAGCAGCTCAAAAACCCGGCAGAGAAAAGTTATGTTGGCCCTGTGACACCTCAGACTCCTTTATCCCTTGGAGGCTGAGGCCCACAGGACCCCCAAGCCCAGGATGAGCTCCTGTGAATGTCTCTTGGGATATATTTCACACGTGGGATGCCGTGGAATGCTCACTTCCTTGTGGAACCCGGCTCATCATAGCATAATTCCCACTGGTGTTGGAAAAGATACCAAGTTTAAAATTTCTGTTGTATAACTTTAGTCAGGTTTTCTTGCCTTTGCCCCGGGGAAAGGAACTGAAGTTCCAGGTGAGGCCTGGTGGGTTGAACATCTCAACAGACAGGGAGTGACCCAAAAGATACCCAGAAAGATAATGACCATCAGCAAACATCAACAACCATAACTCCAGACCCTGTCCCCTGGAATGGTTGGGGACACCTGGTCCAGAAAAGGCTGATAAGGAAACCAAGGAGCAAGGCCCTAATTAACATCAGAGGCGAAGAAATCAGGGTCCAATAGAAGACCAAATACTAAGAAATATGAAACTTAGAACCAGTGAACATTAAACCAATGGATCTCTGTGGGTTCTGACTGTATAAAGTTTGGGGGAAAATGCTGTAAAACTCACGTGGGACGGAATGATTTTCTCTGCACACCCGGGCTATGTGTGGAGGAAAAGATTTCTGTTGCACAGAACAACATCCTGGCCAGAACTAAAGTAATGCCTTGATTCTCTAACACTGAAACGTTGTTAGAGGGTGTCTTAGGGTGATTTTATGCTATGTATTCCCATCGTCTGCTTATACCCAGGAATGGGTCCTGTAGGTTTAAGCTGGGCCTGGAAGGAGGAGGGGAAGCCAGTGGAATTCTTTTTGGTGCTGCTTTTTCACACATCCTCCCCCAGGTTCGCTCTCAGCTGTGTTTGTCCAGCACGGACAGCGGGAGTACATCTTTGCTTTTAGCTAGCTTGGTTTTTTTGTTAGGTGAGGTAAGTAGTTTTCCCAGGACTGTAGCTTCTTCTTCTTCTTCTCCTGGAACTGTTCAGCTTTGCCCTGGTCCGAAACACCTCGGCCATGGCCGGAGCCCCGCGCCGCGGCCAGGCGGGAGGAAGGGCGCAGAGACTCCGCGTTCTGGCTCCGGGCCTCGGGAGAAGCTGAGCAGGACTATAAAAATCCACCATCTTTCTCCACAACAGAGAAGGTTTATCATCCAACATTATTCATTTTCTTGAAGGTGCCTGCGCGTAGCCTGCCTGTTAAATAAACAGGGGGTTTTTCACTTTCTTCCAAGAAATTATTTCTGAACCTGTGCAGGAGGGGTGGCCGGGCCATACCTTTCTTCAGGGAGACACCCTTTTCGGGACATTGCCTCCTAATCTGTCTCAAAACCAGGATGGAGGGTTGTTGTTTTTCCCGCAGTTTTCGGTGACATGGCCAAAGCCTGTGCTCCATCTCGGTTGGAAAAAGCACAATCCCAGCTCCCAGCCCGACGCCTTTCCATGTGGAAAGTGCTTCTGGGGCGGGAGCTGCCAAGTGAGGGAAAGCTGCTTGCAGGCAGAAGGGTTGGGGGGATCAGGTCTCTGATGGCCAATTTCATTGCAAACAAAGGCTTTATTTTTGCTTTATCTCTCCTTAAACCCGTGAGCACCCGTAAGAGGCAGCGTTAACAAAAACCTGCTGCCCGAACACAGCTCGGGGGGGTGTGTAGGGAGGGAAAAGGCTGTGCCAGCTAAGTGGCTTCATTATCAAATACCTGAAAACCTTTTCGAGTTGTTTTAAGCAAGCTCTGGTCTCGCGTTTTGGTGAAACAATCACCGTGAAGCGCTCACTCGCTGCGCTCCTTGGAATTGTTCTGCCCAGCTGAGTGAGCTGATTTGATGGAAAGCTTGGAGTTCTCCGTCTTTATTTCCCTGCTCTGTCTCCTTTCTCATCACCGGGAGGTTTGGATTTCCCCCCTGCCCTGCAAAGCCGTAATTCCCCGCGGGGATTATCCTGTCGGTGTGTTTACAGCCGTGTGTTTGCTCGGAGCCAGCTCTCGTCCAATTGTGGAGTTTCGCTCGAGTGGAACAACCAATAACCCAAATATGCAGCTCTCGCCTCCTTCATTTGCCTTCTGAGGTAGCAGAGAGCAAACCAAGTCCCTTTTCCTGCACATTGGGACGTTTACAGGGGCTAACTTTGGATTTCATCTGGCTTCAAATGCAGATAAATAATCCTGGAGTAGAACAGGGCAGGGCTTTACTTGCACGGCGCTGTTGTTGGAAAAGATACCAAGTTTAAAATTTTTGTCTCATAACTTTAGTCAGGTTGGTTCACCTTTGCCCTGGGGGAAGGGAACTGAAGTTTCCTTCCAGGGCATTGTTCCACCAGGTGAGGCCTGATGGGCTGAACATCTCAACAGACTGGGAGTGACCCAAAAGATACCCAGAAAGATAACGAGCATCAGCAAAATATCAACCATTACTCCAGACCCTGCTCCCCTGGAATGGTTGGTGACACCTGGTCCAGAAAAGGCTGATAAGGAAATTAAGGAGTGAGCACCTAATTAACATCAGAGGCAAAGAAACCGAGATCCAATAGAAGACCAAATACTAAGAAATATGAAACTTAGAACCAATGAACATTAAACCAATGGATCTCGATGGGATCTGACTGTATAAAGTTTGGGGGAAAATGCTGTAAAACTCATGTGTGATGGAATGATTTTCTCTGCACACCCGGCCTATGTGTGGAGGAAAAGATTTCTGTTGCACATCCTGGCCGGAACAACGTCCTGACCAGAAATAAAGTAATGCCTTGATTCTCTGACACTAAAAATGTTGTTGGAGGGTTTCTGTTTTTCCCGCAGTTTTCGGTGACACTGTGACTTCTGGCCAGAGGAAAGGAAGGGAAGTGCTCAGTGTCCTTCTCTCCAGGAGAATCTCTTGCTATCTTCTGCTTTGCTTCCTGAGTGGGAAGATGGGATTGTTGGCACTCCTGCTGCTCCTAGGACTGCCAGGATGAGCTCCCTGGAGAGACTGGGTAGGCTTGGGAAGAGGTGTGGATGCACTCCAAGTCTTCTCTTAAATTTGGGTGCATGAGAGGTTCCTCTGTGGGAAGTGCCCTTCCTCCCATCCCCAAGCCCTGGGCTGGCCTTGCCCACTTGATCACACACTCATGGAATATCCTGAGCTGTGAGGGCCCCACAGGAATCACTGATCCAGCCCCTGGCCCTGCACAGACCCCCCAACACTCCCACCCTGTGCATCCCTGGCAGCGGTGTCCAAACACTCCTGGAGCTCTGGCAGCCTCGGGGCCGGGACCATTCCCTGGGGAGCCTGGGCAGTGCCCAGCACCCTCTGGGGGAAGAACCTTTCCCTGATGTCCAACCTAAACCCCCCTGAAACAGCTCCAGCCCTTCCCTGGGTCCTGTCCCTGGTGACAGAGAGCAGAGATCAGAGCTGCCCCTCCACTGCCCCTGTGAGGAAGCTGCAGACACTTGTCCGTGCAGGTGGATGGCCAATTCCAGCAGAATGCCCTGCGAGACAATAAACATCAGGTAAGGCATAAAAACCAGCAATTTGGCTGTTGTGCTCACTCTTTGGAAGGAAAACGACCCCTTTGGGGCACAGAAGGGCAGCACTTCCCTCCTCCTCTGCTGCCTGGGATGAGGAGAGGAGCAGGGAAGCTCCTCCCGGGGTGGGGAAGAGTCGCAGGTCGGTGCTGGGGGTGTGGAGGGCACCCGTTGGCAGCAAACTGGTGTCCAGTGCAGCCTCTCGCTGAGGACGCGACCCCCTCCAGGAGGGCTGAAAGTGCCTCAGCAGCGCTATCTGTGTGAGAGGCAAACACAAACAACAAAATCCAGCAGGGCTCTGGTTCCCTGGATTGCTGCTGGATGGGCTGGCTGGGGCTGGGAGAGGGGAGAGGTGCAAGCTGTGTTCCACTGATAGTGTTTTAATTTCTTCCCCTTCCGTGCCTGGTTTACACTTTAACTTAGTTTAATTTTAAAGTCTCCTCTGTTTTTGTTATTTTTTTTTCCTCTCCTTCTTTTTCTTTTTTTCTTATTTTGTACAAGGTGAATGTCAAGCAGTAATGTAATGAAAAGTTGACAGGCACAGATCTTTTTTAATAACTCTTATGTTGTGTAGCCTAAATTGGTTTAACCACAGCTGAGCTGAATAATAAGCAGAAGGGAATTCATCTCATGAACCACGGATATTTTTTAAGTCTCCTTTGGAGAGAGAATGAGAGCTCTGGCTCTCATTCCAAAGCAGTGGGATTGTGGTTTGTTGTGTGCTTTTGGTCACCAGAAAGCTGGGACTGGCAGGGATGGGACCCACCACCCTCAAATGGACTTGAGAGAGAAAGTAAATCCATCCCTCTGCAGGCAGAGCACATTCCTTACGTGCTGCACAGCGTGGAGCTGCACCAGCTCCCATCAGCAGGCTGCAGTGGGATTTTGGGAAGTGCTGAACACCCAACAGCTTCCCAGCCTTTCTCCCAACACCCATCACAGGAAGCTGTGGTGGAATACAGCCTGGGAGAGGCCCTGGGATGGCAAAGGGAGAGGACAGGAGCACAGAAGGTGCAGCCAGGTGGGAAGGCAAAGCAGAGCTGCTCAGAGGTGTGTCAGTGAGCAGGGCTGGGGGGGCTGAGGACCCCTGGAGGTTTTGGGGTGCTGCAGTTCCCGAATGGAGAAGAGGGACTGTGGGGTGCTTGGCTGGGAGAAGGCAGCCTCTGGTTTGCCTGGCTGTGGGAAAAAGGCTTCCAGAGCGCTGGGGGGCTGGAGGTGGAGGGAAAAAGGCTGCCAGTCCTTGGGTGAAAGCTGGGAAATAGTTTCTGTGCAGTCAGTGCAGGGCACACAGATCCCCCGTTACCCCAAACAGAGCGAAATCCAGTTTTACAGAAGCTCCTCCCATCTTCAGTGTCCAGGTGTTCCCTCTTCTCTTTCTCCACGTCCTCACTGCTCATACCATTCATCTTCCTTTCAGTCTTGTTTTTTCAGGGATGACTTTGTTGTTTTGCTCACTTTTAGCCCTCTCTTCCCAATGTTTTGCATGCATTGACTCCATTCTCTCTCTGTCATCCTGACAGCAGCAATGCAGTGCAACCTCCTCCTGACGTCCCACTGCAAACCAAACAGGCATGAAACAACTTCTTCTGGGGACCAGGGAAGCTGTGTGGGACCTGGCACTGCCCTGAAACACCCAAACTCTGCTCCAAGGGTGCCCACATGGAGGAGATCCCTGTGGTGTGCTCTCTGCCAGTGACTACCTAGATTTTCAGGCTGGAATGCAGAAAGGTTCCAGTGAAAAGCATAAAAGGATGAAAAGGGTGATAAATTTGACCTATCAAGGACAGAGGCTTAAAATCACAGAACCACAGGATCATTAAGATTGGGAAATACCTCCCAGCCCATCGAGTCCAACGTGTGACCGATCCCCACCTTGTCCCCAGCCCAGAGCACTGAGTGCCACGTCCAGGCCTTCCTTGGACACCTCCAGGGATGGGGACTCCAAACCTCTCTGGGCAGCCCCTTCCAAAGCCTGACCACTCTTTCCAGGAGGAAATTCCTCCTGATGTCCAACCTGAGCCTCCCCTGGCCCAGCCTGAGGCCGTTCCCTCTCCTCCTGTCCCTGTTCCCTGGGAGCAGAGCCCGACCCCCCCCGGCTGCCCCCTCCTGTCAGGGAGTTGTGCAGAGCCACAAGGTCCCCCCTGAGCCTCCTTTTCTCCAGGCTGAGCCCCTTTCCTAGCTCTCTCAGCCTCTCCTGGGGCTCCAGCCCCTTCCCCAGCCCCGCTCCCTTCCCTGGACACGCTCCAGCCCCTCCAGGTCCTTGTCATGAGATGCCCAGAACTGGACACAGCACTCCAGGTGTGGCCTCACCTGTCTGGATTTAGGCAGCTGGGGACAGAGCTTTATTTTATCTGCTCTCTGCAGGTGTTTTCTTGCACACCCTCCACTAACATGGGCACACATTATTTATTCTGCACCTTGCTCAGTGCTTGCAATGAGAGAGGCTTAGAAATCTCCCTTGCACCAACTGCTGCTGTAAAATAAGGCTTGAATTACAGTGATTTTTTTTTTTCCACGTGAAATTGTATTGATGTCCAAAATGTCTTTAATCCTGGCAGCACAGGCCTCTTACCATGACCATTCCTCAGTGCTCCCTGGCTGTGGGGTTGATTTTCCTCTGAATTGGAATGAATTTCAGACTAAGGAGTTTGAAACAAAGAGGGCTGATCTAAAAATGAGACCTTTCACTTGACCCTGAGCAGTTCTGTCATTCAGAGAGCAACTCCAGCTCCGTGCCTGTCTCATTCCGTTTGGATAAAAAGATGAAATGGAGAGTTCGTTTCATCCTTCAGCAGCTCCGTGCTCGGGGCAGCTGTGGATTTGGGATGGATTTGGGGATGAATGATCCCTGCAGGGCACAGAGCAGAGGTGCCAGGGCCAGGCTGGAGCAGCCTCCCGGAGGAAAGGCATGGGAAGATGGGAATCTCCATCTGAGCATCCTCTGTGGTGCAGGGCAAGGAGATGAAGGTATCAGCAGCTGCATCCTCACCTCGGGAATGCAGATCCAGGGCTGATGTGGGGAAGTGAAGACAACTCCAGGCAGAAGTTTCCAGGAGGTTTGACTCAGTGCATTCAGGGCTGAAGGATGATAAATGCCCCGGAGTTTGTCAGCCTGGTAACGCCTGGAATAGCAAAAAACCGCTTGGTATATTCAGGAGCTTGAGCTTTAATCTCTGACTCCTCAGCTTCTCATTTTTGTATGTGACATTGCTGGGAAATGAATTTATATATAAAATCACTTTTATCTGAAAGCATTTATACATGATGTGCTGAGGAATGAAATATTTCCAGCGTTTTCAGCTACATTGTTCAGAAAAGTTGAGCCAGGTTGGAGAGGAAACAAGCAGTTCTCTGTTTGTTGAGACAGGGTTTGGATGTTGTATGCTAAATAATAATTACGGTGATAAAAGTCTACAGTGAACAATTATCCATTCCACAAACAAGGCAGGTGTTTGAGGGGGAAAAATAGGAGGCAATTGGGTAATGAGGCTGGAGCACAATGTGTGAGCACAATGCAATTTGCACAGACAATTTAAACCTGGCACGGGCCGCTCTCGGAGCACCTGACATGGAAACCTGGATCCATGCTGGACGTGATTTTTGATGTAACACCACATTAACAATTACGAATCTTTCTGTGCAGAATGACTCAGTGCTCCTGGCTGAGCTCAGGCCCTGGAACAACCTGAGCTGTGGGGGAAACAAAAGAGAGGAGGTGGATATTTGGTGTTTGGCTCCAGTCGTGGCTGCCCTGAGTGAGGGGAGACGTGGCTGCTGCACTTTTGTTATTCCAGCCTTTCCCTTCAGCCCAGCTCACTGAAAATCCAGCCCTGCAAGAGCGGGGATTTGCTGCTTTGCAAACAGCTCACTGCTGCTGCTCAGCCAGGTTAAGGAGCATCCTGCCAGCCCTCCCAGCCGTGACAGGGATTTGCCGGCGCTCCCGGGATGCTGAGGCCGATTCCCATCCCTGCCACAGTGCTTTGGGGTGGAGGGAAGGCAGCAGGAGCCACATCCCTGCTCCCAGCATGCTGTGCTGGGTGTGTGGGCAGCCTGTCCCCTTTCCCATGGTTTCTGTGTCCCTGCAGCAGGGATTGAGCCGCTCCGGCCCAGCTCCCTCGCCGGGTGAAAATGTTTCATCTCCGACAAACACTTGTCTCATTATCGGCCTGCGCTGCCTCTGCGCTGCCTCTGCACTATCTGCTCGCTGCCTGGCTCGGAGACACCTGTTCTGTGTCCAGGCATTTGAGAGAAAAAACTCTCCAAAGCTGTCAACAGACATGAAAAGGCTCCCTGTTTCCATGGGAACGTGCTCCGGGAGCCCCGAGGATAATGAACTGCTCCCTGCCTGTGGAAACACTGGACGCTGCTGCTGGGAGAGTTGGGGAGCTGTTCCCGGGGCTTCTTTGGAATGTCCCTGAGGTGCTGTCCTGTGGGAGCCATTCCCAAAGAAGACGCTGTGCCTTGGCAGTGCCCATGGAGGACACGGACGTGGGGCCTGTGCTGGAGGAGCTGGGAGCAAACACCGGCTGCTCTCGTGCTCATTCCCGCTGGAGCTCAGCTCCTGCAGCCTCTCACCAGTGCTCTGTGTCAGGATGGAAGAGTCTGGGATAAAACAGTGTCATGGGGCTGCTGAAATCAGGGCAGGAAGGTTTAGTGATGGGATCTACGTCTCTTTTCAGTGGAAAGTATTGGAAGGGTTCTTGTGCTGCAACTTCAAAGGTGCCTCACAGAATCCTGGAATGGTTTGGGCTGTCAGGGACCTTAAAGCCCATCCAGTCCCTCCCTCTGCCGTGGGCAGGGACACCTTCTGTCAGCCCAGGGTGCTCCAAGCCCCGTCCAGTCTGGCTTTGGACACTTCCAGGGATCCAGGGGCAGCCACAGCTTCTCTGGGCCAGGGTCTCACCTCCCTCACAGGGAGGAATTCCTTTTCAATATCCCTTCTCTCCCATCTTCCCAATATCCCATCTATCCCTGCCCTCTGGCAGTTTGACCATGTCTGCTTTGAGCCTGCTGTGCCCACTGTGTCCTTCTTACAGATATGGAATCATTTAGGTTGGAAGAGCTCTCTCAGACCAACAGGTCCAACCATGAACCCAACACCACCCCCATGTTCACCACTGACCCAGGTGGTGCCACCTCCACATGGGGTTTTTTTTAACCTTCCCAGGGATGGTGACTCCACCACTGCCCTGGGCAGCTGCGCCAGTGCTTTATGACCCTTTCCATGAAAAATAGATCCTAATATCTTATCTAAATCTCTTCTGGTACAACAGGTGGAGGTCTAGGGAGTTGGAGACTTGAACTGGGATAGCTGGGAGAAAGAAAGGACAGGATCAACAAGTGTCTGGATAAGCGGGACAGGAGGTCCTATGGAAAGGGCAGGCATGAGGCTCCACAAATCTCTTCAGGAATCTTTGAAGGCATCACAGGGTGTGTAGACAAAGTAAATCCAGTGGACAAAATCCACTCAGATTTCTGGAAGGCTTTTGATCACTTCCCTCAGCGAAGCAGCTTAAGGATGCTAAGCCCCTGTGGGCTAAGAGGAAAGGTCATTCCATGGATAAAGCACTTGAAGGGTGGGAAGAGCCCCTCTCCAAGAGAGGGAGGGAGGCCAGCAGAGGTGCCCTGCAGGGATCTGTGTGCCTGCATCTTGTTCCTGGTTCCCTGTGCTCAGTCAAGGTTTGGAAGGTCAGTCAAATGGAATGTAAAGGTAGGTGAGGATAAGAAAGGGTGGTCAGGAAGGGAAGCACCTCGTGGGACAGAGTGACCAGGAATAAACTGGAGAACCCAATGCAGAGAAAGGCAGGGATGCACGTGGGGACAGGCACTTGTCACTTCACGTGCCGGTGATGAGTTCTGAGCTGGGCTGTCACTCCTCAGGGACATTCTAAATTATTCTATGGAAATGTGGTGGCACAGCCCTGCAGCTCTCCAAAAGCAGCAGGATTCGTTGGGGAATAGAACAGAGACTACAGCCAGGGCTCTGTGACTTGTGTGCTCAGTGCAATTCCACACCCCCACCTCAAAAAGGACTTTCAGGAGCTGGAGAAGGCACGGGGAGGAGCAGCAACGTGGGAACAATTTGAGTGTGAGGAATTATGGAATGGGTTGGGTTGGGAGGGACTTTAAAGCTCATCCAGTTCCACCCCTTTAGTGGGCAGGGACACCTGCCACTAGACCAGGTTGCTCCAAGACCCATCCAACAAGAATTAGGGGCCTAACAACAGAATTAGCAGAGGGAATATTCAAATGAAGGTGATACTTCTTAATTAAACACAGAATTAAATACACTGCCCCTCACAAGGTCCCTCAGACTGGTTGTCCAGGTTGACAGACCTCCCATGGGATGTGCTCTAGCCATTCTTCTGGAAATGGAGGGGAAAATGGGATATTTATTCACATGGGAGGTTTGTGTTTCCTGCTGTGGTGCCTGATTGTTAACAGACAAGCTGCACATGGCTCTTTGTGCTACTCATTGGGTTCTTGGCTTTTTTAACCTCTGTGCTCATGGCCCTTTAAAATCTTAAGAAAACAGGTTCCCCTCTTCATGAGGCTTCTGGTTTTCTTAAGGGAGATTAGACAAAGTGCAAAGGCATCAGACTTTCCTGCAGAGAAGACAACAGTGAAGTGTCAAGCAGGGAAAGAAGGAAAACCCCTCTTGGGAGCACTTGTCACTTCTCTCTGTTATTTCAGGTGTCTCGGGCTCCTGCCAGGATGTTTCAGAGTGGTCTGTTCTGTTTATTTGATGTCCTGGACCAGAGGGGAGGGCCAGCTGTGGAGGTGACCCCTTGCGCTGGATGGCCGTGATCCCAGAGGGGTGATCCCACTGGCTGCTGGGCTCCTAAAGTCCATTCCCAGCCTAGAGGAGAGCTCTCAGGGATGCATGGAGCCCAAAACAAAGCCAGCAGGAGCCAGCAGCCAGCTCAGTGCTCGAGCCTGTGGCTGGAGTGCTGCAGGGATGATTCTCCAGCTTCTCCAGGTTTTCATTAGGAGTCTTTCAGCCCTAATGCCCGGCAGCCACTGCTGAGCACTGCCACTCTCTTATGTTACACGCTGTAGGAGAGTGAAAGCAAATAAGTCTAAAAGTGTGGAATAAGTCATCCTAATGTCAGGGTTATGAGGTGTAAGTGCCCTGCTGATGGCAGAGATGTGATTAGCCCCGGGTCAGGAAGGTGTAGGATCACACAGCCAGCACTGCTGTGTGCTTAATGCTGGCAAGGTGCTTCAGCACTGCATCATTTATCTCTGTTCCAACCTCTGCAGCTGCCTGCAAGTGCTGCTGCCTCATCCTGGGCAGCCTCGAGGGCTGGCTGGGACACTGGGAATCTGTGCTTCCCTGTGCAGCACCCTGCTGGGGAGATTTGTTATCTTACCCTGCCCTTTTTCTTTTAACAAGGAAAAAAAAGAGCCACAGCGACAACAAACCAGGAAATTTAAATACAATAATGAGAAAACAGGTAATAAAAGTTAGTTTGGCAAGAGGCTGCCAGGGCTGGCGGGGTGTTCATTATGTGCTGGATCAGGAAGTCTATGAAATGTCAGTGTGAAGGGAATTCATTTCCCTGTAACAAGCATGACAGAGCAGTGAATCGAGCAGGAGGCTGTCTGCAGGCACCAGGGTGCTGAAACCTCATCAGAATTTCACTTCCAGGGACTCTACTTGAAGAGTGTGTTCATTTGAGCTTTGAAAAGCCCAGTTTTTTGCCCAAAGCAAAGACTGGTCCGTTCTCCATGCGCAGGGGTGCTGCCAGGAGGAACACCCCACCTGGGAACACCCCACTGGGAACACCCCACCTGGGAACGCCCCACCTTCCCTGCTCAGCCACAGGGGATCATCCCTTCCTTTTGTTTTGGTCTTGCTTCTTCTGGGCTTAGAAATCCTGCTGAGGATCTGTGCTCAGTTTCCAAGAGCTTTGTGCCCCTTGGTGTGACCTGGAAAAGCTGTAATGGGCAAATCCGTGGGGCTCTGAGGAATTCAGCAGTACTGGGGAGTGGAATATCATCTCAGAGCTGAGGGAGGGGAGGCACAGAGCAGAGAGGGGAGGAGGAAACAAGCTGAACCACAGGGATGTGAGTTTATAGGGAACTGGCAAACAAAGACTAAATCTGGAAGGTGGGAGTTGTCCAAAACCTACCCAACAGGGTCAGGCTGGAGGTGAGGATTCTGCAGGCTCCGGAGATCAGTCAGTGCAAAAGCAAACACACACAACACACAGGCAGCTTCTCCAGACACGGCTGTGCCAAAGTGGAAAGAAAAGTGGGATATGGCTTGTACTCAGGGAATGCTGATCCCAGAGCCCCGTGCTGCCAGCGGGAGCACGAGGACACCATGGCATGTTTTGGGAGCTCAGGCTGGCTGGGCCAAACATGAAGCTTTCAGCAAACCACAGGCTTATAAAGCCCAGACTAAAACTTCCCTTAAGGCCAGGCAGGATGCAGCAGGGTGTAGTTTTTCCAGTGAGCCTCACAGAGGGATGGTGGAAGGGAATTACCCCTCCAGGCACTGTCAAAGCCCTGCTCCTGCTGGGAACCCTTCACCTCACCTGGCAATCCTGCTGAGCCCTCCCCTGGAATAGTCACTCCCTTTTCCTTGGCCCTGCCCTCTCCCATCCCCTACTGCCATCAAGAGCCACCCAACCTTGCTGTGGCAGAGATTTCCAGGCAGGGGCCCTCCAGAGTTGTGTCTTTCCTGTAGTTTCCACCATTCAATCCATCCTGGATCCCCATCAGCCTGGTTGGAGCTTTTTCTCTCCTCCCAATGTCTTGGAAGAGCAAGACCTCCCTGCTGGGCATAAGCCAAGACCTGGGCGGATGAAACCCAATGTTCCCAGTCCCACCAAGGCACTGCTGGGTTTGATGGCTCACACAAGGAGTTTATAGCTCCAGGATGAATGAATGCTCTGCAAGTGAGACTTGTATGATGTATTTTCGCTGTTACAGTATGAGGCTGAAAAAAAGGATCTAAGAGGCAGGAATATAAAGATGGAAGTCCTCCAAAAGAGAGACGTTTAGTGCGCCAGGACTTCGCGAGTCAGGCTCACTATATTATCTTTTATTGCTACAAGAGTCTGCTCGGTAATTGGTGCTGCCCTATTATTGCAAGAGAATTAATTGCATGATGGCTCTCGCTGAGCACTGGGGATCTGCACGACGCAGCCAGGGACGGAGCAGGAGAACATCCGGAGCCTGCGGATCTGGAGCCGGGTGGGACTTCTTGGCCGTGGGGCTCTTTCCTTGCGACTGAACAGGAAAATGGAAGTGCTGAGAATGAAAGGCTGAAACAAATGGCACTGTTCAAACCTTGCACTGTGATTTTTAAATGAATATCTGCAGCCCCTCTGGGCTGCCTGCATAGGCAGGGCTGGCTGTCTCATTCCCTGCTCCTGCCAAGGGCTGCAGAGCCTTCCTTTGGCTTTCAAGTCCTTTGATCTATCACGAGGCACATTGATTAAAAAACAGAGGGAAAAAATGGGAATGAGTGCAGCAGGACTCAGGTCTGTGGAGGTCAGCGGGTTTGCAGCTGCCTGCAAATGTTTTGCTGCCAACGTGGCCTTTCTTCGTGGCTGGAATGACTCGGGCATGCAAGGTCTTTCCAAAGTGCAGAGCTCAGGTGGCAGGAGGCTTCCCTGCTCCCAAACACAGCTGGAAGCCAAAGCAGCAGTGTGTGAAGCTAGATTTTCCATGGATTTTGGAGAAAACAGACTGTACTCAGAGATTTGGACAGCTTAGTTACAGGCTGCAGTGAGTTCTTCCCAACAGAGTTGCCTCCTATGAGGCAGCTCTGGAATACAGCGCTCAGGGAATTTGGTGGAATTTCTCCCAGATCCCCGTGTTTCCAGTGCAGCTGTGAGGCTGCAGGTGATGAAGTGCCTTTGAGGGTCAGGATGGGACAGGAATCCCGGAGCTGTGAGCCTGCCTGGGCAAAGCAGCCTCTCCTGGCTGTGTGCTGTGTGCCTGTGGCAGGGCTGGCTCAGCTCTGCCTGGATTGGTCCAGTCAGGGACATGAGCTGCCTCTCAGCATCTGCTCCGCTTCCAGGTCCTCTGGGTCTCCACACCTGTGTCTTCCTGGTCTGTCCTTTCTGTTTCCTGTTGGACAAACCAAACAGTATAGTAGGAGTTGTGATCCATGTTCAAATCCACCCTTTCTCCCAAGGGCCTCCCCTGTTTACTCTGTATTTATCCAAGGCTACGTGGAATCACAGATGGATTTGGGTTGGAAGGGACCTTAATGCTCATCCAGTCCCACCCCCTGCCATGGGCAGGGACACCTTCCACTATCCCAGGTTGCTCCAAGCCTCATCCAACCTGGCCTGGAACACTTCCAGGGATGGGGCAGCCACAGTCTCAGCAATTGGCAAGACTGCGATAAGGCACCACCTCTGATTTTCTTCTGAGGCAGAGGATGGAGTATTTGCCTCCTGGTTTATTTTCCTATTCCTCTTCATGAACATCTTCCTTGATGTCTTGTCACCTTTTGAGCACATTATTATTCTTCTATTTCCCTGAAGGAGCCCTTGTGTAAAGCTGGGGGTACTTTTAAACCATCATGGTTTTCATGGCACCGTGACTTACAAAGGCGTCCCCCAGGCAGGGAGGAGCAGAGTCCTGCCCACAAGTGACAAGTGTGACACACACAGGGCACACCCCTGCTGTAATCCTCATCCTGGAGGTGCCTGACAGGTTTTTTTGGGAACAGGAGCTGCCTGCACCCCTTTCCCTGCCTGCACCATCCCAGTGCAGCTTTCAGATCAATGCCTGCCCCTAGCACTGATACCTTAGGATTTTTAGCTTCTATATTTTTCGTGTATCTGTGATCCTGTCATTCCTTAGCGTATAACTCCAGACTCCATGTACAGTGCTAAGTTACTGTTCTCCCGTTTTACACAAAACAATTCCTCTGCAGGCCTGAAACTCAAGGACACCTCACTATCTCAGGCCCTGAGATATGTGAACAACAGCAAATTGGGGGGAGCAAACCTGGAGTAAATGACTTCATTACCTGAAGCTGTAATTGCAGGATTAACCCCGATATGCAAATGGACCAAACTTATAAAATATGAAAAACCCATGACCGGTCATCCATTTTGGGTGTAGTCCCTGGTTGGGCTGTGACTGCCCTGAATATACCTGAAGGCCCTTCAATAAATAGAACTGATTTTTATTCTCTTCATTTTGTCTAGCCTCTGTTTTTAGGTAGTCCCACAAGGCATCAGCTCGACTTGCAAGGGAATAATCGTGGCCTTAGCCCTGTTCCCATCGGGCTCAGATTTCTGTTAATTGTTTCAGCCCCAGCCTCTCCCCAGCCTGTTCTCCCCAGCCCCGCAGCTGTTCCCAGGCTCCCAGTGCTTGGAAGCGCTCTGGTTGGACTGAGCCCACCAGGATGAGGGAGACGCTGCTCAGAGGAGCCCACCCAGCTGGGACTCGTGACCCCGGCCCTGCCGGAGGCAGGAGGAGCTCCTGACGTGTGGGGTTTTATGGATTTGTGTTCTCTGGCACGGGGGCTGAGCGGCCCTGCAGGGCCAGCCCGGTCTGGAACAAATCAGGGAGCCCCAAGTGCTTTGTTGTGTTTCTGGCGGAGGGGCTGAGCGAGTTTGCTGCCTTTGCTGCTCTCCTGTTCCCAGCGAGGAGACGGAGACTCCCAGTAAGGCTGCGAGGAGCGTGCTGGGACGAGGATTCTGCTGGAGGAGGTTGAAGGCTGTAATTCCCTTCTACCGCAGTGGCAGGCACTGAAATCTTCCACTGGCTTTGCCCACCGGCAGCCACTGGGGCCAGGAATGCTGCGCTTCCGGCAGGAGAAAACAGTTCCTTGCTGGCAAGTCCATACACATGCACAGGATCTTTTCCAGCAAGATTTTGTGATGTTTTCAAAGACATAAAGTAATTTGGGTCTAATTACATCATTGGAGTTGCTGGTGATGGATGGTTTGTAAATTCATCTTGTGAAATGCTGGCAGCTGCCTCAGGGATCAGTGGGAGCTGCTTCCAAGGACCCCCAGCCACGGTCCAAGGGTTGGAACCCCCAGAGCCACAGCAGGGATGTTGGAAATAACTTCTTCCATAGAAAAGAGCTGTTGTGTTGTCCTTGTTTCCTGTTCCTAAAGGCTGTTGCTTCGAAGGTCCTGTTGCCATCTCTGGAATCCTGAGCAGGTTTGGGCTATGTTTGAAATGCAGAGATTAAATTCCAGTCGCTGAAAGGGGAACAAGGACCTGAGGACCACGATATCTGCAAGGTCTTGCTCACTGTGGCCTGCAAAGGCCTCTGTGCTAAAGGGGAATAAATGGAAACCACAATGGTTTCCTTTTCCATATGAAGAACATTCAAAGGGAAGTTGGATTCTCCCTCTTTTCTATTTGCAGCCTCCTTAAAGTGGAGTGTTTTAGCATCATGCAGCCAGCTTTGCTTGTGCATTAAATATAAATAAAAATATAACCCTGGTACAGAGCCAATGTCATGGGAAAATAACATCCCAGACCTGGGCACAGGGACTTTTGAGGCTAACAGGATTTCTGAAGATGGTGTCAGGCTTTTCCCTCTCTTCAGGGCTCACTTGAGGAGCTCACCTGCATTTTTACAGCGGTAACATGAAGAGATTAAGAAACATCTAGAGATGTTGTACCTCTGCTCTTGAAAAATGCAAATCCCAGGCTTGGTATTCACAGGATCCCGAAGATCAAAGACACGACTCCGTGGATGTGGCATGGCTGTGCTGCTCCTGATGAGAAAGTCAGCCCGTGGGGACAGCTCTGGGAGCAGTGGGAGCTGCTGGCCAAGCTGAGAACAGCCACAGAACCTGCTCTCACATTCTTATTCCAGCTTTTCCTGCTGTGCTCTCCGTGAGGGAGCATGTGGAGATCGCCCACTGCCAGCCTGGCATTCCAGGGGTGAGGACTGCACAACCTTCCAGCTGCAGTTTGTAGAGAAAACAGCTCCTGGAAATACACTGCAAAGCTGATTCTGTGGACCAGGAATGCTTTTCCTTAAGGTGCTCAGGGAGAGAGGGACTGGTGTTGGATGTAATGAGTTAATACAAACGGCACAGATTGGATGTTTCACCTCGGGATCAGGCAGAGTCGGTGGCTTTTGTCAGAGCAGTGCTACATTGCATTTTCACAAGGAAGGAGATTTTCCTGAGGGAGAGCATTGCCAATGTGCAGGAATTAATTTCTGTTGAGACATGGAGCTCCTGGAGCGGGGCCGGCGGAGGCTGCGGAGCTGAGCAAGGGCCTGGAGCATCTCCGTGCCCAGGAAAGGCTGAGGGAGCTGGGGCTGCTCAGCCTCGAGAGGAGCCCCAGCTGAGAGGGGCCCTGAGCCCTGGGTGTCCCTGTGTGCACCCCCAGGCTCTGCTCCGGGGCCAGCAGTGGCACCAGAGGGACGGGCGGGGACTGAGCCCAGGAAGCTCCACCTGGACATGAGGAAGAACTTTCCTGGGCAGTGCCCAGCTCTGAACAGATCCCAGAGAGGCTGTGGAGTCTCCCTCACTGGAGATACTGCAGAACTGTCTGGACACAGTCTGTGCCCCGTGCTCTGGGATGGCCCTGCCGGAGCAGGGAGGTGGCAACAGATGGACCTACTGTGGTCCCTTCCAGCCTCACCCACCCTGGGATTCTGTGTGACTCTCCTTGGTGGGAGGTCCTTGTACCTTAAGGCAACATTTTGCTGAGCATCACTGACCCCAAACATTTTCACATCTCTGTGAAAAATTCAGAACATTTGGGATAAAAATTTCTCCTGAGTGAAAACGTACTCAAAAGTAAAGTGGGAAAAATGTGATTTCACTACAGTTCTCACCCCACCACATTATGAAGGATAGGGAATGAGATTTTTCCATACCTTACACTGCTGTTCCACATTTCCTTGTGGAGTTAAACCCAGCTTCACCCAAAGCTGGGATGCACAGGCGCCGCAATCACTTTGCCCACAGGAATATGTGTTTGCAAATGGAGCACTCATCATTGCTGCTCTCCCAGCCTGTCTCCGAGGAATACGTAATGTAATAAACAGACAAAAGTTCCTGTGGATAGGGGAACTTTATCAGAACTGCTCCTGGGGTGCTCATCACAGGCTCATCACGGAGCAACGTGACAGCAATGCCAGGCGGGAACGCTGCGCTGGGAAGGACGGCGCCGGCACCGGGGCCTGTCACATCCTGACAGGATTCATGGAATGTCTGCTGGCACTGTGGTAATTAACTCAAGCACTGAGGGTATGGCTTGCCGGGGTGTGGGATAACAGGGATTAATTTGGGCTATCAGTTATTTGTTTATTTGTTGTGCCTGGGAGCACCTTCCTGCAAGTGCCACACCGCTGGCAGAGGGAAATACGGCTTCTCCTTAGGTCTGGCTCCTTCCCTGGCTCCTGTGCAGGTAGGAATGGGGCTGGCGGGGGTGACAACATCCAAAACAGAGAAGCTATGAATTCCCCATCTCTGGAAGTGTCCCAGGCCAGGTTGGACAGGGCTTGGAGCAGCCTAGGACAGTGGAAGGTGTCCCTGCCCATGGCGCAGGGTGCAATGAGATGGTGTTTAAGGTCCCTTCCAACCCAAACCATCCTGGGGTTTTGTGAAATGAGGAGATCCCTGCAGAGAGTGCAGCACTGAGCTGGGGCTGGCTCTCCCTGACTGCCGTGGGGTTGCTGGTGGAATGGCCAAGGGAAAAGACTCAGTGGCACGTTCTGTTTTCCTGATATGTGCTGAGAGCAAGACACACTGGGAAAAGGTGGGTCAGAGGTAGAGGACATGCTCAGACAGAATTCAGGCATTAAGTTAAGTGACCCTATTCATTTGCTTTTCCGTATGTTTCCATAGCTAAAAATTCTCAAGTCTTTCTGCACATGAAACTCCCCCTGCTGCAGTGTTGCACCAGTGGGGGTTTGTGTTTTGGGGGGAAGAGGCATCTGGGAAGCAGGAGCAGGTTTGGGTTGTTGCTTTCTGAAGTCTTTTGGAGAGAACTAAGTAAAGGCAGTGAAACATCCCAGTTTATCCCAGCTGAGATCCTGACCTCACAGGGCAGTCAGGAGGACTCTCTGTTTCTTACACATGAAGTCCCAGGTGTGCTGCACGTGAGACTCCTCTCTCTTCCTCTTGGTGGTTCCTCCATTGAGGTTACTCCCATGTGGAACAGCTCAGCCCACTTTTCCCAGCGGGCACGAGGAGCATTTTCCTCAGCATTTCCCCCAACCTCTGCATTTTGGAGCCTGATTTTCTCCTCTTTGCGCCTTTGCATGTTCCTTGCTGCTCCAGCTGAACCCAGAGGAGGAGGAGGAGGAGGAGGGAGAGCCTGCTGCTGGGTAATGTCCTGCTCCACCTCCTGCTGCCAAGGCAGGCCTTTGCCAGGAAGGCTGATGTGTATCCTCTGCTCCCTCCCCTCCCAGCACGAGGGAAGCTGCTGGATGAGCAGCTCAGCAGCAGCTCCTGTGCATGACCCCACTCACAGTCCATAATGGGTTCTACCTGATATCCATTCTCCCTCTTCCTAATGAAGTGGTGGCAGAGCCAGCATGGAAAATAATAAAGGATTTTGCACTTGGAGGCACGGGAAGGCAGGCCCTGGGGAGTGATCCTCCCAGAGACACAGGAATGATTGCAATCACCGAGCAACTGGAGGGAAAGCAGAATGGAGCTGCAGACTGTCCAGGCACACTTTTCCAGCATTAATATTTTTAATTAAGGTTATGGCAGTGAGTTACGACTTTGGCAGAGCAGATGGCACAACCTGAGGGGTGGGTTCTGCCTGTCCCTGAGGCGGGGGACAAGGTGCAAAAGTGCTTCTGGAAGTGTGCCCGGAGCCTGTGCAACCCCTTCCTCCCTCCTGCTGAGGGGTCACTGTGGGGACAATGCCATTCTCTTGCAGTTCAGGGCCTATATTATGAATTTTATGAAAATTCCAAGAGGAATGAAGTCTCCTGCTCACTCCTTGGCTTCTGCTGTTACAGACAGGGGTCCAGGAGATGTGGTGAGGCTGCCAGAGGATCAAAGGCATTTCATCTTTTGAAAGCATCACATTGATTTTCAAATCAATCTGGTTTAGGTACTTCTGGAGACTCTTTCACCTCCACCCCACCTTGGCCATCTCGTAACACTTTTATGAGTTTTAGAATCTCTAATTATCAGCATAAGAGTCTCCAATTATCAAACACCAAGTGGTTTCCTCAGCTTCACATGGAAAGACAGCATCAGATCAATGAGCCAAGGCCAGGTCCAACACACCCATGGATCATCCTAAATCCTTAGGCCAAAATGTTCTGCTGTGAGGGGGTTTTTTGGGTGGTATTGTGGGTTTTTGGGATGTATTCAACAACCACAAAGGGCCAACAGAGGTCTTCCAACAGGCTCGTCCTCAGAGGTCTTCACCTTGAAAATGTTATGGCTGGGTTGTTCTGCCAAAAACTGAGACCCTGATTTTGCCAGGAGGTTGTTGGCTGGTACAGGACATTACTCCATCTTCTGTGGGAAGGACATAAGGCTATGTGGGGGCTTGGCTTTGAGGGAGGGAAGGCAGCAGTAGCCAAAAAACCAACTTTATATTGCATATTATATTATATTATATTATATTATATTATATTATATTATATTATATTATATTATATTATATTATATTATATTATATTAATCAAGAGTGTTTAGTTTTTGAAGGGTCTACTGCTCCATGTCTGGATAGTGAGGAAGGAAGGGCTACTGGGTGCTTCCAAAATTGCCCATTTAGGGTTTGCAACTGGAGCCAGTGGTCATAAGGTCAAGGTTAAGCTTTGGGACAGTGGCTGAGTGACCTCAAGTTTCCATAATGGGGCTAATAATGTGTGTCCTCACACACTGCCTCCTGTCTGGAATTGTTATCCAAAGGTTTCCTTTGCCCTCATCACCAGAGCCAGACTGTTAGATGGGCAGGGAAAGGAGGTGCTCTGCCACACCTGCAGCTGGCTGCAGGCAAACCTGGAGGATTCCCATCCTCAACACTCCCCTTCAGCGTTTTAAATACCTGGGTGCAGCTCTCAGCATTCTGGCAGTGTCCAAGGTTGGATGGGCTTGGAGCAGCCTGGGACAGTGGGAGGTGACCCTGGCCATGGCAGGGGTGGGACTGGGTGGGATTTAAGGTCCCTTCCCACCCAAACCATTCCATGGTTCTATTTACATGAACCTGCACACCTGGGCTTTTCCAACCCCACTGCATTTAAGGCAGCATTCTCTGGAGCTTGAATAAAAGTCAACTGCACACAGCAATGCCATATTTCAACATTATCACCTTTTCTTCCATTTTGGAAAAGCTTCACCTCCGTCTCTGTCAAAGCTGGCAGGAGAAGTTTGGTCTGGATTTTCCAGCTCCTGAGCTCTGTGAGGAGCTGATGGAAACTGGACCACACTGAGATGGTGGAAACCCAGCACCTTGCAAGTCACCCCCAGCTCGTGTGTCCCAGCCACTGGATGCTGATGCCATAGGGGAATAATATCCATCGTAATTCCGTAGGCAGCAGGCAGCTCCACTCATCTCTACTCTTTGACTTTCAGCCCAGATGCAATTTATCAATGATCAGGGGTTGTTTATTAGGTCAATAGACAAGCTGTTTGTCAGGGGTTTATTAACAGTATAAATCCCCTCAGATCTTTTATTTCCCCACTGCCTGCGACTGTAGAGGTGCTAATTTAGTAATTTAGACTTCACATATGACCTGTCCTTAAACTTTTAAAGTAAAAGTCAAACCTGATGGGAGATTTTTCTCTTTAAGGGAAGGCTAGGTTGGACAGGGCTTGCAAAAAACCTGGTCTGGTGGAAGGGGCAGGAGATAGAATGGGATGAACTTCAAGCTCCCTCCCAGCCCAACCCATTCCATGTTTCCAAAGCCAACCTGCAGGATCTGGGAGAAGGGAGAAGAGCGTGGCTCCTGTCCCTGTGCCTCTGGAGCCGGGGCTGAGCCACAGTGAGCAGATCCCCAGAAGTAATTTCCAGGCGAAATTGCTGTAAAGAAAAAATTGACTTTTGACATAGGCTGATAAGCACTGATGTTTGTTTCCAAGGGCTTGTATTTTATGCAATTTAATACCTAACAATGACTGACAACAGCGGTGATGGTGAAAAACATTAAAAAGGAGAGAACTGCAGTCATTTCCAGCTGCAAGCTTCTCTCCTGGTGGGCCTTTTCCTGTGATTTTCAGCATAAAGCCTGGCTGTTCTTATGCCATTGGTTTTGCAAGCTGAGGCTTGCATCCCCAAACACTGAATTTCCAGCTGAAGTAAATCCAAAAGTCTCCATGAGGGATGCAGTGAGTGTTGCCTCATCTTTAAAGGGGAAAAATCTTGTCCCTCTCTGGTTATCTTCATGAACGGGGAAAATGCAATGAGGTTATGTCCTTCTAAGAGACACCCCTGAGCTGGAGCTCCTGCTCAAAGTCCTGTTTTGAAGGGAAGAAAAGCTCAGTTAAGCTCGATGTTTTCCCTCATCCATCATTCCTGTTCAGGTCAATACTTCTGTTAGGACAAATACAACAAGGAGCTGGAGTCTGGAGGCCAGAAAGGAATGAGCAGCAGGAGCCTCTGAGTCTTCTTTACCAGTGGTTAATGTGGTGTGGTCTCAAATAAATCCCTCCAGGACACTCGGAGCCTCTTTCTACTGCCTTGAGCCTGGCAGGGCTTCTGCCCATTCCCCGCTCTGTGTCTTCCACGGTGTAAGCCCTGCTCACTCTTCCCACCTGGCCTGGGAATGGTGAGGTGCAATAGCATCCCATTCCCAAGCAGAGCTCAGTGGGACAGAGAACAGGAGTGTGAGCATTGTTTGAGAGGACAGGGAGTTGGAATGTCCTTGGAGTGAGTCAGGAGCCTTTCAGATACGGCTTCCTCCAAACCTGGAACTTGCCAGGGTTGGAAATGTGCTGTCCCAGGTGGGTGTTGATCCATCAAAAGAGCAGAGGTAAAGGGGGAAGGGCACAGCCTGGATGTGGTGCCCAGGGCTTGGTATGAACAAAACCCTCTGGAATTTCTCGTTGCGCTGAGAAAGACATGGAGGGGCTGGAGCGTGTCAGGGAAGGGAACAGGGCTGGAGAAGGGGCTGGAGCACCAGGATCAGCTGAGGGAGCTGGGAAAGGAGCTCAGCCTGGAGAAAAGGAGGCTCAGGGGGGACCTTGTGGCTCTGCACAACTCCCTGACAGGAGGGGGCAGCTGGGGGGGTCGGGCTCTGCTCCCAGGAACAGGGACAGGAGGAGAGGGAATGGCCTCAAGTTGTGCCAGGGGAGGCTCAGGTTGGATATTGGGAAGATTTCTTCCCCAAAAGGGTTGTCCAGTTCTGTCACAGCTGCCCAGGGCAATGGTGGGGTGCCCATTCCTGGAGGGTTTAGAAGCCGTGTGGATGTGGCACTTGGGGACATGGGTCAGTGGTGGCCTTGGCAGTGCTGGGGGAACAGTTGGACTCAATGATCCTGGAGGGCTTTTCCAACCTAAATGATTCTGAAGACGTTTCCTTAGAGGTAGGACTTCACATTTAAGGTTGGACTGGATGATCTTGGAGGTCTTCTCCAACCTTGCTGGTTCTGTGCTTCTATTAAAGTGTCTGGGGGAATGTGGAAGTTGGTGACTTCACCTCCTGCCTTTGTTTCAGTACCATTCTCAATCATCACCACGGCAGGTGCTGACCCAGTTGCCCAGTTTTTATGGACTGTTGATCCAAGGATCCTGAGTCAAACTCTTTTCTGGTGTCATAGCTGATGAATTCTTGTCTGGATCCAGATATAATCCTGGAACCACCAGGAGCTTGGGGGTGGTTGGAAAGTGCTGAAGTGCTGTGAAGTGAGGTGGGCTCAGCAGAACAAGTCTGTTGACAGTCTGGAGCATGAATACTTCATGCTTCATCCCTCATATAGAGCCCCCTGTGTTTATTCCCATCTTTATTCATCATCATCATCCTTATTTATTAATTAAGTTGCTTTGCCAAGCCAACAGCGTGAGATCATGTCTGGACTTGAGTGCATCCATAATTAATTGCAACTGTTGTGTTATGTTGTTGTGAGCAAAGGAGTGAAGAGTCTCAACAAAAAGCCTCTGGAAATTCAGAGATTATATCCACAGTCCAAATGCTCCCTGAGTAGGGGGAAGAGCTGGAGTCCAACGTGTTGTTTAAGGGATCCACATTCAGAAATGACTGAAACTCTGTCCCCGTCAGGAATCTTCCTGAGCAGCTCCGAGCCTGCTCTAAATAAAATCAAGTTTTTCCTTTTAATACCAACTTCCTTCCCCCCCTGTGCTGACCTTCAAACAAGAGGCAGGGAGGAGAAGATATCACACACAAAAAACAGCGAGAGGAACCCACAAAGAGGGAGCTGAATTCCCCCAAAATGTCACCTTGCCCATTGGCTTTTATTGTTTTGATAGCGAGGCAATTCTGCTGACAAATCCGTTATCGGCCGCGTGCCGCACAAAAGCGGGAATGCGCCAGGGCATCGGAAAGTCCTTCGGAAATAACGCAGCTCCCAGGAGTGCGGTGGAGCTCTTGTTAAGGACCAGGGATACAAACGCATTCCAAGCATCCAGAGAACACTGTAGAGGGGGCATAAATCAATCCTGCTTAAGCTGCGCTGTTCCCTGAAAACTCTCGGCATTTGGATGCGCGGCAGCAGAGGAAGCGGGAGCTCCTCTGGGCAAGGGACACAGAGGCAGCAGCCTCCCGTTCCTGATAAGAAGATTTTATTCCAGCCAGCACCAGGTGCCCTTCCTGCTGAGAAATTTCCATCAATAACCTGACACCGGGGAGGGAAAGGGAAGGAGAAAAACCCCTCAGTCTTCCCACCCTTCCTAATTTTATTGCCCTCCTGTGCCTTAAGCCCTGCTCCTGATTTAGACAGAAAGGTGCTTTCTTCCTGTAGGACATGGGCACTGCGAGAACACCTGCTGGGAATGGTAATTCCTGATGGGAATGGTAGTGTGGGGGCTTGTCTTGCCTCTTGCACCAAAGGCAGCACAAGTGGTGCCAGGGGCACCTTTTTTCACCTGCACAGGACAGGAGGAAAAAGCCTCAAGGTGTGCCAGGGGAGGCTCAGGTTGGACATCAGGAGGAATTTGTTCCTGGAAAGGGTGGCCAGGCATTGGGAGGTGGTGGAGTCCCCACCCCTGGAAGAATTTAAGGAAAGACGGGACGCGGCACTCAGTGTTATGGGCTGGTGACAAAGTGGGGATTGGTCACAGGTTGGACTCCAAGATCTTGGGCATCTATTCCAACCTCAATGATTCTGGATCTCTGGGAGTTTCAGCATGGACATGGGAAAGTTTTTAACAGCTGTGAGAGAAGCTGGACACAGGTCAGTAGAGTTTGAGTCTGAGCAAGCCAACGTGTCCTAACTCAGCTTCGGGATTCACCTTCTTTTTCACCCTCTCCCCCAGTCATTGTCTATATGCTGATCCTCTCCTTTTCCCATCCTTTCCAAGCTTTCTTCCACGCTTATACTTCCCAATGCCAGCACACAGAGCATTCAGGACAGTTTCTCACCCTTTGAAAGAATTTAAAAATAGGCAGAGCTGAGCGAAAGGTTTTGCTCAAAGACTAAGAGCAAAATGTGAATTTCAGCAGTTTCATCTATTTTGCTTTTCTTCTTCCTAAGAGACTCCTTTCAAAAGCCAACATGAAAAAATCTAAATACATGAGGTTAATCACATGTTGTAAATGCACACTAAATAAATGTCTAATTTGAGCTGTGTCTGCACTGTTAGGGGACTGCACAGGCCGTGACCTCCTGCGTGTGGAGGATTCCCAGGAACCACATGGATTTATTTTATTTTTCAGTTAATTCCACTCGTAGCTGCTTCACTGCAGTTTTTGTTCAATGCTTTGGAGATTGATGGGCGCACCTGGAGCTGAAGCCAATGAGCTGTTTAGGAGTCAGGCCCATTCCCACTTGCTCCCAGGCTTAATTTAGTGCACATGCAACCCTGGAACTCCATATTGTTATGTTTGATGCTTGTTTACAAGGCCACAGTTAGAATCATAGAATCCCAGAATGGTTCAGGTTGGAAGGGACCTTGAAGCTCATCCACTTCCATGGGCCTTCCACTATCCCAAGTTGCTCCAAGCCCCATCCAGCCTGGCCTTGGATACTTCCAGGGATCCAGGGGCAGCCACAGCTTCTCTGGGGAACCTGTGCCAGGACCTCCCCATGCTCACAGGGAGGAATTCCTTCCAAATATCCCATCTATCCCTGCCCTCTGGCAGTGGAAAGCCATTCCCTGTGTCCTGTCCCTCCATCCCTTGTCCAAAGTCCCTCTCCAGTGCTCTTGGAGCCCCTTTAGGCACTGGAAGGGTCTCTAAGGCTGCCCCTCTCTTTTCCAGGCCTTCTCAGCCTTTCTCTCTTGGAACACAACATGCAAAGGAAAAGCAGTTCCCCAAATGCTCTCAATCCCTCCACAAAAGGCTCCATTCCTCCACAGCTTTGGGGCAGGGGCAGAAGAGAATTCCACCCACACCCCTGGAGTCAGCATTAGAACAGCAGCGCCGAGGATTTGCATGGAGCATCCAGCAGCTCCTGCACGTGGAGCTGTGAATGTGTTCATTTTTTAGCTTCAACAAGGTCATTCCCACTGCTAAGCAGAACCCTGACACATTAGCAGCAGCGCTGTCCGATTCATTCGCACTCCATTAGGCAGCATGCTGGGAAGGTTTTCCTGCTCTCTTCCGAGTTCTTTTGCCCCCAGTCACACACAGGGAGTCATCTCTCAGGAGCTCAGGTGGCTGTGAGGAGGACACACCGTGTCTGGCAGTGCCTGCACCTGGCTTACCGAGGTGGGTGTAAAACCTGGGGCGTTGTGGTGGCGCTGGGGATCCCAGCGTGGTGACTGGGCTGGGAACTGGACGTCCCTTTCCCTGCAGGGCAGTGCACAGTGACATCCCGTGGCCTCAGCACCATGGCTCAGGGATCTTCCTCTGCTCTGCTTATTCAGCTTCAGAAAAGACACTGACGTTTCAAATGCTGCCGTTGTCAACTTTTCATCTTTCCAGAGGGAAGTTGCAGCTGATTTTTTCCGTTGCCTCCACCCGGGATTTCCATCAAACTCTCTCCAGGCCACTGCCTGCATTTCAGCCTTCGTTCCTGGGAAAACGCAGTGCTGGGGTTTTGACAGCAACCTTTCCACTGAGTTGGAAAGATCCTCCGTGGGTTTGTTTCGCTGCGCTGGTTTTGTGACAAAGCTCAGGGAGAGTCTCCTGCCTCGTCCCGCTTGGATGGGTGTCAGTTCTGCATGAACTGGGCCAACTCAGGAGGGTGCACAAGGAAATATTCCCTGTCAATTACACTGGAGAAAGCGTCAGCAGGACAGGAGTGAAGCGGCCCCCTCTGAGAGCTCTCCCTGGGGACAGGAGGTCCTTTCCTGTCTGGACTCCATGAGCCACTTGGCCAGACAGAAGTTCTCACATCTGGAAACACAGCCCAGCATGCCAGGAGACAAATTCCCTGTTTTCTGGAGCTTTCTCCAGTGGTTGTCCCCAGTTCAGACCTTCTCCTGGAGATGTTCCTTCTTCTCCTGATAGCTTTTAGAGCAATAACCACATCAGTAGCTTGGGATTGAGGCAAGTTCTGCTTTAGTTCTGGTTCTTCCTGCCACAGAGCTTGTGACTAAAGAAGTACCTGAGGACTCCTCTGTGTGTGTCTCTTCCCTCTGTCACACCTGGTTAGGTCACAGTTCATGGAATCATGGAATAACATGTTGGAAGGGACCTCAAAGATCATCTGATCTAACCTCTCCTAGCAACAGCACAGTCTAGAAAAGATGATCCAGCTCCTTGTGCAACTAAACCTTAAAAGTGTCCAAAGTTGGGGAATCCACCACTTCCCTGAGGAGATTATTCCAATGCCTGATTGTTCTCACAGTGAAAAATTTCCTCTTGTGTCCCAACGGTTCATGGACGAGGTTTCATCTGGTCCTGCTGCAGTTCTGAGCTCCCCCTGAGGTCATGGGATAGGGAAGATGGTTTGGAAAAATCTTGGAGCTGGAATTGTCACCTTGCCTTTGCTGGGAGCAGGGTGGTGCTGGCCCCGTCCTGGGCAGAGCTGGCCCAGCCCAGCCACCTCCCATGAGGTGCCCATGGTACTCCTGTCTTGGTCCAAACCCCCAAGTTTAACTGAAGTCTCAGCAGAATAATGTGAGTCCATGGAAATCAATGGAGAAGAGCTGAAAACAATTGATTGGAATCAAAACATGCTGCAATCAAATTTGGAGGGATTGAACTAATGGATCATAAGGTGCCTGGTGAATGGGGCTGATTGAATTGAGCTGAAAGGCCCTGCATCTTCATTACAGCACCTGAAACCAGGACAGATGAGGAATTTTCCAACCATGTTTAGTCTCTTTTTTTTACTCCACTGATAACAGGATTGCAAAGCCAGCCCTTGGGAATTAACCCATGTGTACAGTGCTGGAAGGGGAAAAACACGGAATTTGGATAGGACAAAGGGCAATGGCTTCACACTGGCAAAGGGCAGGATTAGATGGGATATTGGGAAGGAATTGTTCCCTCTGAGGGTGGGGAGGCCCTGGCACAGGGTGCCCAGAGAAGCTGTGGCTGCCCCTGGATCCCTGGAAGTGTCCAAGGCCAGGTTGGACATTGGGGCTTGGAGCACCCTGGGATAGTGGAAGTTGTCCCTGCCCATGGCAGGGGGTGGCACTGGATGAGCTTTTTCCCACACAAACCATTCTGGGATTCTGGGATTTGCTGGTCACAGGCTGCTCCATGTCTGAGGACAGGCCAGAAACTGGATTTTGGAGCTCTCCTTGCTGCTGACTCCTTTATTTTGCCTCACTCAGCATTTCCAGAGTCAGCTTTCCAGTTCTCCTGTCTTGTTAAGGCAGAGTTTGGAGGTGCAGAGACATTTCCCACCAGAGACTCTGCATTCACTCTGTGTGCTGACCAAGGCCTGCTTATTCCTGCATGTTTTGTCAACAGTGATTTGTAGCATCTCCTTATTCTACCAAATCCTGCAAATTCTTTGGAATTTCCATTATCCTAATGTAACTGTGCTCTCTATCACAGGAACAGAAGGCATGAATGATTCAGTAGTTTTTCTAAACCCCCATTTTTTGGTCAGACTGAAGTTCCTGTGTTACAAGGGATGATTTATGACTGCAGTGATTAAGGGACATTGTTGATATTTCTGAAAATTTCCTTTCGGAGCTGCAGGCTTGCCTGGAGTCAAAAGGCAGGAGAAATATGTGAATAATGGGGCAGGTAATGGAGCGTTTGCAATTTCCCATTAAGGAGAGGCTCATATTTGTTCCATGCTCCCACGGATGGGTGGCGTGGATCAGGAGCCAGGTTGTCTCACAGCACTTGTTCTGTTGGAGCTCTGATAGGGAAACAGGGAAAATGTGTTCCCAGGAGCTCAGCACCTTGATCCATCTTCTGACAGCCTCTGACAGTCCTGGAGCTTGTTATTGTCTCCTGATTGGAGTCACTGTAGCATCAGGACACATTGCTGGGATTTAAATCCTTTCCCACCCACTCCCCACTCCGATGTGAGGGAGGATCTGCCTGTGTTGTCCTCCTTGACTGGTCAGGGGGTTCAGCCACTCCATGGGCCTTTGCAGTCCCAGATGTTTCCTGAAATAGTGGGATTGAAGTAGTGGGATTCCTTTCCTCTCCTTTCCTCTCCTTTCCTCTCCTTTCCTCTCCTTTCCTCTCCTTTCCTCTCCTCTCCTCTCCTCTCCTCACCTCTCATCACCTCTCATCACCTCCCATGTCACCTGGGCAGCACAACACCTGTCATCAGCTGATCCACGCTGGGACATTTCACTCCCTGAAAGACTTTTCAGATCCCTCCTTGGCATTTGGCAGAGTTTGGGATGCCTTTTCCGGATGCTTCCATAGCAGATCAGCCTCCCAGTGCTTTATTCCACAGAAGGGAAGATGAAAAGCCCTTTGGGAAGCTGTTGGTGCTCCTGCCTCTCCCCAGCAGAACTGGGAACCCAGCCCTGCCGTGTCACATTCCCAGGAGCTCCTTGGTGATGCCTGTCAGGTAGCAGCAGGTACCTGATTTATTTTCCCAGCTTGTTTATCAGCCCTAATAGAAAATGAAGTCTCCCCGGGTTGATGAGCAGTGTGAATTCTGGCTGTCTCTCTCCTCACCTCCCCCCACCAAAGATGCACTTAATAACCATTGATTGTTCGGGAGGAGGAGGAGTGTGGCTGTAAATGTCCCTTCCCACCCTTGCAAGGTGCCTGATGAAAGAGGGGAGGCGGGAACAGATCCATGGGAATTGTAGGCCCAGGACTGACCTAGTGGCTCCGGGTGGTTCTCATGTCCTGCTCAGGCACCGCAAATATTTGTTGCTGTTGAGTTTGCAGACAGCTCAGTGAGGGTCACTAGGGGCTGAAGAGAGCACTTGAGACAGCAGGGAAGGTAGGAGACATCACAGAATCCCAGGATCATTGAGGCTGGAAAAAGCCTCCAAGACCACCGAGTCCAGCCTATGTCCCATCCCTACCTTGTCACCAGCCCAGAGCACTGAGTGCCATAGTGGATGTGTCCCTGCCCATGGCAGGGGGTGGAATTGGATCATCTTTAAGCTCCCTTCCCACCCAAACCATCCTGGAAACCTAATCTTTAATGTTTTGGTTTCCATTCAACTCAAAAGTTGGCCTTAATTTAAAAAGTTCCTCTTGAATATGAGCAAAGTTCCTCATTCCAGAGCAAAGGTGTTCTCTTGGCTCCAAAGCAGCTCTGGGCAGGTAGAAGTGGCAAAGTAGTGCAGAAATATCTCTCAAATTTTAAAAATAATTTTTAAGGTCATTGTGCAGTTAGGTGGCTGTCGGGGACACCAGAACATGACATTTTGTTGTTATTTAAGTGTTCTTCCATGAGTTGCAAGGACAATCTGGGCCCCACAGCTCCCTAATCTCTGGGCATGAGTTGTTCCCAGTTTCTCCTTTAGGGTGCCCTTCTCCCAGCTCAGCCTAAGGATGCGTCCTTAGGGATTCATTTGGACTTCAATCAATGCTTTGTTGGTGGTGTTGCACTTTGCAACAAACCCGTGTTTGTGGAAAACCCGGATTTGACTTTAAAGGTGATGCTTGGAGCCTTTAAGTTGCTCTGATAGCTTTGAAAATTGTCTCTGTCAACAGAAGGTGACAGATCTTTGCAAAGGAATGTGTGAGGTGAGAACACAGAAAGTAAAAGAGACATTTCTGTTGCCTGGCGCTGATAAAGATCCATCCTCAGGGTTTGTCACATTATTTGCTCTATTTGAGGATGTTTGAGGCCATGGAGTCCAGCTCACCTGGACTTGTTAAAAAAAAAGGAGGAAAAATCCCTGGAGGAAAGGGAGGAGAGAATCACAACTATCACAATGGGGAGAATCTGCAGAGAAGAGAGTAGCAAAGTGTATTTGCATAACAATTCCAATCAGGATCAATCACCTCGCAGAGAGGGCTGTCAGCGCCTGGGAAACGCGTCCCGGGTGACAGATGAGCTGGCTGGGCAGGAGAGCTCTGCAATCCCGGAATGGCAGCACTGGCTTCAGGACAGCGCATCCCTCCGAGGGCACCGCTCAGAGACCCCCCAGGCCCCCGGGGGCACTTCCCAGGGCACGGGGTTGGCCAAAGAGCTGGATGCTGATTGCTGATTTCCTGTCATCCTTTTGGTCCGGAGTTCTTTTCCTCTTGCTCTTCCTGTTTTTGCGTGCCTGGGGGAGATTTTCTCCTTCAGCTCTAAATCCAGCACCAAACCAGGTCCGGTTTACTTTGCAGGTTGCAAATCCAAAATGAAAACGGCAGCTGATCCAGCTCAAGCCCTCTCCAGTACGTGATATCACTGGAGCAGATATCCCACATCATCCTGCCATGGAGAGAGCTCTCCTCTGTGCTCACAAATTCTGCCAGTGATTATCCCAGTGAACTCCACACTGGGAGTCTGGGCACTGGAGATGTTTCCCAGCTCGTGCCTCACAAGGCCCAGCCTGGGTTGGAGAAGGGGCTCAGCTCTTGCAAACATCTCTGAGAAATAAGCTTTTAGTTCCAGGCAGAAGTTCAGCGGTGCTGGTGTCCAGGAGGGCTTTTAAATGGACTAAACTCATGAAGAGAGCGTTGTGTTGGACCCACACCATGGTCAAAGTGGGCTCAGTGTTCCACATTCAACCTCCCAACTCTGTGTTCTGCCATCTCCTGGGAGGGACATCTGATGGGGCGAGGACAGCAGCTCCGAGCAGGGGCTGCCAGTGATCCCCTGCAGACACTGCTGGGAAGTCAGCCAAGCTTTTGGTTGGAGCTGCTCACGGCTGAGCACACGGTACTGACACTTGTCACCAGCTGGTAGCACTGGAGTTGTCTCAGGACTGTGGGTCTCTGCCAAGATGGATCTTTCCTCTGTCCTCCAAAAGAGGTGAGAGCCTCCTGACATGGGCCTGCAGGAATTCTTGGAGCAGTGGCTCTCTGTCATTCCAGCCCCACACTGGGCAGGGTGTTTGGTAGATCTGCAGTGACACCAAATCCGAGAATTCCAGAATGGGTTATGCTGGAAGGGACCTCAAAGCCCATCCACTCCCACCCCTGCCATGGGCAGGGACACCTTCCACTAAACCAGGGTGCCCCAAGCCCCATCCAACCTGGCCTTGGACACTTCCAGGGATCCAGGGGCAGCCACAGCTTCTCTGGGCACCCTGTGCCAGGGCCTCCCCACCCTCACAGGGAGGAATTCCTTCCTAATTCCTAATCCTGACAACCCCTGCCAGTTTAAAGCCATTCCCCTTGTCCTGCCACTCCATGTCCTTGTCACAAGTGTCTCTCCAGCTCTCCTGGAGCCCCTGTAGGCACGGACACACAGATACACAGGGACAGCACAACACATGAAACCAAACAAGAACTGATTTTGGGGATTCCACTCAGTGGCAGGAACAACCAGAGCTGCCATGTGTGGTTAAGTACCTTTGTCCATGAATAAAAATACACCTGAGGTGGCCTCACACAGCTCCTAAATTGTGGATTTGGCTGCAAGGCTGGGTCTCCTCTAGCCTGGGATGGGACTGGATGCAGCTGGAAGTGCAGGTTTCCCATGATTATGACAGATGCCTGACTTCCAGGGAGATGTGTAAATTCAGGGAGTTCTGCCCTCAGTATCTTAACAAATTCCTGCTGATTTGGAGACATTTTATGACTTCTTTCACAAGCTTTACAGGCGGCCCAGTAACAATTGGTAATTCATATACAAGTCACTTCTTTATATTATTTCTGAGTGTATTATACTTAAACAAGGAAATGTGCCCTGGGCTGATCCCCAGTGTGGGCAGCAGCAAAGGGATTGGGATTGTGCCCCTGTGCTCAGGTGAGACCCCACCTGCAGAGCTGCCCCAGCCCTGGGGCCCAGCACAGGGAGCACCTGGAGCTGCTGGAGAGAGCCCAGAGGAGGCTCCAGGATGGTCAGGGGGATGGAGCAGCTCTGCTGGGAGGAAAGGCTGGGAGAGCTGGCATTGTTCAGCCTGGAGAGGAGAAGCTTTGGGGTGACCTCATTGTGACCTTCCAGTGCCTGAAGGAGCTACCAGACAGCAAAAAAGACAGAGACTTTGGAGAAGGGCCTGGAGTGACAGGACACAGGGAATGGTTTCCCACTGCCAGAGGACAGGGATAGATGGGATCTTGGGAAGAAATTCTCCCCTGTCAGGAAGGTGAGGCCCTGGCACAGGGTGCCCAGAGAAGCTGTGGCTGCCTCTGGATCCCTGGAAGTGTCCAAGGCCAGATTGGATGAGGCTTGGAGCACCCTGGGAGAGTGGAAGGTGTGTGGCAATTCTGGGGCCATGGGGCAATCCCAGACACGGATTCCCTCTGTTAACAAGGAATCGTACACCCAGCCCCAGGCTTTGGTGCCTTTTCCCAGAGATTCCCCTTGTGGCTGTGTCCCTGTGTTCTCCTCAGTGGAGCCTTGCCACGTCCTGCCAGCGGAGGGTGCAGAGGGCAGCGCTGAAACCTCAGCTCCCACCTCATCCCTGACAATATTCCAGCCTGGAGAGGATGGAAAGCCTGGCATTTGGCAGGATTGACTGAAAGATGAACCCGAAGATCCCTGGTTCTGTGCACATCCACCCTCCCACTGCCTGGCTCTGCAGCTCTTCTGGGGACAGAGGGAAGGATCGGGATCCACACGGGGAAATTCGGCACAGAATAAACCCAACATTCCTTGCATTGTTCAGGAAGCCCACGAGGGTTTCATCCTGCCTTAGAATGGGTTTGATTTTTTCACTCAGAAATCCCCAAGGAATACAGCATTGGAGAATAGTTTTCTCCAAGCATCCCATTAATTTTTTTTCCTTTGGCTTGAGGTGAGCTGATACCTTGTGCTTTTGTGGCAGGAAAAATGGGAGCTGCAACGCAGTGTTCAGGCAATCCCGCTGCCTATGGAGTCCTTGAAATGGATCTGCTTGTTCATCCCTTTGGAAGCCAGGAGGAGACCCTTTCTCCAGGGTGAAATATGACCAGTTTTGTTGATCTAGACAGAAAAAGGAAAAAAATATCTTAAAGCACAGTTGAAGCATTTCTTTGTATACTCCTTTGCCCTGTGTATTCCTTTTCCTTGTGAATTAAAGACCAGCCCGTATGTCACCGAAAACTGCGGGAAAAACAGAAACCCTCCAACAACATTTTAGTGTCAGAGAATCAAGGCATTACTTTATTACTGGCCAGGACGTTGTTCTGGCCAGGATGTGCAGCAGAAATCTTTTCCTCCACACATAGCCCGGGTGTGCAGAGAAAATCATTCCATCACACATGAGTTTTACAGCATTTTCCCCCAAACTTTATACAGTCAGAACCCATAGAGATCCATTGGTTTAATGTTCACTGGTTCTAAGTTTCGTATTTCTTAGTATTTGGTCTTCTATTGGACCCTGATTTCTTCGCCTCTGATGTTAATTAGGTGCTCAATCCTTGATTTTCTTATCAGCCCGTTCTGGACAGGTGTCCCCAACCATTCCAGGGGGCAGGGTCTGGAGTTATGGTCGTTGATGTTTGCTGATGGTTGTTGGTGTTTGCTGATGCTCGTTATCTCTCTGGGTATCTTTTGGTTTACTCCCAGTCTGTTGAGGTGTTGAGTCCATCAGGCCTCACCTGGTGAAACAATGCCCTGGAAAGAAACTTCAGTTCCTTTCCCTCGGGGCAAAGGCGAAAAATCCTGACTAAAGTTATACCAAAAAAATTTAAACTTAGTATATTTTCCAACACATAGACTCACCTTCTGAGCTGACATTTGAATTGAGTCATAAGAGAACGAAGAAATTCTTATCAGATTTGAATCAGACTTTGATCAGGTGCTTGAATTCTGCATTTTGATTCTTTTAATACAAAGATTTTAGAAATAGCCAGGGAACTTGTTCTGGGGAAAACAAATGTGTTAATATTCATAGAATATTCTGAGCTGGAAGGGACCCACAGGATGATCCAGTCCAGCTCCTGGCCCTGCACAGACACCCCAACACTCCCATCCTGTACATCCCCAAGAGCGTTGTCCAAAACTCCCCCAGGATTGTTACAAGAAGTTGTTTCATTTTGGTCCAGAACAAGATTTCCTCCCCTTTCAGCCAGCACTCAGAGGGGAATTCTATTAAAAATCTATAACCATTGCCCAAAATAACCATTATGCTTAAATCAGTAACTCAGAATATCTCACCCGGCAGATCTTTATTATATCACACGCTTAACCTGACTTAATGTATTATATAGCACCCATTAGTGGAATAGATTAACTTCAGATGTTCCCTTTTCCACATTAATAATGCAATCAGGAATTTATGCCAGACACTTTCTGCTCTAACCCGCGCAAGAAAGATCTGAAGAATTTTTTTTAAAAAGCCTTCGTGTGCATCTACTGAATAAGAAATGCTTGATTTTGTAGCATTTTGCGGGAATCAAAGGGCTGGAAAACAAACTATTTGCGTTGTGGAACAACTGCCACGAAGGCAGAGCAGAGCGGCTGGTCAAGGTTAAGACTCTTTTATCGTAATGAAAGATCTGTTCCTGTGAGCTTGCCATGGGCAATGTGTTTGTTCATTATGTGGGAAGCCGAGGAAGGCCGGGATCGTTTCATTTGCTGCCTTTTAACTGCTGGTGCTTTTGCAAACGAGCTGATAGGTAATTATAATACACTCACCACTTAGGCATCTTTATTAGCCTTTGGCAGCACGGCCTTTGTGTGGCTGGGGAGGCTCTGAGTGCGGTGGCCTCAGCAAATCCTTTAGAGTTCAGACAGGAACTATTTGGCAGCTCTCTCTGCTGCTTCCCTGGCTCTCGCTTCTAGGTGGGTTTGTTCTGCCGTGAAAGGAGAGAAGGGAAGGCAATGAGAACAGCTCACAATCATCCGCTTGCAAATACCCAGCATTGACAGGAGATCTCTTCTCAAAATCAGCTCACGCGGCGAAAAACAAACGCTCGAAAGCACCGGCTGAGGTGTGGAATCATTTCCAGCACAAAGAAACCACAATTAGTTCGTGTGTGTTCCGGCAGCAGAGAGAAAAGGCTGGATTTGTCACGAAAATCAGTTCTTGGGAATGATTCACTCGTATCTCACTCTGGGTACTGGCAAGGCAGGAAGTTTTTCCTGGAAATCAGTAATGAAATGTGGGAATTAGGGAAAAATTAGGGGGAAATATGCTTACCTGATACCTCAGAAAAGCAACAGTTTGTTTGAGAACAGGTGAAATGCAGCAGTATCACCCAAGGACTGGGCAGGAAGCCTGCTGCCCTCAGCTTGATGCATCCTTGGCTATCCACACTTTTCTCGTATGCTGAAATGACGATATCCCAGCTTTCCCCCCTCTGTGTATCAGTTGGGAAGGGGTGGATCTTGTCCATTTCCAAAGGGAATCACAGAATTATAGAATACCCAGAGCTGGAACCAGTGGATCATGGTGTCCAGCTCCTCACCAGCACACTTCACCAATCCCACACAATCTCGGAGCTCTCTCGGGATGCAGCTGCCCTGCCGGGATTTTTGGCGTTGTTTTGATTCTCCAGGCACCTCCCTGAAGTAAATAAATGGGAATCAAGGAGTAATGGGAGCGCTGAGCTGGCAGCCCCGCAGTCATTAGAGGTGCACAGCTGGCACCGATGCATTTGCATATCCACATTAACAGGCTCCTGAAGCAACAATTGCTGCAGAGTCAGGCCCCTCCTGCTGGACTCTGGGCTCCCACAGAGCCTGTGGGACTTTGGACAGACCTGGTGAATCCTTTGGAGGTGGGTAAAGAAAATGTAGGATTGGGACCCTTTCGTTGCCAAGGCCAAACTCTTCCCCATGAGACTGAAGACCCAGAGTGCCTCCACATCTGTGCTTTTAAATTGGATTTCTCTTCATCCCTTCTGGTGGCAGGAATGGAAAAACTGCAAGCAGGGCAGGTTTCACACACAGTGTGGGTCCCTCCCACGTGCTGGTGGCTGCCCTTCCTTCTCATGGCCTGGAGCTCCAGCCCTGCCCAGTGGGTGCCCTTCCCTCTCATGGTTCAGAGCTCCAGTCTCTGCCCCCTCAGCCCTTGGAGCTGGCCTGGACTTCCACTTCCCTCTCACCATCACCCTGAGCTGGAAACAGCGAGGAAAGGAGCAGGATTGCTCTGACAGGGAGAAATCCCTGCCCCATCCTCCAAAACCAGTCCTCAGACAGGACTGCAGGAGCTTGATTGTGCTCCCTGATGGAAATGTGGAGACAAATCCCCCTCCTGTTGCATTTCTCAGTGTAGCCCACAAACCTCTGCCTGTTAATGGGATGGAGGGATGGAGTCACTGACTCTGCTCCCGACACCTCCTGGCAGCTCTGCCCCCACCACAGCTCTGCTTTTATTTCCAGGCCTCACCAGATAAAACCTCTCCAGCAGCACAGGAGAGGCTTAAAAAATAATTGGGCCAAGTGGGAAATGCAGCCACTGCCTTCCTAAATGTGCCAGGGCCTCGTGGGAGCAGGGAGCAGGCAGGATTGGCAGCTGGGGGATGCGGAGCTGCCGCCGGCGGTGGGGCAGGGACCCCGCGTCCGTGTCGGCCACGGGGCACCGGGAGAACGGCAGCCACTGCACAGCAGCAGCTCCTGACCTCAATTCTCTCCGTGGAGAAAAGAGCAGGTCAAGTGGAGAGTGTTTAAGGAGGAAATTTGTTTCCTCCCAGCCAGGGAGTCGAGAAGATAGGCGGCTATCGCGTGTGCAGGAATAAACCAAATTAATTTTGTGCCGTGCGCTGGCTCGAGGAGCTGAGGGCAAGGCGGGGAAGATAATGGACTTTGATGTTTTACTTGAACTCGACAAAACACCTGGCAAGAAGCAGGGACTGGCTACAATGGCAGCTCCAAATGCTCCTAACCCAGGCCACTGCTCTCTTTTGTTTTCCTTTTATCCAATCTAATCCCGAGCATTAACTGGGCTGGTTCATATTTCCAGTGGAATAAAAGGCACATTGTGAAAGGTGGAGGGAAACAAGAGGCTTTAACAGCTTCCTTTGCTTCCCCCAGCAGGCTCGTGCCACCCATCTCTTGCAAGGCAAGCCCCCAGGTGAGACCGCTGCGGTGAGGGGAGGGCTGAGGGGTGGTGGCACTGGGTGTCAGGAGGATGGGGACCTCCAAGAGCGGCATTAGAGCCGCGTCTTTCTGACAGATTTCTTCCTAACTGCTTCATCTTCCTGCTGCTGCAACAGGGGCAGGAAGGTCCCTGAATCCTGAGCACTGAGATCCTGTTAAAAATGTCATTGTCAACGTCAGCTTCCTCTGCTGCCTCATATTATGCCTCTCTGTCATCCCTGCCAGCTCTGCATCAATCCCCTGAGCCCCAATCCCCCGAACCACCCTGAGCATGGATTTCTTTTATTTTGAGGGGTCTAGAGACACTTGCCAAGCCTCTCCTTGCTCCTCTTTCCCAGTTTTGGGACAGGAACGCGCACAAACTCTTCCAAGTTCTTCCCATAAATGCAACTTTCAAGTCAGGCTGGAACAAAAGTGACAGCACTCTCCCCTAATGCCAGCTGCTAAAAATACATTCTGTGCTTGATAATTGAATGTGAGATGAAAAGTGAGTTTTAAGCAGAAGTAAGAGCTGCCTATTTCTGGCAAATTCCCAGCTCCCCCAGCCCCCTGTGGAATGTCAGTGCATATCAATATCGTCTGCCTGGAAAATTTGCATTTTGGGGAACTGGCAGATGCTGCTGAGTAGGGTTTTGGATTTAACTGGAAGTGATTTTAGGCTGCCAGGCACAAAACACCTTCCCTGTGGGGGTGGGGGTGTTCCAGCCCCAGAGCCCCTCCCTGTTCCCCCTTGTATCTGCTGCAGCCAATGGCAGAACCCCCACGCTGCTTTCCATGGATGCGGGAGAAGCTCCCTGCTTGGGATCCTGACCCCAGCACACCACAGGGACAGCTCTCCATCCCCCCAAGGCAGGAGGAGGGAGGATAATCACAGGATTAAGGTTGGAAGGACCTTAAAGCTCATCTCATTTCAACCCCCTGCTGCAGACGGGGATGCCTTCCACTAGGCCAGGCCGCCCAGAGCTTTTTTCTCTCCTTGGCATGGATTTGTGCCTTATCCTCACACGTGAGCCTGTCATGATCCGAATATTAGGGTTCTTAGAAATACCTCTGCCCAAAGTAAGGTGCAAACAAGACCATATGCCAGTCACAACAGTATGGGATTTATTTGATGGTAAATATGAGAGAGAGAGAAAGAGAGACAAAGAAGAGAAAGCAGCAGAAAATAGGTGGGGGGCAGAGAAAGAGGGTGACAGAGACAGAATAAGGAAAATATCACCACTCCGTGGATCCCAACAATGCTCTGTTGATCCTCTCCAGCTGGTCTTCTTGGTGGTGAAGGTTCCCCCAAAAAGCATAAAATCCAATGGGTTAGTATACACTCAGGCCAGGTAGGAAAACCCAGGCACCTCCCTGGGATGGGGAGAGTTTGCCATTGTCTCTTGCAACAGACTTTGGATCTGTTGCATCACATGCAGTCCTGTGGTGCAAGGCTTCAGGAATGACTCTGGGGGGCACTCAGGGGGTGTTTGAGGGATTAGAACACCCCCTCAGCTGCTTCTCACATGAGTGTCCCGTGGATGTGGCCTGTGGGGTTGGGGGTTCCACAGCTGGGCCAGTTTGTGTGAGGGAGGATGGGTGTTCAGTGCCTCTGGCCAGAGGTTACCCCACGCACCCAAAAACCTCCTCCCCTGCACCTCAGTTGGGGGGTGGTCTGTGTAAACCTGGCTTCTGTGAGCTGTGCTCTCCCCCACCCCAAGTCCAGGCAGAGGTGACTCTCAGCACAGATGCTGGGTTTGATTCCCTTCTGGGCGCATTCCTTTCCCCCAGCCTTGTTTGTTTCAGGTGATTGAACAATGGGTTTTCCCTTTATCTAATCTCAGTAGTTTGACTTGCAGTCCAAAGTCCCAGTCAGGCGTCTTCAGGGAGGCTTCTTTATAATGAGCAAAACTTTATCTCAGTGTTTGAGGCATGAACTTTTTCAGTCTCTGACAGAGCCCCAGGAGGGGATTTCCTTGAGCAGGATGTTAGTTTGGGATGTATTCTCTTGGAAGGGGCTGCCCAGGGAGGTTTGGAGTCCCCATCCCTGGAGGGGTCCAAGGAACACCTGGATGTGGTCCTCAGTGCTCTGGGCTGGTGACAAGGTGGGGATCAAGGCGAAATTGGACTTGCTGACCCTGGAGGTCTTTCCTGACCTAAATTATTCTATTCCATGGGTAATTACCAAATTCCTGAGCAAGGTCGTGCTCCCATTTTTGACTGCCAAACCTAAGCCTTCCAGGACATCCATATCCATTGGTGGCTATCTAAGAAAGGCTTTCAGGATACTTTGAGGATGACTTCCAGGATGACTTCCAGGATAACTTCCCATCATTATTTACACATCTGCAGATCAATAAAATGGGTTATTCTGGTAAAACTTTTATTAACCCCAACCTGGTTTTGCCCAGTTCACCACCTCATTCCAATGCATGGACACACCTGTGTGGCTGGAATTGGGAAGGGGGAGCTCACTGGCTTTATCTTTCCTCCTACATCAGGGGCTTGCAGGGACCAACGAAATGCAGTCCCACAAATGCTCTAGATTAGGTACTGCTTTAAATTTGCATTTCATCTGCTAAAAATAGGGGATTTTCTTCCCTTTCCCTCACATTGCTGGTTGGAATGTGATGAAATGCCAAAGGAGAAGCTGGTCCTGAGACGTGTCCTCACCGAAGTGAGCAGGTTTGGGTGTCCCAGGAGCCCCACAGGGGTGGGTGGCAGGAAGGGTGACAGGTCCCCCCCATGGACCTCATGGGGACGGTTCCCTTTGCTTTTTAATGCCTGCAAGGTCTGTGTAGGTGTTGGGAGGACAGGACCTCACCCATGACTCAGGGAATGACCTTTGTCTCCCTGACGTGTGTTATGGAGCTTTTGGGGTCTGGAGGCCAAGAGAGGGATTTCTGCACTGATTCCAGCCCCGCCCTGGGCTGATCCCCAGCGTGGGCAGCAGCAAAGGGATTGGGATTGTGCCCCTGTGCCCCTGTGCTCAGGTGAGACCCCACCTGCAGAGCTGCCCCAGCCCTGGGGCCCAGCACAGGGAGCACCTGGAGCTGCTGGAGAGAGCCCAGAGGAGGCACCAGGATGGTCAGAGGGATGGAGCAGCTCTGCTGGGAGGAAAGGCTGGGAGAGCTGGGATTGTTCAGCCTGGAGAGGAGAAGGCTCTGGGGAGACCTTTTTGAAGCCTTTCAATATATAAAAGGGACTTTGAAGGAAGATGGGGAGACTTTTTACCAAGACTTGTAGTGCCAGGACAAGGGGAAATGGCTTCCCACTGCCAGAGGGCAGGGTTAGATGGGATATTGGGAAGGAATTGTTCCCTCTGAGGGTGGGGAGGCCCTGGCACAGGGTGCCCAGAGAAGCTGTGGCTGCCCCTGGATCCCTGGAAGTGTCCAAGGCCAGGCTGGATGGGGCTTGGAGCAGCCTGGGACAGTGGAAGGTGTCCCTGCCCTTGGCAGGGGGTGAGACTGGATGGGCTTTAAGGTCCCTTCCAACCCAAACCATTCCGGGATTCTAAGTCTGTAAATTAATGAGTTATCAAGGTCTGATTTAAGGGTGATGGCACTTACGCCCCTAAGTGACTTTTTCACGTGGGCATGTCCAGAGTGAGCCATGAGAGATGAGCCTGGTTTGGGTGCTGCCCTGCCCTCGCCCAGGCTGGAGTCCCTTCCCTCGTCTGTGACTGCAGCAATGATTTCGGAAGCTGCCATAGCTCTGCCTTCCACACCATAAATCCTTGGAGCTGTTCATCCAGCTGACCCTTAAAGCTGACTGCTTCTCTTTATGGAGATCTCTCACATTTTTCATTGCCTTTGCATCAGACCTCATCAGTCCCACTCTCCTGCCAGAATACGAAGTGCCGGGAAAAATCCGATCTCTTTGGAGCTGACATTAAATTATGGGAAATAAATGTGTCAGTGTCCCCTGTTCCAGTGCACTGGACAGAAGTGCTGTCCGAAAAAGAAACTGCCCATCTGACCTCCACTATCACCCTTAAGCTTTTTGGAATAAAACTCAATCTGCCTTTCCCTGAGGATTTCTATTTCTTCCACACAAATGTTGTTCAATTGGATTTTACCTTTGTGCATGTCATGGAATCCCAGGATGGTTTGGGTTGGAAGGGACTTTAAAGCCCATCCAGTCCCACCCTCCCCATGGGCAGGGACACTTTCCACTGTGCCAGGTTGCTCCAAGCCCCATCCAGTCTGACCTTGGACACTTCCAGGGATCCAGGGGCAGCCACAGCTTTCCTGGTCACCCTGTGCCTCACCACCCTCGCAGTAAAGATCTGCCTGAATCCACATCCATGCATTAAAAAAACTCCAGCCCTACCTAGAGCCTCTCTGATAAGGCCCAGAGGACATTCAATAATGTGCTGGAGGTAAAAGCAGAGTGGAGGCATCTCACTGTTGGACCACACATTCCTGATGGCAGCAATGACATCAGGAGGTCACCCATCTTTTCTATCCATTCTCCATTTTCTGGATCAGTTTCTATCCCCAAGGTTTTTATCCTGTGCAATCCTCCAAGAACCCCCAATCTGTTCTGCTGTTAGGAGTGTGTGGTATTGTGCTTGGAAACATCCACCTGTGGCCTTTCCCAAACATCAACTTGGGCACGCTGGAAGCAGGAATGGGGCTCTGATTGTGGATGCAGAGTCCAGGGTCTCTACAGAGAGCCAGGTAATGAGAAAGGAAATAGATCTCTCCCTCTGGAAAGAAATGCCTTGAAAATCCTCTCTGCAGCTGCCTGCATGAGCTGTTGGTGTGCATTATTTCCAGAGTTTCCATCCATAGTGGAGTCAACACAGCAGCCTCCAGCTGATCTCACGGGGCACGGGGCATTTGTTTAGGGAGTCTGAAGGTTCAGTAATTATTTAATAAAGAAGAGGAGACTCAGTGCTGGCAGCTCAGGCTCTGAGCTGGGAATCCTGAGCAGAAAGAGAAATTGTCTGAGCTAAAAAATTCTTCTCTGTGCGGGTGGGAAGGACCTGGCACATATTTCCAAGAGAAGCTGTGGCTGCCCCTGCATCCCTGGAAGTGTCCAAGGCCAGGTTGGATGGGGCTTGGAGCAGCCTGGGATAGTGGAAGGTGTCCCTGCCCATGGCAGGGGGTGGAACTGAATGGGCTTTAAGCTCCTTTCCAACCCAAACCATTCCTGGATTCCATAACTCTAAATATGAAGCAGCGTCCCACCTCTCCAAGCTGTTGGAACTGAACCATCACCAATCCGCTGAAATCTGAGTTGGTGCTCCCTGCATGGTGAGCAAAACTGGCCTTGGGGGTTGCAGTGGAGTGACTTTGGTTGTGGTGATGCTTGAGAGGCAGCTCAGCAATCAGGCAGAGAAGCTCCACCGAGAGGTGGGAGCATCAGTCCAGTGTGAACAGCGGGCAGCGGGAAGGAGCAGAGTATGTGGGTGACATTTAACCCTTGGTTAAGGACGCATTTCCCTGCATCTGGGCCTCAGACACAAGCACGTTGTGACCACATCTCTCATCTCCCCAGAGCTGCTGGGTGAGGCTGCAGAGCTCTGGTGTCACAGCCAGGCTGGAGAAGGGCCTTGTGTGTGCCACAATGCTCGGCCCAGCACCCCCGGGGCACTGCTAGGGGTGGATTTCAGTGCTGGGGCAGGAAATTCTGTGCTTGGCATTTAGGGGTGATAGCTGGGATGCTCAGCACTGCAACTCCAAAGAAAAGGAGGCTCAGGGGGGACCTTGTGGCTCCACACAACTCCCTGACAGGAGGGGGCAGCCGGGGGGAGGTCGGGCTCTACTCCCAAGGAACAGGGACAGGACAAGGGGAAACGGCCTCAAACTGTACCAGGGAAGGATCAGGTTGGACACTAGGGAAAATTTTTTCCCTAAAAGAATGGTCAGACATTGTTCCCAGGGCAGTGGTGGAGGCAAGCATGGAGCTCATAACACCAAGGCTGTGGGTCTGATCCCAGGACAGGCCATTCCCTGAAGGGTTGGACTCGGTGGTCCTGGTGGGTCCCTTCCAACTGGGAATATTCTGGGAAATGTGTGACTGTGAAATCTGTGAAGTGTTCAGCAAACTCGTGGGTGTGGCACTTGGGGCTACTTTTCAGTGGTGAAAAAAGCAGTGCCCAGCTCGCAGATGTTGGAGGTCTTTCCCAACATTTCTGTGAAACCACCTGGAATTCTCTCTCCCACCTCAACCAGCAGCTCTGGGACTTGGCATGGACACACCAAGGAGTCTTTCCCTCCTTGTGGGAAGGGCATATCAGTTGTGGTGATTCCCAGCTGCTTCCCGATCCCAGCCCTCGGGACAGGCCTTCCTACCACACAGGCATTGCTGACCCAAGCCTCATCCAGCCGTGGGACCCCTTTGCAGTGGGTCTGTTCTCCCCATGGGAGGTGCAGTTTTCCCGGGAGCACAGCACACATTCCTTGTATTCCAGCCCCCTGTGGGGATCGATGCCTCTCGCGGTGTCGGAAAATATACCAAGTTTAAAGCTTTTATTTCTCTAGTCAGGCTTGGTTTGCCTTTGCCTTGGGGAAAGGGATTTCAAAGGGGTTTTTTTAGGAGATGTAGCATCACTCTATGGAGGCTTAACATCTCAACAGAGTGGGAGTAGCCCAAAAGATACCCAGAGAGATAAAGGCCATCAACAGAACATCAACTGAACATCAAGTGAACATCAGTGGCCATCTACAAACATCTGCCCCAGACACTTCCCCTGGCATGGCTGACAACACCTGGTCCAGAAAAGGCTGATAAGGAAATCAAGAAGTGAGCACCTAATTAACATCGGAGGTGAAGAAAGAGGGTCCAATAGAAAACCAAATACTAAAGAACTATGCAGCTTGGGACCAATGAACATCCAACCAATGGATTTCTATGAGTTTTGGATTGTATAAAGTTTGGGGGAAATCGAGTAAAACTCATGTGTGATGGAATGATTTTCTCTGCACACCTGGGCTATGTGTGGATGAAATGATTTCTGTTGCACATCCTGGCCGGAACAACGTCCTGGCCAGAGCTAAAGTAATGCCTTGATTCTCTAACACTAAAAATGCTGTTGGAGGGTTTTTGTTTTTCCCGCAGTTTTTGGTTACAGTGGTGCCATTGCATAGAAATGTGCTGCTGTTGATCCTCCGGGCTTGGCTTTCTCTTACAACCCCCAAATATCTCTTTTTTCCTCAGGCTCCCCTCGAGCCCTGAGCCCACAGAATGAGAATTGTTCTGAGGAATCTCATGGCATTTCCTTCGCTGGAAGGAAACCTGTGCAGGTTGTCTGTTTGTTTCCTGCCTGTGTTTAGAGTCAAAATCCAAGAATTCTGCTCTAAACAATAAATTCCCTCCTTCACCAGCATCCTCCCCAAATAAACAGGTGAGCAAAGGGCAGGCAGGAATGTGTCTGGGGACATATTGGAATTTGATGGGATTTGCCGAGCATTAGGCTTCTGCTGGCAATTAGCATAATCTGCCTCCTATCTCCTGCACAGGAATGATTACTAAGAAATGTGTCTTCTCAAGATTTTTTTAATCCTGAAAAGCAAATGGGGTACTGGCACATTTCTGGCTCCTGCTGAATTCCTCACTGTTTAGGTAGGATAAGGACTATTTCCCTATTGGAGTGGTGTGTACGAGTCCGTGCAGGAATCTGGGCTCTGTGCCAGCTTTTCAGAATGACCTGGAGGGGAGGAAGAGCAGATTTTCAGGAGAAGCAATCATTGGTTTATGCAGGATCCCACCAATGGCAGAGGTAAAACCCCACTCCCGGCGCTCCCAAGGCCGTGTCCTTCACTGGGAGCTGTGGTGTCACCAAAGCCACGCTCCTGGGGACAGCTCCTTGGAGAAGGAAGGAGCTCCTGCTCACCCCACAAGCAGGACTCTCCTTTGGGTGCAAATCCCAGCTGGTGGTGGAGTCACCATCGCTGGACGTGTTTAAAAAACGACTGGATGTGGCACTCAGTGCCATGGTTTAGTTGAGGTGTTAGGGCATGGGTTGGATGATCTTAAAGGTCTCTTCCAACCCAGTGATTCTGTGTTTCTGTGATTCTGTGTTCCTTGAGGAAACCCTCCCTGCCCTTGTGAAGATCAGGGCTGAACAAAACCAGTCCTTCTTTGGCCGTTGTTCCCTCTCCCACTCCACATCTGTCTCATCCACTTCGGCTGCAAATCCACTGGGGCCAGTGTTCCTGCTGGGAGCACACAGACCCTGCCACCACGCTGCTCTGTGCTATTTGCTGCCTCCCAGTGTGCCAAACACAAGGAATAGATAATGGAGCCTGTTAGGTTTGTTATTCCCCCCCCCCAAATCACCTGTGAGAGCACTTGGGAATTGTCCCTTGGGAGTGCAGAGCAGCTGGGAAGTCAAAGGCTGAGGGAAGGCTGAGCCACTGCCAGTGCCAACAGGCACTCCACGTGCTCTGGGTGACCCCACTCCACTCCTAAAATCCCAGAATGGTTTGGGTTGGAAGGGATCTTGAAAACCATCTCATTCCACCCCCTGCCATGGGCAGGGACACCTTCCACTAAACCAGGTTGCTCCAAGCCCTGTCCAGCCTGGCCTTGGACATTTCCAGGGCTCCCGGGGCAGCCACAGCTGCTCTGGGCACCCTGTGCCAGGGCCTCCCCACCCTTATAGGGAGGAATTTCTTCCCAGTATTCCACCTAACCCTGCCCTCTGGCAGTTTGAAGCCATTCCACTTGCTCTGTCCCTCCAGAGCCTTGTTTAAAAGCCCTCTCTATCTCTCCTGGAGCCCCTTCAGGTGCTGGAAGGGGCTCTGAGGTCTCCCCAGAGCTTTCTCTTCTCCAGGCTGAAACTTTCTCAGGTAGGACAGAAAAGCTGCAGGACACAAACACCCAGCAGAGCTGGGAGAATCCAGGGGGTCCTGTTTTTCCCTCATGGAGCTGAGGGGCTGTGGGAGAGCCTTGGCCATGGATGCTGCTGCCTGGACTCACTCAGAGCTGTCATTGTTATCCAGGCCGGCTGTTACTGCAGGGAGCAGAGTCGGGAATGCTCCCTTTGTTCCCGGAGCTGGTATTCCCACTGGGAATGCTCCCTTTGTTCCCGGAGCTGGTATTCCCGCTGGGAATGTTCCCTTTGCTCCCGGAGCTGGTATTCCCGCTGGGAATGTTCCCTTTGTTCCCGGAGCTGGTATTCCCGCTGGGAATGCTCCCCTTGCTCCCGGAGCTGGTATTCCCGCTGGGAATGCTCCCTTTGCTCCCGGAGCTGGTATTCCCGCAGGCATTCCCGGCTCGTGGCAGAGGTGTTTCCCCAGCAGGGAAGGAAGGGCCGTGCCGGCTCCCCTGAGCAGCCACCCCGCCTGTGACTGGCAGCACCACAGGAGTCCCCTGCGGACAGGGGGACATCAAGGGGACGATGAGGTGGCCAGGCAGGCGGTGGCCAGGCAGGCGCCAGCCGCGCCTCTCATTTGCAGCTCCAGCTGCAAACCCCGGCTGAGCGTGCGCCAGGCTTTATAAAATAAAAGCTAATAAGAATCGTAACAATTTTGCTTCCTCTCCATAGCCTACAGCAAAGCCAGGCACAACACGGGAATTGAGGAATAAAGGCCATCAACTTCCCGTGGCTCCCCTCCTACCACCTTGCTCCTCTTGCTCCAAATTGTTTTGAAAACATTGCTTTTCCCTTGCCTATTTCATTTCTGCAATGAAGTCATCAAACAAGATGACAGGGACTTTCCCAGACTCAAATCAATCAGCAAGTTTCTCTTTTGCTTTTTCTACTCCAGCAGGAAATAGGGGAATAAATTTTCCAAGAGTCCAAGGGAAGGGAAGGGGGCAATGGGTGGGTTGGCTCCAGCATGGGGAGGTACAGGAGAACAGATGGAGCTTCTGGACCTCATCCAGTCCATCAAAAATAAAGAACTCCCTCCCATGTGTTTGTTCTGCTGTGAGAAGTTCCAGCAGGTCCTGAGGGTTTTCCGCTGTCCACTGGAAATGAAAGAGACATTCCAAGTGTATCCCATCCCCTGGCTTGGAAGGGAGTCATGGCTTCTTCAGAGATCTTCCCCCACCTCCCCACCCCCCCAGATGGATATTCCACTTTCAGTACTAAAAATCATGTTCAAACCATGCCAGGCTCAAGTTCAAATCATGGAATCATGGAATCTCCTGAGCTGGAAGGGCCCCACAGGAATCATTAATCCAGCTCCTGGCCCTGCACAGACACCCCAACACTCCCACCCTGTGCATCCCTGGCAGTGCTGTCCAAACACTCCTGGAGCTCTGGCAGCCTCGGGGCCGTGCCCATTCCCTGGGGAGCCTGGGCAGTGCCCAGCACCCTCTGGGGAAGAACCTTTCCTTGAGATCCACCTGTCCACCCCCTGGAACAGCTCCAGCAGTTTCCTGGGTCCTGTCCCTGGTGACAGAGAGCACAGATGGGAGCTGCCCCTCCACTGCCCCTCAGGAAGAAGCTGCAGACAGGGAAAAGCTCTTCCTGCAGTCTCCTCATGTATTTTATGGAGATGACTGAAGGTACTGGAAAGAGCTCATCCAGTGGGATCGCTCCCTGCAATTTCTTCTGGGTTTAGGCAGAATAAAACTAATCATAGGGGTTGTCTCAGCTCAGGCCATGGCTGCTCTAGGAATAGATTGGCACTTCAGATTTACCAGGACACGATGGAATAATGGCTGGGTAGTGGAATTTTCAGCACACAGGGGCAGGAGCAGCCGTCGTCATTTTTTTATGATGATTTTTATGCTGGTGCCTTCACTATTCCTCTCCTCTGTTCAGCGGGGACGGGCCCTGCATGGGAAGCATGGACTCTGTGACTTCATCCCATTCCTCCAAAGGCATCAGAATGTGGGCAGAGAGCAGTCGTTTGCTTGCACATTATGCAAGGAAAGTGCTGACCCAGTAGCACAAAAAAAATCCCTGTCAGGAGCCAACAGGTTTTACTGGAAAACCATTGGGTTTCAACAACAAGATTTAGGGTTTGGCATGAAACCTTGACAGTCTGCCCAAAAATTACTTCGTCTTACAGCGTTCTCTCCGCTGAAATGTGTGTGTTCTCCTCTTCCAGAAAAAGCAAGGAAATGAAAGGAAAAATGACGCCACTGACCGAGCTCCACCAGTGCATTCCTATTGGCAACTTATTTTCGGGAAGAATTATCTCAGCTTTACTTTAATGAGTATCAATCAGGTTGGTAGCTAACCCAGCTTTTCTTATGAGGCTTTAAGTCCTTTAAAGATGAGGGTGTTTATTAGGGACCCTTCACCAAGGTTTTATGTCTTGCCTGTAAAGAGGCACAGCTGTGGCCAAAACATTATCTCAAGTAGAACCAAATGTTGGCTCCGTTTAGTGGTGTTTATAATGGATTCCCACACAGGCAGAGACCTTCATTTGTTCTTTTTTTGGGTTGGGGATGCAAGGAGGGCAGTCATGGATTGTCTGGCTGGTCCCACAAGCCTCCCTGAGCAACGCAGGATCCGTCAGGACAGGGCCTGGCAAGTGGCAGAGGGTTTGCTGACGGCTGGGACCCTCTGGAAGGTGCCATGGAGAAGCTGTGACAGGGATTACAAGGGGGAACACTATTTGTGAAGAGGAAGGCTCGGAGGGCAGAGGCACCAGGAGCAGAATTCCAGGGCACACAGGGTTAGGGATTTGCCTTTTCCCTTGGGAGTGCAGCCAGCACGGATCCTTAGGTTTAAGTTTCCTGCTGAGCCTTTGGGGTTGCAGGGAGATGAGAGCTTGGAGAGCAAGAGCCTCGCTGCCCTTTGCCGTCCCCTGGGCAGGCTGAGACTGCCACCAAGGTCACACCATGTGTCACTCCCCCTTGGGTGCAGGGATTTCCATGGATGAGCTGTGAGGGTGCCCTGGGACAGGAACAGCTCGGGGCGCTCGCTCCCCCGGCGCCGCTCTGGCGTGGGGACAAACCCCGGTGGGACGAGGACACAGTGCTGTCTCCGCTCGCTCCCTGGTGACAGCCACCGGCTCCAGGCAGCATCAGGACGTGCTGATCCCTTCTCTGTGCAGCAGCGCCAGCCCCGAGTCCAAGTTTGGTGTTAATATGGAAATATGGATAAGAGCTTATGCTGTGACAATGATTTACTGCCTTGGTAACTGCACCTGATAACACAAATTTATCTTGGTCTCTCCATTTCAATTATATTTTTTCTAATGTGTGTTTTGAAATACAGATTCCCTCGGTCACAGGAATTTATGGCAACGGCTGTGTGTCTGGGAGAATTCAAATCAGTGCAGGAACCGTTCTTTGCCACTTGCTCCAGTGTCTCCTTATGTGTGTTATGCCTGCTGTATAATGCATGTTTTCACAAACTCCGTTCAAAATATGGGAAAAGAGGAGGCAGGCACAGGCAGCAGCACCGGGATTTGGTGGGCATCATTCCCAAATGACCTGCTGGAGTTTGGCCACAGCAGTTGGATATGGCAGCATTGCAATCCAGGTGGGGAATATTTGCTCGTGGCCTGATGGGGCTGCATTTTCAGGGTGTGCTGGGGTGCCAGGGCTCTGCTTCCCAGTCTGCCAGAGGGGCTGGAAGCTGGCAGCCACTCAGAGAGTGAGACTTATCCCTCCTTCCTTTGAGGCAGCTTGGAAAAGACTCAGCAAGGGAGCATGCATCCATGGAAAGCACACATGGTGCAAGGGTTCTCCCTGTGTTTCCAGTACTGCTCCTGGGAGGAAGCAAGAACAGGTTGTTCCCTTACGGAGGAGGAAGCAGCAGGAATGTGAGCAGCAGCACTTTGCCTTCCCAGAAGAGGCCTGTGGGCTCTTTGTGCCTTCCTGCTGCTGTCACCAGGCAGGTCCCAGGCACTGTGATGAGCAGCTCTTAATCTCCAACCAAAAAAATCCACTCCTGCCACCAGCAGGGACAGAGGAACTTCTCAGCTTCCCTGGAACCCCAGCCCGTGCTGGTGGTTGGGATGCTGGACACGAGAGCAGACCTGACCCTGGAGTGGGAGCAAATGCCAGCGCTGCATTTGCCATTTCCATTGGTTCATAAATAAAAAAAGTTGGAATTTTGTTGGGACACGTCATTAGTCCAGCTGCTCACACTTAGCAGCTGATAGCTGCCATCACTCTTAGTCACCCTCCAAATTGCACCGAGAGAAATGGGGCCATTCTTGCATTCTCTCACAGTCCTGCTGCTGCTCCTTTCCCTGGCTGGGAAGGGGAGCAGCTCTTCCCAGTGCTCCAGGAATGGCAGGGAGGTGGGAGCAGATGTTAGGAACTGGCAGGGCTGGTTGTCTGGAACAAGATATCCCGCCACAGCTTCTGCTGAGGGGTGGACAGGTGTCTTCCAACAGATGGAAGGCAGATCTTCCCTTCTCCAAACCCAAATGCATCTCCATCACTGATGTGTGGATCCCACATATTTCATTTGGCATCGTGGTCCCACGGTGTTAAATAAAGACATTGCTGGGCTTCTGTTATTCCTGGGGTTTCTTTCTCCTGAGAGCTGGGCTGTCTCCTGGATGTGGCCACTGACAATCCTGCAGAGGTGCTCAGGGACTCAGCAGCAAGGACTGGGAAGCTCCTGGCCAGCTTTCATCAGTGGTGAGGCACAGGCCATCCTAAGGTGAGGAGCATCTTCTGGAGCCTTGAGCCTCCCAGGAAGGGCAGTGCAGAAAACGGGAAGCAGATTCCTCCCTGTGTCCTGTCTGGGTCTGGCTGTTTCTCTCCCTGAAGAGAACGTGGCTGACACTACCCCGGCTTCGAGACCAAACTCTGCACAGCACCTCAAAATCCAACGCTGTTCCAGCCAGTCATTCCTGGAGCCAGGATGTGGGGAGGTGGACGCTGGAAAGTTGGGATCTCCTGCAGTCACATCCTCGGATCTTCTGAAGTGTTCAAGAACAAGATAACGTGGCACTTGCCGATATGGTTTGGTGGGCATGGGGGGATTCAGCTGCAGGTTGGACTTGATGATCTTGGAGATGTTTTCCAACTTCAGTGATTCCCTGGTTCTGTGATTCCCTGACTTCCAAGGGCTGCCAGAGCAAGCAGTATTTAGAGAAATCTTGATTTATGAAAGGCCACGGGTTTATTTCTTTGAAAGTTTCTCAACAGTCGGAGCTGAGAAGGGATCACCTCTTTCTACACAGGTCTAGTACATCGCTGGAATGTCAGATATTCTCAGACACTGGAGATTAAAAAGGCAGTGCTCCCCAGGCAATGTGATATTCCAAATTCTGTTCAGGAGAGAGCTCTGACAGAGATCAGGAAGGAATAGGAGGTGTCATTTCCTTGTCTGTAAAACCCAGAGTAAATGGGCTGGAACCCTGGAGCAGAGGGAAAGTGGAGAGCCACAAAAAGCTCTTCCAGTGGCTTTTCCCCCCAGGTCCAGGAAAAATGGGGTCATTATTGAAACATACTGAATTTCTGCTTAAACATCCTGCCTTTCCTTTACCTGTAGCTATCTCTGATGGTTACCTGTAGTGGTGGAAGTGATCCCTGTGCAGACTGAGGCGTGTTCAGTGCCTGGGAATATTTGGATTGATGGAATTATACAAAATGAAAACATCATCATCATCATCATCATCATCATCATCATCACTGCTATTCCTGCTGCTGGTAACTCCATCATTCTGTAAAAACAACCCCCTGTCCAAGGCTGAGTGAGGAGCCCCAGGTGTAAATTCCCGGTGTTTTCAGGAGCTGCTGAGCTGTGTCAGTGCTCAGCCAGCCCCGGTTCCACCCAGCTGAGCAATGGCAATAAAAGAGCCACAGCCGGGTGCTCCTTCCCTGCAGGATTCAATCCAAGCGTGTCCGTGCAAATATTTATTCTTTGCACAAAGGTACAGAGAGGAGCTTTTGTTCTTTGAGGATCCAGAGCCTGGGAAGGCTCTCTGTGCACAGACCCAGCCCGGGTACTCTGTGTCCTCTGTCCTCTGGAGGGACTGAGGTGAAGGATCTGCTGGGAGACGAGAGATCCTGGGCTGCAATTCTCACTCCAGGGATGCTTGCTTTGCTTTATGCCATGGATGTTGTGAAATGTTTGTTACCCTGTTTAGAAACACACAGAATTTTTTCTTCTGAGCACTCCTAAGCCACGGAATCACAATGGAGAAAGTTTTCCTTCTCCCTCCTCTAAGTATGGTGACTTTGTCACTCCGTGCTTGCCTGCCTTGAGCCTGGAAACTGAGCCATGATCCCTCCGTGTGCCAGCAGCTTCCTCCCAAATTCATCCGTGTTTGGGCATCCTCAGGGAGGCAGAAGACACAGCTCAGTCTGAGGGAGGCACTAAATCTGCATCTGCCCTTCCCCAGTGAAGACAGACATGAGCTGTGGTGCTCTGCCTCTTCACCACAGTTTGGATAGAAAATTCCTTGGAGGGAGATGAAGAGATACAGGCAGGAAGTGACCACGGAGCTAGTCAGGCCCAAAATCCTTTTGGACATTCCTGGGGTGCTCCTGGTCCCTAAACTCCACTCCAAGGATGTTTCCATGCCTTTGGGGACATGGAGAAAGAAAAAAGAGTCCCCAGTGAGATCCAGATCAGCTGAACTGGAATGTGAGGCCCAGAGCTGCATGTGGGAATGGCCCTTCCCAAAGCTCCAGAGGCTGCTGGGATGACTAGGAGGAAAACCCCACGCTGTGATTCAGGTCTGAGGTCACAGGAAGAGGGTTTGTGGTGCTCCCCCATCACACATGGAGGTGGTACCAGAAAAATGCAGGATCTTGGCTTGCCTGCAATGGGAATTGTGAGGACACCACAGGGAGAAAGAGCAATTTGAATATAAATCCCACCCAGCCAATAAATCCAGATTGTGTTCTTTCTTTCCCCTCTCAGTCAGGAAAAAAGTGATGAAATTGGTATAACAAAATACAAGAGTCTTTATAGTAGGGGAAAAAAAAGATGGAAAAAGTTTAGGGTGATATTTGGGGCAGATTTGGGAAAAAAATGCAGCTTTAAATTCTGAAAAAATTCCTTTGGCTGACTTTAAACAGGTCAGAGTTTCCAACTGTAATGAGATTGGAAGTTTAGTGTCCTCCCAGCTCTGGGCCCTGGTTTTGGGGGGCTCTTCCAGGGGATGCCAGCGGGTGGGAGACACAACTTCCTCAGGAATGGGTACAGTGCTGACAATTCCGTTCTTTGGTGTTCATTTGTGCTGTACTTCGTCTTTCCTTCTATCCCCTAATGACACTGTGGGGGGCAAGGCAGAGAGGGGTTTGTTCGTGTCGAAATTCCGTCCTCCAGGAATGGCAGCAAGGCTCCACTTATCCCTCAGTGCAGTGGTGGTGGAATAGAATTCCTGGGTAATAGATCAGGCTCAGTTATTCTCTGTGAAGAACCATTCCCAGTGTCCCGCTGGTGTGACATCCCCTGTGGGAACGGGCTGTGCGCAGCCATCACAGCCCTCCTTAACTCCACAAACATCACCAAACTTCTCTAAATCACTCATTCAGGCTTTTCCACTGGATGCCAGTGCCCTCTGGATCCATCCCTGCTCCAATGGATCCTTGTGTCCCTCTGGGTATGAATCCTGGGTGGGTTAGGGTTAGGAGAGGTGGCTGTGAGCAATGGGAAGCTCCCAGGGATATTTCGTAGGATCAGGAGGCTCAGGGGGGACCTTCTGGCTCTGCACAACTCCCTGACAGGAGGGGGCAGCCGGGGGGGTCGGGTTCTGCGCCCAGGGCACAGGGACAGGAGGAGAGGGAACGGCCTCAGGCTGGGCCAGGGGAGGCTCAGGCTGGACACCAGCAGGAATTTCCCCATGGAAAGGGTTGTCAGGCCTTCAAAGAGGCTGCACAGGGAGGTTTGGAATCCCCATCCCTGCAGGTGTCCAAGGAGTGTCTGAGTGAGAAGGTGGGGATCAGTCACGGGTTGGACTCGATGATCCTGGAGGTCTTGTCCAACCTTAACCATTCCATGATTCCATGATCAGCAGAAAAGCTCCATTTACTCCCTTTCATGCCTCATTTTTACCCTTCCTGAGGTAAAAGGCTCCCTTTTCTTCTCCCTTTTGAAAGCACTTTGTCTTTTCCCAGCAAACAGAAGTAGCTGGAGTTCCTGTTTTCATGGCAGCAGGAGCTGTGCTGCTAAACAAACATGGGGAAAGCCACAACTTCCTGCCACTTCACATGTTTGTGTTTTGAAAACCCAGCTATTTATTTAGACAAACTGGAAAATATAACCACAAATAACTCCTAAAGCGTGCTGCTTACTCACAGCGAGTTAACTGAAACCAGCAGAGGGAGAATTTGTTTATCGCAGATTTTCCTTCCCTCTTCAGGAAAATTCTTTCTCCTTCCAGCCCTCTGGGTTTGTCCCCTTGTAGCGCCCAGTGCTGCTCCAAGAGCTGGGAGGAGCTGCAGGAGGGGGAGCACGGGAATTGAGTGACTTGCATGGAAACACCATCCCCTGGAGTGGGTGCTCCCGGAGAAGGCACCAAATGAAATCCCAGCCCCAAAACTCCATGGTTGGCCTTGGAAAGCAAAGGCATTGATCCACAGCTCCGTGTGCTCTGTCCTGCTCCCGATCCTCTGGCTGCTGAAGGACATTATCACCTTGGCAAAGGCAGTGGGAACGGCTCAGGACAGGCTCCTTCCCTGCGGCTGCATCGCAGGAACTTTATCTCCAGACTGTGCTCTGCCGGCAGAACGGGAGGGGAAGGAAAGGGCTCCTGCCTGACACGAGAGACAATGACCTGCTCCAGGGGAATACTAAAGAGCTCAGGGAATGCAAAGGCTCCCGGGTTGGGAAGGCACCCTGGAAAGGTGTGTGCACCCTTGGGCTGGGAACCCCACTGTTGCCGTGGCAACGGGCAGAGGAATGGAGCTGCCACCATCATCCTCCTGTGCTCTTCCTCCTCCCTCCCCAAAATCACCTCCCCTGCAATTAGAAATGACACCACTCCATCCCCGGCAGTGCCTTTCCTTCCCCAGCTGCACCTCTGCCTTTGGATCGGAGAGGGAAATGTGTGAGTGGGAGATGGGGAAGGGATGGAGAGTGGAAAGCCGGGCTGTGTTTAGGGTCCAGACTGGTCCAAGGGGTTTTCCTTCATCCTGTGCGCTGCTGAATTAATCTTGGACTAATTTAGGCTGCTGTGGATGTTCTGGGGCACAGAGCTGCTCGGAGCTGCAGTGCAGCAGCAGTCCGTGGATGAGGGCAGCCCATGGCACGGCTCAGGGGATCCTGAGGGTCAGGCTGGGTTATCTTGGAGGGTGACTGGGTGAGGAACAAGATTTGGGAGTTGCAAAGCACCACATGGCTTTGGCATTTCCTCTGTGTTGGATTAGCAGGGCTTGCAAACGCTTTCACATAAAGCAGGAGGGAAAGCACCTCAGGGAAAGCCCCTGCCTGGGGAAGCCGTGTGGAGGCTCCAGCTGATTGTTTAACTTGGAACCAGGCTCGTGTGTGAAGGATCCCACATCAGTGCCGTGCCTTCCATCCCATCTCCAGGGTCAGGAGCTTTCCTCATCCTCCTCCTCCTCCTCTCTCCCTTCCTTTAATTGTGTGGAGAAGGCAGATGAGGCTGAGAGAAGTGACTGAATCGTCCCATGCCTCAGGCAGGGATTCAGCAGGGGCCAGAGTCTGGCTTTCCCATTATCCCTCCAGCATTCCCCAGTCTGCCTCTCCCTCATCTTTGTCACATGGGCTTTGGGAAAACCTGCTTATTGAAAGGAGGAGTTTCTGTGGCAGGTCTGCATTTTCAGGCCAAAGTTAAAAAATTCCCTGTCTCTGGACCCTGAGGTATTCACAACCCTCCTGAGCAGTCCTTGGAAACCTCTCACTGCTCCAGGAAGGGTGTCCGTGATGGTTTCCAGAGCTCTCCTGTGCACCAGCACAAAGCCTCCTCCTTCTGTGTCCAGGGATTTCAGGGCCAAGTGAAGGATCTCAGGTGGACCTTAGGGCTCTTATTTGCCATACGGGGAATTGGGATGGATTTTCCTTCTGCTTGGTGGTCAATCACATGGTTCATTCAAAGCACATGCTGTGTTCCTACTGTGGAGTGAGCTTGTGCTGGAAGTGAGCTCCGCGTGCTGGAAGTGAGCTCCGCGTGCTGGAAGTGAGCGGGGACTTTACGGGGCTGCAGACTCAGGAATGTCCCTGCTCTTGGATGTCCTCGTGTTTGCCAAGATCATTCGTTTGCGTAGATGATTACAGGAGCACCCCAGTGCAGATGAGCGCGACTGACTTCCTTCCAGCAAATGTTCTCCCAGAGTTACCATATAGTCCTGGAATGGGGTGGAAGGGACCTTAAAAATCACCTTGTTCCACCCCTGCCCTGAGCAGGGACACCTTCACTATCCCAGGGTGCTCCAAGTCCCATCCAACCAGGCCTTGGACACTTCCAGGGATCAAGGGGCAACCACAGCTTCTCTGGGCCAGGGCCTCCCCACCCTCCCAGGGAAGGATTTCTTCCCAACATCCATTTAAATGTCCNCAACCAGGCCTTGGACACTTCCAGGGATCAAGGGGCAACCACAGCTTCTCTGGGCCAGGGCCTCCCCACCCTCCCAGGGAAGGATTTCTTCCCAACATCCATTTAAATGTCCATTAAAAGTCTTTCAATTCCCCCTTGTCCCATCACTACAATTCCTTGTAAACCACTCCTCTCCAGAAGCCCCTTTCTGGCAGTGAATCCCCATGGTGTTGGTCCCACTCATCCAATCTTTTCCCCGTGTGGCCCATGAGCCCCACAGACCATCGCTCTTCTTCTGTCACCAGCATTTTCCTTCCTTGAATATCATTCCGGCAGGAACCAGCCCCTCCCCTGGCTCAGGGCAGAGCAGCCAGGCTGCAGGGAGCATGGCTCCATCTGCTCTCCATGCTCTCCATCCAAAGGCTTTAAGGCCTGTCACTACCAGCACTGCTCCTCTGTTTCCAGACAGAGCAGGAAGCGAAGGGGAAGATCCAAAATTTTCCTGCTTGGTTGGGCAGCGTGTAACAGACATCAAAGGAGCTCTGGCAGAGAAAACCAACTGCTGAGGATTGATATCCTCGGAATTTCTGGAGCTTGCTTGGTCAAACAGCTCAATGAAAGGAGTAAAAAGATCTTCCTTGTCTCCCTTCATCTTTTTCCCTGTTTAAATCAATGCCCTGCCCTTCCCACACATGTTGGCACAATGACCCTGCCTTTCAGCTTTCCCAGGAGCTGCAATCATTCTCCTGTGATTTTCCCTCCAGCCTCTGGGCTATTCTGTGCTCTTGCCTGACCTTCAGCGGGATGAGCAAGAGGAAAATGCCTGTACCTCCAGGGTGGGCCAGAGGAACTGGAACTGCAGAAACACGGAGCTGGAAAAGCTGCTCGCACCTCCCCCTCCCCCAGGGATGACTGTGGCCATTACAGGGCTGGATAGGGTCTAACTGCAATCCCAACAAAGTGATACAGAAATAATGCCACAAACCCCCGGGAAAGGGCCAGAAATAATCACAGTGGACAGCAAGGTTCTGCTGAGTGAAAAAACCAGGAGAAACCAAGGCATTATGTGGGCTTTTGAAGCTTTGTGGATAAAGATTCCTTGGTTTTTCATAGCCTCCCTCCTTCCACGGCACTTCCCTCCCTTGCACTCAGCTCCAGGACTGGCCCTCAGCCCCTGGAGCAAAACAAAGGTAATCCTTCACCTCATCAGGGGACTCCAAGGATATTTTTGTACAATTCCTCTTGGCTGGAGTTTAATAGGTTATTTTGCCATGAGGTTTGATGCCCTTTGGACATTCATCCATGTTTCTGCTGGACTGCATCCAATGTCATCGCCTTTGCAGGCTGCTTGGACTGCAGGGCACTGTGAGTTCAGGGATGAAAGAGCCTTTCCTGGGGAAGAAGAGCCTGCCCTTGGGGCTTGGACAGGAAAGGCAGGTGCCCATGGCAGAGGTGCCAGGGGAAGGGGGCAGTGTGGGCTCGTTCAGACCCTCAGGGGCTTAGGAACTGGGTGTGACTCCTGTGCCAGCAATGCTTTGGAAGGGTTCTTTCAAGTCTTTGGAGAGGGCAGAAAGCAGGGAAATGGCTGGAAAGAGAACAGGAAAACGCAGATTTGAACATAATTTGGTTCAGTCTAGAATCAGGATGGGATTCTCTGTTTATTGTCTCCTCAGCAAGGCAGGGCTGAGACAGCCCTGAGAGAGAACTTCAGTTATTTCGGACTTTATAGGGTTTGACTTGGCTCCATTTCCATGACCCAGCTGCCCTCCCAGCCTGCCCCAGTGAGACCAGTGCCTCCCAGTGATGAGCTTCCAAAAGTCACACACTCATCACTGGTCTCTTCTCTCAATCCAAATCATAACCTTTTGAGGGGCAGGAATCCTCTGTTCATCCTCCCAGTGCTGAGCTTCAGAAAGTCCCATCTTCAGCATCGGCTGGATGCAAATCAGAACTTTTGGGAGGCAGGAATCCCCCTCCTGCTCCTTCCAGCTGCTTTTAAGCAAAGTCCAGCCTGTTAGTGGCAGAAACACCTTTCTCCTGTGCATTTGGCTGGGATTCCTGTCACTCCCAGACACCCATTTATGAACAACAGCCCAGAGAAAATAATCCGTGATCCGCTGGAAGGTAAATACCGCTCCCTCACTGCCCCTGACAGCCCGTGCCACAGCTGAGTTCCCCCCAGGAGCTCCCTGCCATTAATCACCTTCAGAAGGGATCGTTCCACCTCGCAGTGTTTGCTGTGGCAGAGGGTGAGGCTGGAGAACTGCTGCCAGTCCCACACGCTCCTCGCTTGGGAGAACGCGGCGCCAGAGCGCAGCCGGCGCTCGCCTCCCTGCCGTGCTTCCAGCGGCTGGGAAAGGTGAAACAGGCTGCTTTGGCTGTGGTTTTCATTTCTGCTTCACCTCTTTTCATTCCCCCCTTTTTTCCCTTCTTTCAAGGCCTCTGAGAAGGGGTGAAGAGGAATGCTTTATCCCCTGCAGCGCTGCTCATGGGGGATGGATGCCCAGCCCAGCACAGCTTGGCGATTATAAACTCTGCACATGGCTAATAGGGAAAAGAGGAGAGAGGATTAGGATTTTTCTCCTTTGAAAAGGGATGTGGATTATCTGGGCCAATAACCATGGCTGTGACATGGCTGTTTTCCCACCACAGATTCGCAGGGAACGCTGGAGTCTCCAGGTGCAGTTTGTGAGAACCTGCTGCTGGCAGTGGGAGGTCCTGCCCTTCCTTCCTTGGGCTCCAGAGCAGCCCTTTGCTGACTTGTTGTCCCCTCTCAATTTATTATTGGTCCTGAAAAGCTTCTTTGTGAATTTGTCTTTACTGAAAGCTGAATTTTCCCTCCTGCCTCGTTCCCTCTCTGCACCAACCTCCTCCCAGGAACGTACCCAGTGTTGCCACTGCCCCATTCCCATGTTTGCTTTTCTAGCCAGGGTTCTGCCTTGCCTTCCTCTCCAGAGCTGCCAGGAAAAGCTCAAGGGGAGGCCCTGAAGGTTGTGTAGACCCCAGCAGCACTTCCCTTTAGTTAAAAACAGGACATTTGCATTAGTGCTGGAAGGGACCTTAAAGCTCATCCAGTTCCCTCCATGGGCAGGGCCACCTTCCACTATCCCAGGTTGCTCCAAGCCCTGTCCAACCTGGCCTTGGACAATTCCAGGGATGGAGCAGCCACAGCTTCTCTGGGCACCCTGTGCCAGGACCTCAGCACCTCATTGTAAAAATTCCTTTCTTATATCTTCCTTGGCGTGGAGCTGGGAATGGACACACAGAAAGAGGATGGAGCTGCATTCCTGGGGCCTTGCTCTGGTCTCCCACAGGAGATTTGTAAAGAAGGGTTTGACACTGCTGGACTCTCTGACTTGGATTCCTACCCAGCTTTGGGCACCCAGCTCCAGGATCTGCTCACAATTCCTCTGAAAGCGTGGGCTGTGGGGGCCCAAACCCCTTTGGAAGTACCAGCCCTGATGAGCAGGAGGGAACAAGTTTCCTGGAGAAGGAGGGCCGCGTTACCAGCAGCGGTTTGCCTGTGGAAGCACTTAATCACCAGGAACAGTTAGCGCTTAAACACCTCCGGACACCCCGTGCCGGCCTTGCCGTGTCCTACGCCAGCGTCTCGCTGGTTCATTACCTGCAACACCTCATTTTCAGTGCTGCTGAATCCAGCTGCCTCCGGAGGCTCCCAGTGTTCCAGAGGGGATCCTGCCTTCTCCAGCAAGGAGCATCCCTGCTCAGCACTGCTGTCCCCAGGTGTGTGGCACCTCCCAACGGGCAGCAGCCCCTGCTAATGGGCACAGCCAGTCCCTTTCCTCTCCCCTTTCCCCCCATTCCACCCTCCCAAGCTCCCCCAGCTCTTTAAAACACTACTCCTCTCCTCAAAATGCTTTTAATTGCTGCCCCTCACCCAGCAGGCTCACACAAGTAGATGGAAGCCTCCTTTGCCAGAAAGTCAGGCTTTTTTCAAATGTGGAAGACCTCAATTAATAAAATATTCCTCGTTTTTCCGAGGTCAGCTTTAGCAGCCGGCCCCGTGATCAAACGAGAGCCTTTTCCTCGGGATGTCTGCTTGCTGGAATCTCATTAGCACTCACTTGTGCAACGTTTAGCAGCAACTAAATGGGACAGAAAGTGGCTGTTTCCCTTTTCCTCCCCCACGGATCTGGCGGGAGGCAGGAGAACCTCACACCGCTGTGTTGTACCCTCTTTACCCCTCTAATCACATCCCTTCTTTCACTCAGCGCCGACACAGCCTTCAGATCCTTGCAAATCTCTGCTGGTTTGGGTGGAATTCAGGGCAAAATGGTGTCTGGCAAGTCGATGAGGAGTCTGTGCTTGTAGCAGTGCAGATTTTCACAGCTCTACAGATGCGATCGCTCTGGCCCCGTGTGAATGAGGCCAGGGAGTGACCCTGGATTTCCATCGTGCTTAGCTGGAAGCAGAGTGCAGCTCTTGCTTTCTAAATTCATCAGTCACCACCAGAACATCCATTTTAATGGAGCCTTGAAGGGAATTGTTCTGCGATAACGAGCTCGTGTGTAAGAGTTATGCCCCAAGGGAAAGCTTCTCCTCCCAGTGGGATCTGAGTCCTCACCGAGGGGCACTTCTGGATGGCTCACTGTGATTATTGATTATTTCTCTGGCACCATAAATGTGCAGGGCACTCTGAAACAGGCACAGGACAACGTCCCTGCCTTGATGAGGTTACAGCATCCCTGCCCTCGCTCCAGCCAAACCTGTGGCATGCTTGTACTAGTTTGGAAACAAACCAGTGGGAGATCGCAAGTCAGAATTATAACTTAATAGAAAAATTAAGATAAATGCAATAATACAAGGGAAAACAAAAAAAACCCCGCTGACAGAGTCAGATACAACCTGACACCCTGTTAGTCAGGGTGGTGGTAGCAGTCCAATGGAAGTAGTTTTGTTGAAGCAGTGATCCTACAGAAAATCTGGTCTCCAACTGAAGGTCCAGTGGTAGCTCTTGTTTTCTGGGAATCCAGCAGGCAGGGCTGACTTGTGCAGTTCCAATGCCCAGGTTATATCCAGGTGGGAATGCTTGGCTCCTCCCCCCTGGGCGGAGCATCTCACAATGGGATGAGGTAATTCCATGAGTTCTGCAGTGGGTCCTTGACGGCCCATTAACAGAGAGCACTTGGAGGGAGTTATCAGGGGTGAGTCATGACAGGAGATAACAAACAGTGCCCCACCTGCTGTAACAGCTTGTGGAGAAGGTAATAGAATATATCTTACATTGCAACCTAGGACAATGCTACAGATGAAAAAATGGAATGTGGGGAAGGAAGCAGGAGCAGCCTCAGTCCCCACTGGGGTGAAACACCAGGCATTAACTCAGATGCAAACTGGGAATTACCAGGGAGACACAACTAAGAGAATAAACCTGGGGAATCCACATCCACACGTTGTCTCCAAGACCTGGAAGGAAGGAATGATACCGTGATGCTCAACACTGCACTCCAAGGGGCTGATCTCTGCATTTCCCATATGGAATCTCTGTCCCAAGTGCCCCACTGGCCCCAGGCACTGCCAGCACCATCATGTGCTGTTAAAAGTTCGGGAATCCAAGATGGAAGTGCAGCCTAACTGGGAGTGTCTGCAGCATCCTCTCTGCTGTGGTCTGGGCCCTGGAGGAATTTCATTCAAAGGGATTTACTCATGGAAATGTTTTCTTCCGTGTACTTCAGCATTTGTGAGCACCTTCTACCTCTGCTCCCCATTCTGGAAAGATCCCTGAGGGCTGAATATGCCTCTCCCATGGAATGTATTCAAGTCCTTCCAGCAATGTACTCCTTAAGAGCATTAAGAAACGGACACCAAAATCCTGGCTCAACCACTCGACAAAGGGGGTGCATTCCCAGCACTGCAGTACGCCAGAGCAGAATTTGGGAGTTTTTATTTATCATTGCAGCAGATTAACACCAACACATACCTCAGGGCTGGAGCCCAGAGCTTGAACCCAGGTGTTTCTCCCCACAACAGCCCTTCTCGGGCACCACCCCCCATCCACCTTCCTGCCAGGCTTCCTAAATCCCCAAATCTCCTGGCAGGCTCTGCTCAGCCCATTTTTCCAGCCAAGAAGTAGCTCCAGCAGCCCCGGGCACACCTGGGGAGCTGCTGGAAGCAAAGCTGTCGCAGGAGGCTTTGCCATGCTCTGGATGCCGGTTCTCCATCCTGGCGCAGCCCTTCCCAACTCCGCTGCGACCCCGTGGGCACATTCCTCCTGCCCTTCCCACAGCAGCTGGGCTGAGCAGAGCAACACTGCTCTGACACAAACATTTTTGCCAGGAATTTCGCAATTGGCTGCCCTCCCTCACCTCGGAACCACCACTCCTTGCCAAGAACGTGTTTCCCAGCACTGTGCTTCCAGTCCTGTCACCTGCAAACACAATTACTCCTTGCTTTGGATTGGCTTCGTTAGCGATGGGGCTGGAGGAGGGCAGAAATGGAGCGTGCTGCCTGTGCCGGGGGGATGTGCTGTTAGCAGGCACAGGGAGGGAGCTACTGCCAAAGCTGCCCCGCCAAACCCTGCGCAGCTGCTGCCGAGAAGCTCTCGCTCGCTGATCCGGGGCAGCGAGGCGTGAAGAGGAGTTCTGGGGCTGCAAAGGACCTGGTGATATTGGAATATTGAGCACACAGAGGATGCAGCTGGAACAGATCTGCAGGTTGGCTCTGCATGGGCATCAACATCTTCCCTTCTGCTGATCAAGGGTGCCTGCTCGGGGGCTTGATCTTTTCTCCGTGGTCTTTGACACTGGAATTTTTTTTCAATAGGAAAATCTGGCTGGAAGAAGCAGCATGGTCATTTAATGTGTCTGTGATAGTAGGAGAGATCATGAAATTTATGGCATGCTGTGGGTTGGAAGGGAAAAAAATCATCCCGTTCCCCCTACTGCCATGGGCAGGACACCTTCCACTATCCCAGGGTGCTCCAAGCCCCATCCAGCCTGGCCTTGGACACTTCCAGGGATACAAGGTTTTCTTGCCCTTTGGGAATTTTGCTTCCTTTTCTGAGTGTATTTCCTAGATTGAGGAGACCTCAGGTCTTTATGTCCCATGAGTTTCCTTGCTCTCTGCATGTTTAGTATGGTGGCTTTGTCATCCCGGGCTGTTTGGGTTGGAAGGGAACTTCAACATCAGCTATTTCCAAACCCCCTGCCAGGGACACCTTCCACTAGGCCAGGTTGCTCCAAACCCCATCCAACCTCCTCTTCTGTTCCACCACTTCCATGCCAGGAATTTTGAACCCGTAGCTGAAGACAGAGCAATAGCAGAACTTTTCTGCTAAAACCCACTCCAGAGTGGAGAGCCCGGTACCTCCACACCAGCAGTTTGAACTTCCAAGGGAGCATGGTGGATGTGGTGGGATAGTCCCTTCTAGTGCCCAGTGCTGTGGGTTTGGCAAACTGGTTTTGCATTTGGGGGGTTGGTAATTCCTGTACTCCTGTGGCAAGGATCAAGGATTTGAGCTGTTCTGGAGGAGGTGTCTGATGGGAGCTCAGCCCAGGATCTGCTGCTTGGCTCTTCCTGAGTGTTTCATGGATTGCCATGGCTTCGAGGGCTGTAGAGATCTGCCACAGTTCATGGAAATTCCCATCACTTATGCAAAAACCAAAAATGCAGGCACCTTCACAAACAGCACTGCGTGGAAGCAGCAATAAAAAAATACACATATTCTAATCCAATCTGAACTGGATTTTGTGATAACAGCAAATTTCATCACGGAGAACTAAATTTCGGTTGATTTTCCAGTACAGAGCACAAAAAGCCTCATGTTCTTCCAACACAGGGAATGTTTTCCTGGCATCCATTGGAAATGCTGTGTCACGGCTTTTCTTAATGTGATCAGCAACAAGCTGAGCCCAAGGCAGGCAGCAGGAATGGATGGTTTTTTCAGGAGTCATCCCAGCTTGGCAGGCTGTGGACAAATGGAGGGATGTTCCATGTGGAACAGTGGGAGCCTCCTGGAACCACTGGCAGTTTGCTTTTGGTAGAGAGCCTCGTGCCGTGGGGTGAGGTCGGAGCAGGAGCACAGGAAGGGGCTGAAGAGGAAGTGATGGGCACAGGGATCATTTCTTTGGGCAGCCTCGAAACACGTTCAATGAGCCTGCTCTCCAAGATATTTCTCTGGAGGTGGCTGGCACAATGCATCTCGTGCAATCATGGAATGGTTTGGCTTGGAAGGGACCTTAAAGCCCAGCTCCTGCCATGGGCAGGGGACACCTTCCACTATCCCAGGTTGCTCCAAGCCCTGTCCAACCTGGCCTTGGACACTTCCAGGGCTCCAGGGGCAGCCACAGCTTCTCTGGGCACCCTGTGCCAGGGCCTCAGTACCCTCACAGGAAGGAATTCCTTCCCAATACCCCATCTACATCTCACCTCCTTCAGCCTAAGGCCGTTCCCCTTGTCCTGTCACTCCAGGCCCTTGTGCAAAGTCCCTTCTTATCAGCTCCCTTTAGGTACTCCCCACCTTTGTGGATGGAAGGATGATGAGCTGCATGGAAAAGAAGGAAGAGGTGTGAGTGTGTCACACCGTCCTTTCTGTCATTTATTCTCCTCCTCTCTTCCCCCCTGACCTTTTACTCCTGCTCAAAACTTCCTCTGAGACTGAGGAAAGCACAGACCATCCAGCTGGATGTTGACCTTCTACCTGGAGCTGGTCAGAGTACAACCAGCTGTGAGCTCCTGGTTCATGTCCTCCAGAGCTTTGGGCAAGCCAGGCTGCTTCCAGGCAGGGATTTACCCCACGAATTTTGAGTGCTGGCAGAATGCAGGGTTTTGTTATGTTTCATCATCCAATTGGCTCCAGGTGTTCCCAACACCCTTCCATCCGAACACCTCCTGGTCGTGCCTTGAGCAACCCAACTGGTGCCTGCTTTGTGTGGTCTGTTTTCCCAACCCATTCCCCAGGAGAAGGGAAGGCAGGAGAGTTGAAGTGGGAGAAGATTGTAGGTTTGTTTTCCATGTATTTATTCATAATGCTTACACAGGTTTGTGCTCCTTTTACAAAAATCACAAAGAGGAAACATTCCTCGTGTTTGGAACTGGCCTTCCTGGAGGGGCTCTTCCCCTGCATTCTATTTTGTGGCACAGACAGGCTTTCATCCACCTGCAGAACCCACCATGGTGCCACAGAGCGAGGCTGCTTACACTGCCCTCACCATGGGGCAAGAAAGGCAAGATCTTGTCCTAATTTGTTGTAGGGAATAAATATTGGAAGGGAGGGTGTCCAGAGGCTGGATCCAAGATCTTGTTGGTGGTGTTCACCAATGGGACAAGAGGAATGGGCAGGAACTGATGGCCAGGAAGTTCCACCTGAACATGAGGAAGAACTTCTTTCCTATGCAGTGACTGAGCACTGAACAGAACCCAGAGAGGGTGTGGAGTCTCCCTCAGTGGGAATATTCCAGACCCATCTGGATGCAATCCATGTGCTCTGGGATCCATGTGCTGGAGCAGGGTGACCCACTGTGGTCCCTTCCAACCGTAACCATTCTGTGATCCATGACTCTGCAAGTCAATCTGAAGAGGTCGATCCTGGCTCCTCATGTTCCCAAGGGATTGTGGTTGAGCACTGATCTGAAGAGGTCGATCCTGGCTCCTCATGTTCCTGAGGAATTGCGCTCGAGCAGCTCCAATGTGACTGTAGCTCTTCCCAGCCTTTCCCTCTGCCAGCAAAGCTTGGCTTGGCTCGCCCTCATGCAGATGCTGCTCCTGGCCCACGTTGACAGCAGCCGTGCGGGGAGGCAGGAAGCTCTTGGAGACAGCTGGCACTTGGATCTCTCTTCTCTGCCCAGTTTGCCTTGGAGCTGTGCTGGTGATGGAGCAGGTCTGGAGAGAACTGGTCTTTGCGGGAATGGCGCGTGGGAGCGCAGGTTCCTGCTGCGGGTTGGGTGTATCCCGCCAGGAAGGGCTCCAAGCTTTCCTCACATCCGCTGGCTCCGTGCCACCCTGCAGGGCAGCGCAGCCGCTCGTTAGCAGCTGCTGCTTCCGTGAGCTTTATTTTTAGGCTCTGCCTCCTTCTCTCCCATCTGCTCCTCTGCGGGCTGGCCACCATCAGCCAGGAGCAAGTGGCCAGGGATGGAGGAGAGATGTCTCTGCTGATCCCACCAGGAGGCTGGGGAGAGGCCGGCTTTGTGCAGCAATTGTTCCCAGGTTTATTGCTGAGCCTTTGGTGTTAGGGGAAGCAAGCCCTCTCTGAAACATCACCATCCTTCACATATTCCCATCTTCCTGCTGTGTCCCAAGAGGTGTTTCCTGGAAGGAACCAGTTTGGATAGCTGTCCACAAACAAGAGCTCCCTGCTCCGGAGCCATCCTGGCTTGGTACAAACCGCAAGGACAGCAGGGTCCCTTTAGAAGTCTCATCCCAAACAGCAGAGCTCTTCCCATTGAACCTTCTGGTCTAGTGGAAGTGTCCCTGCCCATGGCAGGAGGCTGGAACTGGGTGATCTTTAAGGTTCCTTCCAACGCAAACCATTCCATGATTTTTGTGATGTCAGGGACTGGCCTGTGAGGCTCCTCAGAGTCACCTTCTGCTGCAGCAGTGCAGACACAGTGAGCAGGCTGGTTCTCATTACAGCCAGAACGACTCTTTCAGCCCTTTTTCTCTTCCTCTGTGACATTTCTGAATCCATCACATCATCCTTGTGCACAGCCAACCCTTTTCACTCACACACAGACTGGCTTCTTCCTCCACGGCCTCCACTCCCCACTGCTCCCAGCTCGCTCTGTGGAGAAAGGACATTTCAGAGGTTCCACCGAAAGTTCAGCAGCTCCTGGGATTTAAATCCATCCCAGCTCTAGAAAATCAGGCTGTACAAGATTCCTCCACAGGTCCCGTGAGAAGCCACTTGGGAAGCTGAACCCTCAGCACTTCACCCCACTTGAATCCTCCTTTATAGTTCCCAGTGGATCTGATCAGGCTGCCAAGGAAATGGAGCTGCCAAAGTACTCGTTGTGAGCAGAGATAGGGCAAAATGAGGCTGAAGACAGTGGAGTGAACAGTGTTTCTTTGCAGAGGTTTCCAAATAAGCTGATAAACAGAAGTTGTGGAGAAACAGGCAGAAGTTCCAGCAGTTACTTGCTGACATTTCATTCATTTTAGCTCCTGAACATGAACAAAACTGTTCCAATCCAAATAATTTCCTGGAGACTGGACTGAATGAGCTCTAGGAGGTCAAAGGCTCAAGGAAAAGTGTATGAGCCATTGGGGAGTGGACTTTTAAAAGAGCCTTTGTGTCACCAGGAAATGTCTTTGTGACCAAATGGATACAATCCTGGAAGCTGCTCTCTGCTCCAAGTCCTCCTGTGCTTGCAGTGATCCCTGTACAAGTCACGGCGTCAGTGTGGTCCCATATGAGCTGCAGCTGTTTCATGACACTCGCAGGCCGTGGTGGCCCACAGCAGAGGAATGTCACTTGTCAGGCACGTAGCAGCTTTGTGGGGCATCAGGGATGTGTTCCCAGGATTTCATCCAAAGCAGCAGCTTTCATTTCTGCTCTCAGCTCTAGACACTTCCCTACAGACACGGAGCATAAGCAGGGGCTGTGGGCTCAGGCATTAATTCAGGCCCAGGGGAGCAGATGAAACACTGAGTAAATGAAGAGTAGCACAACAGGATGGATGCAGGCAGCCACCTGTCTCCTCCTGGTCCCTCTCCCTGCTGGTATTTTGTTGGTTTTATTTTCGTTTAAATATCCCCTGACTCACACGGCAAATGCTGCTCCGGGAGTGTCAGCACAAAACACAGCCTGTGCCACATCCCCAGGGAAATCACTGCAGGAGCTGCCTGACCTTTACAGAACTGTTCCAGGGGCTTGGAGCGGCCTGGGATAGTGGAAGGTGTCCCTGCCCATGGAATGTAAGACCCTTCCAACCCAAACCAGTTTGGGATTCTATGAAAATGGATCCACTTCACCTACCATTTCCCCTAAAGTTAGACTTCCAGGCAAACCTGGTTTTCTGGGCTCCTGTATTTGGAGATAGGCAGCTCCAGAGGGTGGTCCAGTTCTTCCACTGAGAAATCCTGAGCCAGTCTCACTCCAGTGACTCCAGAGGTGACAGTTCTCTCTTTAAGGACTGTGGCCACAGAGACTGTACAGCACAGACGGCTTCCCATTCCTCTTTCCTTGTCCCTTCTTGCTCACGAAGATCCATTATTTGCATTAAATACCTCCTAATGGCTGAGCTGGGAGTGAGGCTGTGGTGAGGATGATAACCCAAATCCTCCCAGCTCCATGTGGAACACGTCAGGATAGGGGTTGTGCTCTATCATTGCTACTGCCAAAACGGAATTAAACTAATCCAGTGTGGGAAAAGCCAGGAAGAAAGTCCCCCTTGACACAGCAGGGATCTTGCAGGGTTGTTCTGGCTGAACCAGCAGCAAGATGAAGCTGGAGAGGTCTTTGCTTCCTGACTGGAAGAACCTTGAGTCCATGGCTGGTGCATTCCTTGGATTGTGCTGAGCCAGCTGGAGTAGGTCTTATTGTGGAACAGAAAATACACAACAAACCCATGATGTTTGTGTGGTGCCTTTCCACACCTTCGTGTTTGAGCCTGAGGAGCTTCTGTTCCTCCTCCTCCTCCTCTTCCTCCTCCCCACAGCTGAGTTCCTGCTTCACTAAAGGACACTTTGCTCTCTCTGCTCTGGGTTTTGCTGATAAAACTGTGGCATCTTCGTGCTGCTGCTTGGCCTGGACCAGAGAAATGAGGAGAGCAACAAGTTGGGAAGTGATGGATTGATCTTGGGACTTGGATTCCCAACAGAGACCTCAGCTCTGAGTACTGGGAAATCAGAGGGATCCTTCCATGTATTACAGCTAGGAAACACACAGCTCAGCATCCATGCTCAGCCACTCCCAGTGACCCTCCTGGCCCCAGGTGTCCCCCACAGCCCAGAGGTGACGTGGGACAGCTCCAGCCAGCTCTGCCATCCCTCATTGTGAACACCAATGGAGGGAGCATGTTCTCCACCCACCTATGCCAGCTGCATCCAGCACAGAGCCTTCTCCCCGAGCTCCCAGGCTCCAGGGGAGGAGGAGGAGGAGGAGGAGGTTGTTGCAGGTGTTTCAATGCCATTATCAGCCCTGAATCCGTCATTTTCCACCTCCAACACAGCTTTTATTCACTGTGTGCCTCCCTGCTTGCTCTGAAAATCCTTGTTTCTCCTTGTCTCCTGTTGCTCCTGCCTCTGCTCCCTTCTCATCCATCACCAGAGTCCAGCTCGGGTATGGCCCTGGCACAGACCCCCTTTGGAGGCACTCGCAGGGGGCGGAGGGGCTGGTCCTGGGCTGGCTGTGATTCCCAGGACGTGACAAAGGGGTCTGGCTCAGAGCAGTGGCTGCACAGCTCACAGACCCCACGTGCAGGTGTGACACAGCACAGTGACTCTGACCTGGCTGGTGGCCACTCGCAGATCAGTCCCACAGCCCCAACACCCACCTGGAAGCTGCAGAGAGCAAGCCAAGCCTGCGGATCACGGCACGCATCAGTGTCCTGCCAGCATCAGGGCACAGTGACTCAGGAAGGAGGAGGAGAGTGGAGTGTGGAGATGAATAAATGAACCACCAAGAGCTGTTGGAGTGTGGAGGCAGGTGAGCTTGTATCACCAAGGACCAGCAGGGTCCATTGGTGGGAAGACCCCTGATTTGATAACTGCTCCTTAGGTTAGGGTGAGCAAGCCTTCCCCCAGGATTCCTTGTTCCAGTTATTCAAATGCACCCCAGTTTTGCTACCTTGGTTGGTTGTTGGTATCCCCGCCCTCTTGTACCATATGAGGTCCCCAATTCCAGAGAGTTCTCCCTTCTCTGTTTCCCCATTGGTCCCTGCTCCTTTGCCACTCCCCCAGGTTTTCCCCATTGGCCCTCAGACCCTAACCCCACCTATGTACTGCCCCCATGCCCTCAAACCATTGGCCCTGGTGCTTTGCCCACCCCCTCTTTGCCCCACACAAAACCTCGGACACTCCTTTGTCTTCGTTTGTGGGTTCTTTTGTGGCTCCCACCCTCCGTGTTCCTCGTTCCTGGACCCTCCTCAACAAACTCCTCTTGCGGAATCTCCAAACG